>CM062807.1:560951635-561340411 GCA_031772625.1 Pinus tabuliformis
AAAAAATAAAAGTGTCAGAATTTTGTCAAAACCCAGCTTTAGATCGAAGAGTTCGTCATTCTGAATCCAACGGTGCGAACAACACTCAAATCCGAGCTCGTATGCAAAAGTTAGAGCAAGTCAAAGTTCAAGTTTGACTTGTCTACATGGCAAGATTGGATGACGTGGCAAAGGTCCCAGTGAATGAGGAGGCGCCAAGTGGCAGGCTGCCATTGGCCCTTGCATATCGCAGTCACAGCAGAAAGGTGTTAAGAATCGGCCCCGACGCAGACAGGTTGCGATACGATCTATTTGCAATCACATATCGCAGATGGACGAGTATTATGGAAATTGGCCCTCAGCAAGTGGGTTGCGATGTGATATCACAATCGCATATCGCAGGAAACACAAGTTCCGCTTAAGACTGCCGCTGGTTCTTCGCCGATTGCGATGAGCGATAAGACCCCAGATGCGATATGTTATGTGTTACAGTTTATATGCCGTTGGGTTTGCCGATACCGCCGATTAATTTTCCTGCGCTGATTTTCGATTGCGAAATGCGATAGTTCTTGGACACGATACGTTTATGAACCACAATTTAAGTTCCCGTCGGGTCTGCCAATATCGCATCGCACAAATCGCACATTTCCGCTGTGTTCATAGACTTTAAGCCGCCGGTCCTTGCCGATTGCGATTTGCGATATGGCCGATATGTTATGGCCTGTGGCACGACCAAATTCTCACTCAGTTAGCGGATTCTGGAGCGAATTTGTGGGATTATGTCAGTTTTGGAGCAATTTGTGGAACAAATAGTGGAGAACTAGGAGAAGTCATAACTTCTTTAGTTCTTATCCAAATTGGATGCAAAAGGAGGCTAGATAGCCATTTTTGAGCATTCCAAACTCATTGAGACAGGTTTCAGAGGCATTTGAGCATTGTAAACACACTTTTGTTGTAATTTTGAACATAATAGAGAGGCCAAGCATTGGAAGCTGGACTAAAGAGACATAGCCTAGGAGGGGTGAACTCCTCATTAAATCTCTGTGTTGTGTGTTGTATTTTGATATTCTTTGCTGTTATTTTGCTGCTATTCAGCATATGTTTTATGTTAAATTGTTTATAACATTTACATAAGAAACTCTCATGGGAATCAGTTAATTAAGCAAACATGGTGAATCCTTAAGCACTTTATAAGCAAATGATAAGCATCTTGGGTTATATTCTGAATGGGGAATTAGCACAGCATTACTAATCTGCTCCATTTCAGATCATCATATCACCCATGCACCCCTTTCCTCTTCCCCTCTTGTGGTATAATAGTCCCGGGCTTGTTGCTTCCTCAAGCAACCTTTTTGGGGGATATTATATTAATGCATTTTCTTTTATACATGCTTTTCATAGAATAAGCACACCATGAAGAACATTACAACCACACCACAATTCTTGCCCACTCTTGGGACTCATATGCATCTAGTAGTTTAACATTAGCTGTGAGCTCTACACTACGAATATTTAAAATTCATTTCACATTTTTACAACACAAGATCATTATAAATTAGTCCACATGGCTTTGACTTCCTCACATAAACCACACCATATAAATAATCCATATGAATAATATGCGATTTAGTGTATTATAATTCAGGGGTCAACACTGGGGTTTTACATTCCCCTCACCTTTGGAATAACACCATCCTTGGTGAACCTTTCTTTCAAGCAATGAGACCATGTCTTCATTCTTTAGTTGCATCTACAATGCTATCCTCCCCATTGCAAACATGCCTTTGCTAGCTATCTTGGACATCAATGTATGATAATTCCTTTCACTACCTAGAGATGCTTCCAAGGCCTTAGAATTTCTGCATATACCTATAGCAATCATTAAAGGAATGCATGAATGTCATAATCATTTCAATGCAACAATTCTTCCATCTATAAGAATTCTAAATTCATAACTGAAGTACATATATTTAGAATACAGGATATGACATGTAAATTCAGCCCTAGTATATGTTTGCTTCACATCGTTTTCATGGGTGAGATTCAACTTCTATTTTTTCTTATACACCCAAAATATATTTTCTTGATTGGAGTTGGCATATGCCATGAATCTTACTTCATAGATTCATCCAAGTCACCTCTTCCTTATAGCCACTGACCCTCACAGGCTCAGGTATCTCCTTCTTTGCTGCTCAGTCCCTTGGGAGATTCATCATTTTCCATGGTCATTATAGGGATGAAGAGTGCCTCTTCTATTAACCCTCTTAGGTTTAGACATCCTCCTCTACTAAACAGTGCCTTCGGTAATCCATAATTTGCCAAGGCTTTCAGAGACAACAAGAGTATAGATCTCCAGGGTTCTCTTGCTGGGGCATCCCTCTAGCAGACTCAAGCCAATAATTAGCTCCAGACAATCAAGATATAGAAAAGGGTTCTAATATCATCACACTAGCATCCTCCTCATGCTTTCAGGTTTATAAATACCTTCATTTGTCCTCATTGGACAGATCTGTCAACTCACCGTAACTAAGACATACAATCACCATGAGATTTTATCATTAAAATTTCATTCAGAATTGTGAAACTGTTCATAAAGTTATCATATTTAGCAAATATGAGATCCCTCTCATAATGCTAGCCTTTGCATCTGGTAGTACCCAGCCTTTCAATATGGGTCAAATCCAAGATAACTCTACCTGCATTCTGTCCTTATTGACAAAGCTTTGATTTAGCCAAACAAGTCATGAGTCTTCATGCATACAATTTTTCCACGTTACATTGCCAACAATAAAGAAATGATCTCAGCATTATGTCACACCAACAATTCAATCATTTTCAACTGTTAACATTTTTACAGAATGAAGTATTTTACACTGCAATGGTATCACTATCCTGCATTATCATGATGCAATCAAACAGAAGCATTTACTAGCACAATCACAAGATACACTTAATGCATACTAGCATTACACTGAATACCATAACATCATGTGATGCAATCCACCATGACAAGCTCGGGATTTTCCAACACCTCAACACATCATCCAACCACCTCACCAACATTTATTTGACCATTTGGACACCTTCCTCTTCAACCAAACACAACCAAAGGGAAGGTCTTTTCTTTCTCTGCTAAACAGTCCCTGAGGAATACTTCCCATCCAGTACTTTTTAGTGTAGGGAAGAAGGTTATGGCATAGGACACCGACGCAAGTAAGGAGGCCATTGGATATATGTGAAAAGATATAGGATTTCCTGAACCCAACAAGAACATGGTCTCACACATGGCATTCCTTTTCAAATTGCGGGCACAAGCATTCACTTGCCTTGGTTATGTTGTCATAACTAGCTTAACACATCATTCTGTCACATGAATGTGTCAAAAGGTTTTGGAAAATTTTATGTGTACAAGGCTTCTTACCTTTCCCATGCCCTATCTGGTATAATAACATCTATGCGTTCAAGTATAATTAATTGAACACTTACGGTATCCAACATAATGAAAGGAAGTCTCATTAAAAATTCCTATCATATTGGCATGGCCCATCATACCTATATGGTTTCCATCAACGTCCTTGATGTCACCTCTTAAAGTGGTACCTCATGGGAGCTGACGACCGCTCTGCACTAACCTCTCAACAGGTGTCTTCCTATCCTCATTCACTACTAGTAACAGTCTACAGAGCCAGTAGCAACATTAATTCTCAGCAGTTGCAATTAGCAGAAAATAATGCACATAGTCCTCTTTTATGAAAATTTCATTATGAATGGAGTTGCTGGCAGAAAGTATGGTCTCGTCCTTTTAAAATTACGTTTTACCAATTTCTTTGAATTCAATGCTGAAATTGCGAACTTGAGTTCAGGGACATTTTAGTCGACATTATCACTGTGAAGTTCCACCTAAAATTTTAGTTCTATCTAAATTTGTATGACCAGAAACCCCTTTTTATAACAATCTATGCATTTTTTTGCTGACATGGTAGCAACATGTCATTCATAATTTTGCCCACCTAGCATCCATGTCCCCTCCTTTGTTCCTAGCATCCACTCACTAGCTGTCAGGGTTGAAGGCCTTTTTTATATGATGGAATCAGCTCCCTTCAATGAAGCAGCTGACCCCTTTTCGAATATTTGATTACTTTCAACTTTCAAGTGTCAAACCAATCAAAAGCATCAACCCCTTTTGAACATCAAGCTCCTTTCAAAATATCAGTCCAGGGTTCTAGCTTGAGTGGTTGGTCGGACTATTTGTTCATCTCCCCACCTAGGTTCAATTCCCACTAAGTAACATGTTGATTCATCATGATAAGGCTAGAAGGGTAGATGAACCCAGGATAGAGGTCTAGATGAACCCAGCATAGAGGTCTACTCTAGTGTGCCTTTGGATGCATTGGCCCTTGCTTTGTCACAGTTTATTGATATATCTGTCTTTTGGGCTGTTAGATATACCCTGGGTTATGGTGGCAGCTAGTAAGTTTGATCCTGGATCTAGTCTAAATTAATCAAATTAGTTATAGGTTCCCATGGTTTTAAAAAGAAAAAATATTGGCCCATTCTAAGGAAGATATCAGGCTCTTTTCAACCATCAGGCCACTTCAAAGGATGACTATATTCCACGCATAAACTTCCTTTCAAACTCAACCATCAGATCAGGCCACTTCAAAGGATTACTATATTCCATGCGTCAACCTCCTTTCAAACTCAACCATCGGATCATTTAAAACTAAGACCATTGACAATTGGAGATATTTGAACGTCGGCTACTTTGGTATGCAGGCATTGGCCACATTTCTCAAACATTGAGATCCTTCACATGAAGGCATCAATCTCTTGAACATCATGAAATTGCCCACTTGTCGTTGGAACTAAGGCCATCGAGCATAATCTAAATACCATTGGATTGACCCCTTTGGAACTAAGGCCATTGATATCTTTCAAATATTAGATGTCAGGCCATTGGGGTACTTCGAAAGATGGGGCCACTGACCCCCTTTTTCCCAAGGTCATCAACCTTCATTTGAACCGAGTCCATCAAACCAATTTGACTATTGGCCTATTTCCACCTATTTCCATGCATCAACCATCGACCATACTTCGAACTCATCCATCGACCCCCTATCGAAGTTAAGGCCATTGGCGACTTTCAAACTATCGAAGCAATATGGAACAACCAGCCATTAAGCTATTTTGAAGTAGCAGCCCAATTTGGACATTGGCCCACTTTCAAACATCAGCCATTAGGTGTATTTCAAACTTTGTCCATTGGGCGTCTTTCAAATTTCGTCCACATGGCCTCTTTTGAACATGGGCCATCTTTTGAACTATTAATGGATTGAACCATCAGGCTATTTTGAGGCGTTAGGGCATTTCAAATTTTAGAAACATTGATCCATTGGACCATTGACCCTTTCAAAATATCAGAAGTCTTTCTATGCATAAATGATAAACCATTTTTTGAAGGAAGGAACGAGTTCCTTAGCTTACAATTTTCACCCAGTGTGGACTCTATGGTTTTGGATGCTTTTGCTTATTTTGTCAAGTGATTGGTCTTTGCCAGGGATGATCCAAGGCCATAGTCATTGAGTTCTGTTCTGATTGCATTCGGCCAACACTGAGCCTCCAACTTTCATCTTCTATTGGAATGGAATACAACGTTACTACCCCATTTTATCAAATTTTGAACAACACAACCTCCTCCAGAATTAAACGTGGTATGTGTTTCCAACACTTGAACTATGTATCTCGTGGAAAAGCTATGGGTTTGTTTGTTCATGCTTTTTGGAGCCGAACCTTATGAATTCACATTGGACTTACCTCATTAACAAATCCAAAGGCTTGAAAGATTGCCAAGATTGCAAGTCCCCACCATTATATCATCACCTTGACCATTAGAGTCAATAAATTTTTCACTGGGGCATTATGTTAGACAGTTGGTATGCAACTATAAAATTTATCATAAAATTCATATAAACTGCCCATACTGGCCCAGTTTTGTGAGTTGAGCTGTAATAGCAATCTATGATGTACTTCCGTTAGCCATCAGAGCACTCAATTTGAAATCCCTTATTCTACTAAATGACTCTTACACCAGATTCACCCTGTAACAATTAAAATCAAAATTCATATGCAAATATAAAGATGCAGTAGAATTATCATGTGTATTTTGAATTCATTCATTTCCCATTTGAATTTATGAAATCACAGAGTAGAGTACAAACCTTAAGCATTTCACCAATAGTTTATCATGAACTTTTATCTGCAATCAAGTGAAGTCCACCAAGCCAGTTGCTGAGGAGCAATTCACTACCCAAATGTAGGAATCAACTATGGACTCCACCTCCAAGCTAGACCATTATACCACTAGGGCAAAGGAAGCTCCTACAGGATTCTAATCTCACTCAAACCAAGCCATTACTCTCATGAAGTAGCCAAGTTGCTCACCATGGAGTGCTCCAGGTCCTCATGCAGCCATCAATCAGCCATGGCAATCTCTTCCACTGCCCTATACAACACAAGGAAAATCTTCCCTTTGTTTGCTCAATAGTTTCCAGGGATTTTCTTCCTTTCCGATGCTCTTCAGTGTAGCAGAATTGTTTGTTGTGTTATGGGAATAACCTAGAGGAGAAACACTTGGCCAAAACAATCAATGAGCAACACTAATAGGGTAGAAAGTTTAATGGTGTTTGCTTGAGCTGTTCTGAACATTCCAACCATGTGTTTTCCTTCAGAACCATCCCATTTCCTCTCATATTCTTGGTGACAAATCCCCAACTTCCACAGACTATTACCAGCCACAATTTCATGGGATTCTCTTCTGGTAGGCATAACATGCATAACAACCATGGGGTTCACATTTCTTCCTAAACCAGAAGAGGGAAAAAGTGCAATTGGTGAATGGAAGAGTGACCTATGAACAATGTTGAATAATGCTTTCGCCGAAGAATTTACACAATAAATGCTTGCCTTGCATTGGTAGTACGCCCTTCACAAGAAGCATTGGCAATGTCAAAAGAATAACTGAAAGTCAAGCAATCATAGAATAATTCATGCACAACAAGGCAGCACCTCCAAAAGGACAAATGTAAAGGTCAAATCACCCATACACCCCCTTTCCTCTTCCCCTCTTGTGATATCTTAGTCCCCTTGTTGCTTCTTCAAGAAACCTTTTTGGTGGATATTATATTAATGCATTTTCTTTCTTGTATGTTTTTTCTGACATAAGCAGAGCATGAAAAACATAACAGCCGCATGACAATCCTAGCCTACTACTGGGACTCATACACATTCATTAGTTGGCCTTTGTCTTGAGCTCAACGCTAGGAATTTTTACAAGACATCACGGGTCATTATAACTCATTCCACATGGCTGACTATACTCACATAAACCACATAATATAAATAATACACAATTTAACATATCATAATTCAGGGGTCAAAACTGGTGTATTACACTTGAAACAGTAGTTAATGAGTGCCTCGTTTTCATAAAATCTGTGCAAGTGCTTTTTGAACAAATCAAACTAAAATTAAGTGTTCTGTGGCCAGTTACAATCAGTGGCCCTGTAATCTGCTTGAGCTGCACCCTGTGAAATGTGGCCTTGTGAGCATCGATTTGCTGCTGCAGACCTATGACGTATAGCCATCTGAATTTGAATTGTTGATGCAGCCCAGCAAACTATGAATTACTGCTGCTGTTGTGAATCCTCAGAGGAATGCAGACAGGATGCAGCTCAAAAGTATGTTTCTATTCAGTAACTCATCTGCAAAAGCTTAATGTGGTTGACTGAGGTACATAAATAATTCAAGGCAATAGAATTTTTAAGTTGTTCCACGCAACATTTTCTAATTGTAACTAGGCACACGATTGCAAGAGGGGAAAAGGTCCCAGACAATTCTGAGTCTTCTTCCACAGGCATCAAGCAAAGAGCTGAAAACTACTCAAATAAAAAAGGACCATTAAATGAGATGTGGTTTTACTATTTTAGGGCTGTTCAATTTTATTCATGCCCCTTATAGCCAACAAATTGAACTTTTCATGGTGGTTTCAAATAAGTTGCGTGCAGCCATTTCATGGGGTCATGTTAAAGAGTGATTAACTCATATATTGATTATTTACTATTATTTTTATGGTTTCCCTTAGTTATGTTTCCCATAGTTGATTTTTTACTCAGCCAAAATATGATGATCTTTTTCAATTATAATTGGTTCGAGTCAATGTTAATTGGTCATTTTCAAAATCATGAATTGAATCGAAACAGTGGAAAAACGTGTGGATCAATCAAATATATATATATATATATATATATATATATATATATTATGCATATATATATCTATATATTATGCAATGTTTTCTCATGTATATAGCATCTAAAGCTGAATATAATAAAATGGCAATGGGTGCAATACATATCTGAACTAAAAATATATAAACATTGATGCTCTAAGTGGCCTTTAGTGTCCAAAAAATAACCGTACTACAGTTTACAATCAAGTCATACCACATAATCAACTGTCTTGATATTCTGTAGAGTCCAAAAAATAATTATGCTACAGTGTACAATCAAATCATACTACATAACTATTTGAATAAGCTAGAAATCAGTGGGACAACAGCTCCAAGTCGGTGCCAAGAACAGATCTGAATGAACTCTTCAAATTAGCAAAAGAGAAGCTGCAAGATCGAAGAGGCACTCCAATCAATTCTCTAAATCAACATTCCAAATCGGCATAAGAAGCTCTCCGAATCAGCACAAGAATAGTGCCGAATCAACGCTACTGACTGTCAAGTTTGGACAATGAAAAGGGTGTGAGGCAATTAAAGCGGGGGTGGGAAAGGCATCATTACATAGATCAGAAATGGGATTTAGGTGGTTCAGGACAATACTGGTTGAAACTGGTTTGATTGGCTGGTTCTAACTGGAAAAGGCCAAAAACAGGTTGAGCTGGTCGATTGCAGTCCGGTTCAGCTTGTTTAATAAACTTCAACGTTTATAAGTCCCGAGAACTTTGCATTTCTGTTTCCTTTGAGCTGTTGTTTGTAGTCAGTTCTAATCACTAAACTCGAAAAATTGAATGGAAAAGAAACTTCTTTTTGGCAGGTCGTACTTTTCTTTTGTTGCTACCAAAGCTACGTATTTTCCTGGATTTTTCATTTTTGTTTCCTATGGCGTACCCGATATTGGAATGACACAATATTAAAAATGTGATCTCCTTATTCGCCGAAAATGCAGCCCAGCGTGGTTCGAGTCTTATGTAGAAAAAGGGAAAGAAATTGTGATCGTGACCCATATAAAGTGATTGACATTACACCTCCTCCGACGAACTTGGGAATCCGTTGCTTTCCTACGGTGAGGTTCTTGAATTTAAGGAACTTATAGAGGTATGCTCTGTTTGCTAGCATTATGTGATGCATTTTCCTTATGTTGACCTCATGTGAAATTGTCTAATAATGCCTGCAGAATATGCAATGTGGTGAATCTGTCACTATAGAAGACAAAGCTTACATTGTTTCTGCTGTGACTTATCGTTACGAGCTTCGGAAAGGAAAATATGAACCCAGTGAGAAGAGACTAGATGTGCAGTCAACTGGGAGATATTTGGTGAACAATTATCTGGAGATGTTACTAGAGGAGTCCTGATATTGGGCATGAAAACAATTAGATGATTCATAAGCAATGGTGTATTTGTATGGCATTTATTTGGCTCAGCGAATCACTTTCCACCATTCACATGCGGATAAAATCTATGTTGTATTCACTGCCTATTCATTTCCATTATGCTGGCCTGTGCAGGTGGACTTTGTAACATGTATATGCTTTGCTCAAGTGAATCTTTAATGAATAGATTATGCTTTGCTTCATTTTGAAGCTGTCCTTCGAGAGCTTTTTGATTGGAGGAATCAACTTGCCTTTCTAAACCCTAAAGTAGTATTTAACAGCATTGGCTATAATACTGATTTTTCTCTTTCCATGAAGATTAATGTTCTTTCCTCTAGCTTTAGCCTTGTCAACATTTGTTTGGCCCAAGGCTAGTGAACCGTTCAACCTTTTCTGTAGTGTGTCCACAGCAAATGAAGGTCAGCAGGGATGACAATTGGATGTGAAATATTTGAAGTTGCTCAACATATCAGAGTCTAAGACAAAGATGCCAAAATTTTAAATATTATTGTCAATAGTGGTCAAGGGTACTCTGCAAAAATAAAATTGGGAGTGCCTAATGCATATCTATGGATGAATGGTATTGGTAAACAAGTGAAATGAGCAGCAAAGCTGCTTATTCCCTGTCTGTTTTGTAAAGTGGATATACCTGCAATGATATGTAGGAGATCCAAATTGATAAGATGGATATAAGAATTATCTTACAAAGAATAGTGTGGAAAGGCTATGCACTAATACTACCACGTATATTTTTAACTTTTGAGACGGCAGGTTGCTTTGGATCCAAATTGATAAGATGGATATAAGAATTATCTTACAAAGAATAGTGTGGAAAGGCTATGCACTAATACTATCACGTATATTTTTAACTTTTGAGAAGGCAGGTTGCTTTGGAAATCATATATGCATAAATAAATTATGGATGTAATGATCGCTTGAATCGTTATTCATGAGTCATCTTGCAAATGCTGAAGGTTTACTCATAATCACATGTTTCTTACAAACAAATGATAGATGCAACGACCATTTGAATTGTTATTCATTAATTGTAGATGAGCCATCTTGCAAATCTTAAAAGATTTCATGCATCCTATAAAAAAAAATAGAAAGTGTAAATTTAGTTTTGTCTCGTTTTGCATTGAGAAGCCATCAGTGTAAAAATTCTCGTGAATGTATACAGGGAGGAGGTTACGATATTAGTGCTTTAGTTTTGTTTCGTTTTGCGCAGACAGCCATCAGTAAAAGAAATCTCGTGAATGTATACATGGAGGAGGTCGCGATATTAGTGCTTATTAACACAATAAAAGTTAAAAACTTTTTAGTCACACTATACTCATTGCCCTCGAGTACCTTAATACATATGGAGTCAATCATACGTGATTATATGAGTTAATGGATGTACAAATATATGAAATTCACGAACAGTTGTGTAATGCTAGCTTCACCCGATAAACATTTGAGTGCAAAGGTTTCATGGAAACATACATTGCTAGAGGGGAATTTATATAGTCCATTCCATTGCATCTTTCTTTTTGAGGGCATGACCTCTTCAAGAGGGAGAAATGGGGAGGTTTACATAGTGTAGACTGTTGCGTTTTTCTTTTCGAGGGCATGACCACTTCAAGAGGGAGGGCATGTTGCCCTTAGCAGAAGCCTATAAAACTAAACTTATTGATATTCTTATGTTAGTTGTTGACACTTTGGTAGTGTGTAATAAAAGCCTGTTAGATGGGGTTTTGAATAGACCAAGAAGGTTATGTAATTATAGAAGTTGTTATTTTGTATACTTAGGAGTAGTTACATAATATTTTGTATTCATGTGTTTGCCTCCTTTGTAATTGAAAAACATTGTGCTTCTCTTGTAGTTCTTGGGCATGTTGTCTGTAGTCCACTTATTCTTAATTTTTACTATTATGATATTCATCTTAGTGTGAGATCCATCCATTTTGAATTCTCATTGTCATGATCCTGATGGATAGAATCATAAACATTGTTTTTTCATTGTAAATATATATTTGTATATTAAAATTCTAGGGTAATGTATATGGTAGCACAACTTCTTTTTTGATGAGTTTTCTATTCTATGTGGATTATCTCTAAGAAATTCATACATATTTAGCAATCAAACTCAACTCTAACTGAGATAATTCATATCTATCTTGGATAGTGTTTTCTATTCACATATTCCAAGTATAAAAACATTTGTAAGCCAACCTTTGAAACACTTAAAAGGAAAGATGAGATCATATGATAATAAACATGAAGAGAAGATTTGAGAATAACATAATGCAAATTATGCTTGGGACTATTTTGTAGGTTGCTGCAAATCCTTGAATTTAACATCATGTGACCATGGTTGGAAAGCATCACACCAATATCAACCACACAAGAAAATCAGTCTTTGATGTTAAATCCATATGACTAGACCTTGATAATATCAAACCCATATCAATTTGACTAGAAAATGCCTCAATAATTTAATAGGGAATATCAATTACAGTATAAATAGGCTACTCTGAGATAAGTTTAAATTTTGTATGGTATGTTACATTGTTTGTTATTCTCCCAATACTTATCTTCATCCCCATTTGTCATAGTCCCTTGTTGAGTTTATTGACTTGCAATCTAGTAGTCCTTCACCAATCTTGCACTTTAGGGCTCAATGGGCACCTACTAGCAGCCCTCCTTACTGCACTTAATATGCCAAAACAACAATCTCAAACTAGACCTCCAATCTTGCACTCCTCCTTGAAGACGTTCTACATTGCCTTCAAAACACTTTAGATCTGAGCCTATACTTTATGAGGTATATGACCTTGTCTTGGGAATCCTATACCTATAATATACCATAGAAAACCCTCACCAACAGACCATATTCCTACATTGTTTCCTTAGAGAGAAGAGACCTTGTTTTGGAAGGCCTACTAGGTTACTCAGCTCCAAAACAAGGTTTTCCTTCTACCTGCAACCACACAAAAATTTGCAGCCTTCTTGACAGAGAGAATCCTCCTATTTATGCTCAAAATTTTCCTCCTTCTACACTTCTTACTCTTGCTCACATACGACCCAAACAATCTTAAGAGAATGAACCGAAACTCAATCTTTTCCCTGCTTCGCTAGGCCTCTTAGAGCTATGACTATCTCAAATATACTCAACCCTCTTGCTATGTCTTTCATATGTGAAAAGAATGCGATGTTGGATGCCAAATGAGGTCTCCAAATGAGGTGGCAACATCAAGCCCTCTTCTAGGGCTCTCCTAAAGTCCAACCAACCCTAAACGTTTTCCACAAGCCCATGCCACATAAAAAAAACCTCATTTGACAAACTCTTCCATGGTTTTCTTGGGATCCCTAGGCTCCTCTTAGGTTTGTCCACTTGCCTCCATGATCAAACCCCCAAAAATCATCTTGGTTTCGTTCCCACTCTTTTGGGTACAAAATCCCATGCTTGGGTACGCTTGCCCACAAATCCCATGTGGGACAAATTCCTCCGCAACTATGTACCCTAGGGTTTGGAGTACCTCCCAAGCTACCAATTTCAACAATAACCAAAACACCGAGAATCTAAAATATAGTTAAATCAAAACTATACTTTTTCTTGACATCTTTGTTCTAAGAGAGACCTCCATAAGTGATTGTATTGGTCCTATTATTTGTATTCTCTCACTCAAAACACTCAAAAGAGAAGTCATTTCATTTCAACAATGTAAACTTTGAAACGAGAACTGATACTGTTACTCGTTTCGTAGAGATAACAAAAAATGACTCGATTTTGAAAAGGGGCGATGCAGAACACATATTTTTTTAGAGCATAGTTTTTGGCACTTTAATTTTTTTTATGTACATTACATTTTAGAATGTTAGTGGTTTGCATGCTGATTTAAAAAAGTGGTGATTCTGCATCATGCTCTTTTTTTAAAAGCCCTATTTTTTGAATTTAAATTTTCTAATATATGAAATGTAAATAATTATTTTCTAAATTTAACAATTTTTGAAGTGGTTTTCTTTTTCATATTTTTTATTTTTTTATTTTTTTGGTAGTGAGGTTTTTATTGTTTTGCATATTTAAAGAAGGTCAATATTTTGAAATTTCGATATTCTACATATTTATACATCGTTAATTAATTTTTCAATACACATGAAATAATTGTCTCTAAAAACTAATAATTTTTAACAATTGACATATAAATAACCATTTTCAACATACATTTTGATCATTTTTTGTTAGAAATGACATGTCAAAATCACAATTTTTATAGGAAAATTTTAACTAAATGGTTAAATAATGCTTTTTTTAATGAATTAATGTCAAAAAAATAATAATAATCACTGTTTTTTCAAAAAGTAATGATTAACATAAAAATTAATGCGAAAATCACATAATACAAATATTGAACACATAACAACATTAATTGAATGCTTATTCTTCTCATAAAATGTCAAAGTCAAAACATTATAAGTATAACTAAGTAATAGTTACAAAAAATGAACTTGATTTCTAAGCATAAATTAATTTTAATCAACAAAATCACGTAATCCAAACTCTTCATCTTCTAGAGTTTCATCATTGTCTTCTTCCACAATATTTTCTGCTTCATTTTGCTCATTTTCCTCTTCTAATGGATCTTTGATGTCTTCGAATCTCCCAATGTATACCTTTCCAATCATTCCATGAAATGGTGGTTGGGGTTCCTTTGCCTTTTTTTGCCACACGTGATTAACTAAAGTCCACTTTCTTCAACCCTATTTCTTGCATAGCAGCTGAAAGAAATTGAAGAGCATTAATTATTTGCTGAATAAGATTGCAATGTATTGAATCTTTTTCAATGGCAATGCAAAAGAAATAATGAAGTAAATTAGTACAATGACATATAAATTAAGAAATAAGATATTGAAATTCAATTCCATATAATAAAACTTGAGCCAAAAAATAAATCCAGAACCCAATCTCCTTCATTTGAACATATGTCTATAAGATAGTTAATAAAAAACTGTGGTTTTTGATAAATGTTAACTCTCTCCTTTTGTTTCTGTCTTCATATGTTAGTTTTCTCACAACAGCATCATAAGCCTGTACTTGACTATGACTCTTTCCATCTACCTGATTAAAAATCATAGACATATAGCTATCATCTTTTGCCCAACTATCAATATGGATGAACTCACAATCATTTATAAATGGTTGATCTTCACAGTTAAGAAAATTTAACTTTTCCTTGTAACATGAAATAGTAAAAGTTCAATTAACTTGTATATAAATGAATTTGTTAACATTAATCAAATATACATTTTCAACATCTTACCATGTAAGCTGCATTCTTGAGTTTGTTTTCCCCTTGAAGCTTGACAATAACATTGCCAATTGTGTGTTTGAATAAAATTTCACAAATCTCCATAATGGTGATGATGTGACTTCTAGAAATCCCGCAACCACTTTACTAAGAGCTTGATAAGTATAAGGGTCACTATCATAGTCAATGTTTGGAATATTGAAACCATGAGGAATATCTGTAATAATTAGGACATAATCCCTTTTAGGTGTGAGTTTAGCAATGTCTTCACAGTCGCCTTGTATTACTTGATATTGAATAGTGTCAAGCCCATTCCAAATGAAATGGGTAAGAGTTGGATCAAGTTCAATATTCTTAAGACATTGCTTCTTTAGTCTTTCGATCTTAATTTTTTCAATAAATGTTCTGAAACTATCTGGTGCTCTATTTGCATCCTTCCTCATCTTTAATAAAATAAACAAATATATGTGTAATTTATAAAATAAAAATAGTATATAGATGAATAAAAATGAATGTATAAATCAACATACTTTTTTAAATGCAAGATAACTTTTTTTTAATGTTGATGTAGAACTTGAATCTGGATAGTTGCGTACAATATCATCTCAACTATCTTCATTCAAAATTTTAACCATTTGTTCTTGTATTTTCATGTAAATTTTGTGATTGCATAGATAAGGTAAAAAAATTTAATATAATGATATGTATAACAAATACTACCAAGAACAATATGTTATATTTAAAAGAAAATTATAATATAGGATAAGTAAAAATAATTCAACAAACTTACTTTTGAAATTTCTCAGACATTTCCTCCAATGATAATTCCCTTGACCTCACACGAGATAATATTGTTTTGACAAGTTTTTCATCCTTCACTCCTTGCAATGCTCTCCAAGGTGTGATAGTCATATTTTTTGGAAGCTGCTTCATTTCAAAACCTGATTTACTGTTGCTACATATCAATGGTTTAGACCTTTTGACTTTTTGGTTTTTAATGCCAATGTTCTCCCACATGCTAAAAATCTCATTAATCAATTCCCATATCTCTCCAGTTCTAAATGGCAACTGGAAAATGTTACCAATACCTCTAAATAAATCGATATTTACTCTGCCACCTTTTGAATTGATTTTCTCCTCAATTTGACATCCTATTTCCATACAACATTCCTTTCGGAAATCTACAATAACATTTATCTTATCCCCACCACATTTTTCTTCAAATTCACTATGAATAAATCTAACCCTTTGGATGAAAGTCATAGACATCCTATATTCATTATTTGA
This sequence comes from Pinus tabuliformis, assembly GCA_031772625.1. Classification (NCBI taxonomy): domain Eukaryota; kingdom Viridiplantae; phylum Streptophyta; class Pinopsida; order Pinales; family Pinaceae; genus Pinus; species Pinus tabuliformis. The sequence goes on from CM062807.1 coordinate 560,967,852, forward strand.
ATTATGATCCCATGCCACTAACTTTGTTTTTGTATCTGATAAAACAACATAAATGATACATTTCATTGTTTCAAAACGTGGGTTATTGGGATATTCCTCTATCAATTGTCTTTGAGCTTCTACAGAATGGTTCCCCCCAAGCACATAATAATTGTATTCAAAACATTTTGACTTATCAAATGCTTATTTGTTGGGAACTTGAACTGGATCAACAAGAAGCACATAATTAACCACATGAGCATATGGATTGTACCTCATCAATGTCTTCAAGTTGTGAACATGCAGGTGGTGTGGCTTTCTGATTTGATATTTACATTTTCCTTCACTTGCCTTATAGATTTGTCTCACATTAAGCTGAAATGTACAACCACCCTCAATTATGTTTCTCTTTGTCAAGTTCTATCGAATGACATTTTGTTTTGTTTTAATAAATCCATCATTTAAATCATCTCTTGGTGTAATGATTTCTCTGCTTTCTCTTGAAGTTTCATTAGGATCTTGATTGTTGGTAATGACTACTTCAGAATGTTCAACTTTACTTTTCTTCCTCATAACATTCTCATCATTAACTAGAACAAATTTATTCTTGGGCATTGTTACTTTTGGTCTTTTACGGCTCTTCTCCTTTCTAACATCAGTTCCAATGTCATCCTCAGTAACGACAACATATTCTTCAGTGTCAGTTTCAACTTCCTCATCTTCAAAAGTAACCTATCTACCTTTGTTATATTTATCCACTAGAGGCATTTTTATTTTATTTTTATTTTTATTTTTTATTATTTATTTATTTATTTATTTTTTTGATCCTTTGGATTAGTTTTGCAGCATCATGAATTATTACATTTTGCTTGTTTGCCATATCTTCTTCTGACACTGAGTAGAAACTGCTGACAATTTTCATAATATCATGCTCTATGAAATGAATGCCTCCCAACATAATTGAACAACTTTCAACAAAATTCTACCAAACAAAATATCATATGTCAATAAAAACAAAGTTATAAAAATATAATGAGACAGTTACAAGAACACAAAACACAAATATAAATAACAATACTTACGATATTTTGTTTCATCTCATTTACGATTTGTTTACCCAACCTTGTAGATACCTCTCTCATGTCATACAATAAATATGATAACTAGTATTTAATCCTTTCATGTGACTTGGGCGGTTTTGTAAGTATGTAAAGAACCTTACTGTCCAGTACCGAACACATGTTTATGATGTTTCCCAACACCTCATAACTTCCATTATCGTTAGGTATATAAACATATAGATATATCTACACATCTTGGTTTTCTCTTTCTTTCACATACCAAACATTTACTGGAAGTTTCACTTCTTTTGATTTCTTCCAGTATGAAATCACCTTCTTATCGTTTGAGGCACTTGAAGGATTTGTAGCTATCAGATCAGGTTTGGTTTGTTCAACAATGTTTTTTGAAGATCCACCTTTAACAGTGTTTGGTCCAGAAAGATTCACTGAAATCTTGTTTGATGCCATTTTCCTGAAAAAAAGACACATATAAATCAATAAATTACAAAAAAATAATAACTTAAATTAACAAACAAAACGATAAATGATAATTAATTTTGTAAAACATAACAATTTAAAAAAATATATAAAAAAATAAGAAATTTAAAAAATACAGCGCCCTGCTGCCCAGCCCCGGAAATCGGCCGGCCACCCGGGCTGGCAGTTGGGCCCTGTCCCCGTACCCCACCCTAGAGGCCCAACAACCACCCCACCTACGCACTCCAGCCCCATCCGACCCCCCATCCCACTCCACCCCACGCAATCCCAGCGGTGCCAGCCCCCTCGCCCGGGCCGACTGTTGGGCTGCCGGGGTGGGGCGTGGGGCTGGGCGCTAGGCCCCCCCCGCCACCCCGACGGCCCAACAACCAACCGGGGCGACGGGTCGTTGGGCCGCTGGGGTGGGGCGTGGACGCTGGGGTGGCGCGGGCAGCCCCCCGCCCCAATTCGGCGGCCCAATGATCCGCCGCGGAACGGGACACTGGGCAGCCAGCCCCCCGCCTCTCACTCATGGGCCTGTTGGGCCAACGGGAGCATGATTGGTCCCACCATGCCCACTGCGGACATAGTGGGTAAATCTGTCCCACAAAAATTTTTAACTTCTAAAAAAAATTTAAATTTCATTAAACTTATTTAATTTTAAAATTTGCACAATAGAAAAATTAACTAACCTTTCAAATGCGATAATTCTCCGTTGAATATGTTGTTGATAGCAATGTAGCTCCTCCACAAATTCGCTCCAAGTCTTTTAAAGAATCTCGGAAAACCTTGATGTGATGTGAGGAATAGTGATAATGAAATTTATTATATAGGGAAAATTACGAAATTGTTTTACCGTACGGTTAATGTGGGATTAGTTTGTTTTTATAAATTTTAACATGTTAATTTCGATATGGGGATATATGAAACTATGACAAAATGAATATTACGGAATTGTTTTACAACACGGTGAATGTGGTTAATTTGTTTTAGAAGGTATAATAAAAAAAAAACATTCAATTGTTTAGTAGTACAATTTTAATTTTAAAGATTTATTTCATAAAAAATTTTAGTTAATTTTTTTAATAAATTGTAAAAAAAAATAATGTAGGAAAATACATGAAACAAAATTTTTGGAGGGAAAATTTTTGGCAAAAATTTTTGGAGGGAAATTTTCATTCTTTAAGCTATATATTATCATTATGAGAGTCTGCATTTGTATCATTTAACCTTTTCTATTTGAAAGGCGTGTATTCTTCTGACAATGAAGTTTCGCTTTGTGAAGCATCAACATCTTCGTCGCATAACAACTCTATTCATATTGATGAACATAACGGAAATTCTTCCACTATGAATCGAGAGTCAATTCTTCCACTTAGTCCTAATCCTAAGGACTATGAGAGCAACACTGATGAAAAACGAGATGAAGAATTTCAAATAAATAAAGAGTCACAGTTTCCACTTAGTTCTAATCCTATGGATTATGAGAGAAACAGTGATGAAGAATTTCAAAAGAATAGAGTGTCACGGTGTCCACTTAGTCTTAATCCTATGGACTATGAGAGTAGCAGTGATGAAGAGAATGATGACAAATTTCAAAATAATGGAGTGTCACGGTGTCCACTTAGTCCTAATCCTATGGACTATGAGAACAACAATGATGAAGAGCATGCTGATGAATTTCAAAAGAATAGAGTGTCACAGTGCCAACTTAGTCCTAATCCTATGGAATATGAGAGCAATAGTGATGAAGAATTTCAAAAGAATGGAATGTCACGGTGTCCACTTAGTCCTAATCCTACGGACTATGAGAGCAACAATGATGAAAAGCATGATGAAGAATTTCCACTGAATAGAGTGTCACATTGTCCACTTAGTCCTAATCCTATGGACTATGAAAACAACAGTGATGAAGAATTTCAAAAGAATGAAGTGTCATGGTGTCCACTTAGTCCTAATCCTATGGACTATGAGAGCAACAGTGATGAAGAGCATGATGAAGAATTTCAAATGAATAGAGTGTCACAGTGTCCACTTAGTCCTAATCCTATGGACTATGAAAGCAGCAGTGATGAAGAACATGATGAATAATTTCAAATGAATAGAGTGTCACGGTGTCCACTTAGTCCTAATCCTATGGACTATGAGAGAAGCAGTGATGAAGAACATGATGAATATTTTCAAATAAATAAAGAGTCGTGGTTTCCACTTAGTCCTAATCCTAAGGACTATGAGAGCAGTAGTGACGAAGGACATGATGAAGCACTTAATCCTAATCCTAAGGACTATGAGAGTAGCAGTGACAAAGGACAGGATGTAGAATTTTCAGTAAGTAAACAGTCACATTTTCGACGTAGTCCTAATTCTATGGACTATGAGAGCAACACTAACAACACACATGAGGAAGAATATCCAATAAACATAGAGTCAAATTTTCCATTTAGTCCTAATTCTAAGGACTATGACAGTAGCACTAAAGAAGGGGAAGATGAAGAATATCCTCCAAGTCAGTATTTCAAAAGCACAACTGATCATAGTGAGGATAACATTCCTTAGAATGATGATGAAAATGCTTATACAAATGATGATCCAATGATGGAGATGTTGCCAGGAAATATTGTATCGAGGTTTAGGGGTAGACCTTTTCATATCAATCCAAGATGTTCTAGTTATACAAGGGGTAGAGTAGAATATCTGACGAGAAGAAGTTCTATCAGTGTTCTCATTTCAAGTGAATGTTGTCAAAAAGATTGCTTGAAACATATGGATTTCAAATTTTCATTAGAGAAAAGGAAGAGATATTTGTCAATGAATAAAAGCATGCAAAATTCATGTTTAGTTGGGTGCATGCAATGTACATTGTCAGGTTATGATTATCATATTGGGTCTTTATTTATCTATAGAAAGGCTTTCAAAATGTTTCATTCGATGGGTAATTTTCGTCTCTCAAGAATTCAAGAAAATTTGGAAAAGGATCCCACATTTTATTCAGAAGTACGTCATAAACGACAGTTTGGGCCATTATCAAATATTGCAATGTCATGGATGAAAGATTTATTTTCAAAGCATGGAGAGTGTATACCAAGTAGAGAGACAATACATATTCTAGATAATTTTTCAAGACGAGAAGTCTACAACTTGTACAAAGAATATGTAGAAGGTTCTGAGGGACATGGTCGGTTTATTACATATCAATATTTTGTTAAGGTATGGAAGAAAGAATTCAACAATGTTCATATTCCTAAGACGACAAGGATGGGGATTTGCAGTACATGTGCTTCTCTTAAATAAAAAAGGGATAAATGTGAAGGGTCAGAAAGAGGTAAGAATTCATAAATTTAACTTTTAAAATTGTATAGTCATCAACTATGAAAACGTATTTCTTAATGACTTTCTTTTATGTTGTGTAGATTCCATTGTCAAAGAACTTTAGGAGGATCACGAACAACAAACAAGTGAAAGAAAAAAGCTGTACAAGCATCGAAAGAATTGTTATGATAATCCGAATAAATATTTGGGTTTGATAATTGATGGTATGGACCAGAAGAAAACACTTTTAACACATTTTGTTCTCACACCCAAAAATTTATAGGAGAATTTTACTCAGTATCACTTGGTCGTTTGTATGGTCTTCAATGGGAAAATATTTCCAAGGGTGTACTTCACAGCTCCAAATATTCATAATGATGCAAATCTGACAATAACCATAATTCATGATGTGCTTTCTCATTGGTCTGGTAATCTCCCTGAAGTTTTGTATCTACAATTGGACAACACTTGCCGTGAAAGCAAAAATCAGGTTGTTTTTGGATATCTAAACATGTTTGTTGAATTGAGAATTTTTCAGAAGGTAATGGTTGGTTTCCTTCTTGTTGGGCACACTCATGACCATATTGATTAGATGTTTAGTCGTTTTTTAGTCACATTGAGGAGGAAGGAAGTTGGGACCTTGCCATCATTAATTGAATGTATTAAGAAATCATACATGCCAGAGCCTACTTTTGATGTGTTGGAAGAAACTGTTGACATGCGAAGGTTTATTCTAGGATCGCATGGTGAGGAGAAATTCATTGAACAACTTAATGACATTAGCTTCCAACATCAATTTTGTATCAAAAAAATTGATGGGAAAACACTAATATGGGACAAGAAGTATTCAACTACTGCAGAATGGGCACCGTCATCAAGTCTGGAATTTTTGAAGTTCATTCCAGATCATCCAATATTCACATAAAAAATAGTGTTATTACAATTAGTTAGTGAAGTTCATAATGCATGCAGACAGAATAGAGATATAAATTATTCTGATTGCCTAGAAGAAATTAAAAAATGGATTAGTATGAGTACTTTGACATTGCTGATTCAGTTTGGTGGGAGTCATTTTTCAATAATCAAAGTGATATCATTTCAAGAACAACAAATGAAGATATAGCTTTAAAAAATCCATTTATTTGGCCACAAAATGTGTCAAATGAACATGAGGAAAGAAACATTGTTGAACAACAACAATCTCAAGGTATTATTAATTCTTCACAGGCAGAGGAAAAAGAGATGTATATTGGTTCCAGAAGATCTCGTGCACAACGTGAAGCCATGGAAGACCTTTACCGGGTTCAGTGCAGGATATTAAGGAGGGTTGCATGATCGCAGTGCTGGCAGATGGAGATCCCAATGACTATCCATTCTAGGTTGCTAAGGTTATAAAGGTATTTACAGATAATGAAGATGTTATAGGTGTTGAAGTACATTGGTATGCCACAAATACACACCCATTCAATGGTGTGTATAAGCCAGATGTTAACACCTAATCCGAAACGGATGAGGTGAAGCCGGACAGTCATCTAGAAGATGAACTGATCCGTTTCTCTTGTATATAAATAATTGTTATCTAATGTGAAATATAAAGTTGTCTTGCGTTCATCAATAGCTGGAGTTACCCAGGCCTGACATGGTATCAGAGCCCAGGTCCCCTAAATTAGCTGTAACTCCTGCCTTTGCCTCTGCCTCTGCGCTCTCTGACCTGAATAGTCTGCCGTCTGCCTCTGACATACCTCTGCCTCTGACATACCTCTGCGCCTCTGTGCGGTGAGCGTGGAATACGCTGCTGTATGTGAGCGTTTTGTTTTGAGAGAGGCAATCTCTCGACCTGGTGCGCATCCGGAGAAAGCAAACGAAGTCCGTGAAGATAGAGACTGCGTTTGAAGAAATCTGTTTGGATTAAAACAGTGGCAATCTCTCGACCTGGCATTAAAATTGCGGTATAGTTTTATTGGCATCATTTTATAAGCCTGCGTATCATTTTATACGTTTTTCTGAATGTTGTATACACCACACAACCTCTCACTTGGCTTCCTCATGACCTCCATACCCAGTCGACTCCTTCTCTCGGCTCACTGGTTTCCATAGCATCCTACAGTCATACTTAACACTCTGTCATCTGCGCCATTGCAACTCTATTATATACCCGCGCCATTGCACAATACAATGCTTCCATCCACGCTGCCTAAGTTGCCATCCACACTGGTCTTGTAATCTGTCATTGGCGTGTTTCTACATAATAAGTTAATATGGTTTTATGAGAGAGTTTGTTCTTTGCAAGAATCCTTTCTGTCAGAAGAAAAATTGCTTCATGTTGATCTTGGCTAGTCTCGGTGGCCGGTTCTCTGCATACAACCGTGAATGTCGAGGAACTTACTGTTGCATCTAACTGATTCAGTGGCATTGCATTATATGATCTGCGAGGGTTCGATTCCTCTTTGGGCCAAATCTGTGATGGAACTTTGAAGAGCTCGCGGTGCTTGCTTGTTAATTGACTGTGACTGCATTTTTTTTATTTGAAGCCGTAGACTGCGTCCTTTGTAAAGATTTTTTGGTGGCCCGAGCTACTGTATTTGCTGCGTTTTCCTTATTTAAAGACAGAACTGTGAAGTCCGAGAACTTGTGAAGGCCGAGTCCTGACATGGTGTTTGAGAATGGTATCAAAGCGTTTTCATGCAATATATATGTGAACGCCCTTTTTATTGCTAAAACAGTGATATACCAAAGCATTTTCATATATGTATATGAGCGCCCTCCTTTTTTTTTTTTTTTTACAGTGATTTTCATATGAGTGTCTAAGCAGTGACATATATATATGCGCCATCTTTTGTTCATTCAGGAGTGATATATGTAAGCAGTCATATATATGAGCGCTAATTTTTTTCTCAGATATTGATATATGGAAAAGCAGTGAGGGTCCTTATTTTTCAGTAATACAGTCATATATGTGAGCAGTCTTTGAGCAGTAAACAGTGTATTGAGCACCCTTGTTATATATATACTGTTGCATAAGGCAATCATATAAGGATTTTTTTTCTCTCAAACAGAAGTGTTTTTTGGCAGAGATTTTTTTTTTTCTCTTCTTCACAGAATGCATTCAATCATTTCAATGGTCGGAATAGTTCTCACTGGCAAGGAGAACTATTCTGAATGGTCTCGGATGGTGAAACACACCCTCATCTACAATGAGCTGTGGAAAGGAGTGTGTGTTGGAGAAGAAGACAAAGACCCTGTGCAGCCCACATCAGACAAAGAACTCGCCATTTGGGAAAACAAGAACAGCAAAGCCTTTGCATTGATCGCAGCATCTGTAAATGAGGAAGTAAGTCGTCATATTTCATCCTATTCCACTGCCTTTGAAGCTTTACAAAAGCTGAAAGAACTCTATGATACACATTCTGCACTTGAAGTTGTTCAGCTCATGATTAAACTCTTCACTCTTGAACTGAAAAATAATGATCCTCTTACTCTTGCTTCTGAAATAAAATCTATAGTGCATGACATTAAATCCACTAAGGTTGAGCTGGATATCTCTCTTATTGCCTTTCTCAAAGCACTCTATCCTACCTACTCTAACTATCTTGAGTCTTTACAAGCAAATGGAAATCTTAAAGATATAACCTTTGACACTCTTGTGAAAAAGTTTGCTGAAAGAGAGAAAGCCTTTGGAAAGAAAACAGTCCCTGAATCTTCTGAAGAGACTGTTTGCCTTGCTCATAAAGAAAAGCAGCCTGCTCAAGATTCTACAAGAGGAAGAGGTGGACGAAGAGGAAGAGGAAGATACTTCAGAGGCAGGGGGGGCAGACATTCTCAAGCAGAAAAGGCAGATCTCCATTGCATTCGCTGCAAACGAAATGGATCACATGATGCTTCTACATGCAAGCTACCATGGGACAAAGTTGAGCAGAGAAGAAATCAGCAGAAAGGTAAAACTGATGACTCAGACAAAGGTAAAGCACCCGAATCTGCACACTATATTGAGGCACAATGTAATATTGGAGTAAATGAAGATTTGTTTAATGCTTCACTTGCTTCTTCGAAAAATGACTGGTTGCTTGATTCAGGAGCAACCTGTCATATGACTCATAGGAGAGATTTCTTTGAAGATTTCACTAACAATGTTGATGGAGCAGTATACTTTGCAGATCAGTCAAAAATCAAGCCATCAGGGCTTGGCACAATCAGGCTTAAACTGCCTGGTCTTCCAGACTTTCTTCTGGATCATGTTCTATATCTCCCACAGCTGAAGAGAAACTTGCTGTCCCTGGTCCACATCCGCCAGCAAGGTCACTCCATTCACATGTTTGATGGCAAGCTTGAGGTAAGAAAGGCATCTGACCACTCACTTGTCATGAGGGGTATAGAAGAAGAAAGACTCCTTAAACTGCAAGGAACCTCTGCTCATGCACAGCATTTCTCATATATTTCTCATCATGAAGAATGTACACTTCCATCAAGTTTATTATGGCATGCTAGATTTGGGCATTTAAACTATGATAGTCTCCGCTTGTTGAAGAAAAATGGTGTTGCTGGTTTGCCTACAATTCCTAGAAAACATAAACAATGTGATGCTTGCATTCTAGGAAAGCATAGCAAACAGTCTTTTCATGATTCACATTCAAGAGCACATAGGAAGCTTGAACTTATTCATTCAGATTTATGTGGTCCAATGCCTGTTCCTTCTGCAAATGGAAATAAATATATCATGACATTTATTGATGATTACACCAGAATGTGTTGGGTTTACTTATTGAAGAACAAATCTGATGCTTTTCAAACATTTAAGAATTTTCATAAGTGGATTGAAAATGATGCACAATCTCATATTGGGTCTATTCGCACTGATAATGGAAAAGAATATACATCAAATGAATTTGAACACTATCTTCGCCAACATGGGATTAAACATCAAACAACTGTGCCTTATAATCCTCAACAGAATGGTGTAGCTGAAAGAATGAACAGAACAATTTTGAATATGGTACGATCTATGCTTTTCTTCAAAAATGTAAAGACAATGTTTTGGGCTGATGCTGTTCTATGTGCTGCATATATAAAGAATAGATGTCCATCTAGTACTATAAGAAACAAGACTCCTTATGAATTGTGGTATGGACATGTTCCTTCGGTAAAACATCTCAGGATATTTGGTTCCACCTGTTATGCTTTAATACCAAAGGTACATAGAAACAAACTTGGTGCAAGAAGTCGTAAGTGTATCTTCCTGGGGTATTCAAACACATCTAAAGCATACCGCCTTTATGATGAAGTACATAAAAAGTTTGTTTTATCTAGAGATGTCATTTTTCTTGAATCATCCAAATCTGACAATGTTGTTGAGCGGCAACTTGATCGCTTGGATAGATTCACAAAGCAGAAATCATTTCAAGAGTTTGATAATCAGATTCCACATCTTGAAGGGGGGATTCCTATACTAGATCAACATGTGGAATCTTCTTCTGAAGAACAATCTCCCCTGCATGACACTCCAACAACGGATGATGCTTTAAGTGATGTAATTGATAGAATTGGGAGACTCAATCTTGATTCAGACCCAACTCAATCAACAGAGCAGCCTGGACCATCTCAGAAAGGTCCCCCAAAGTGGCTGACAAAGACACTTGAAAGTGTTCATCCTGATGAAATTGGAAAAACAGGAACCCGAAATTCAAATCGACAAGATGGAGGTGATGTAGATAACTCTAATTCACCTGTTGATATGGATGTTACTTATGATTGTGAATTGAACTTGTCTACAGATTTTGAACCAACTTCCTTCAAAGAAGCTGCTTCTCATGATGAATGGAAAGAAGCAATGCGGAAGGAGTATGATGCCCTCATAAAGAATGGCACTTGGAAGCTGGTTGATCCTCCATTTGGAACCAAACCAATTGGCTGCAAGTGGGTCTACAAGAACAAGTACAAAGATGATGGCTCACTTGACAAGCACAAAGCTAGGCTTGTGGCAAAAGGTTTTGCACAGAAAGAAGGGGTCGATTACGAGGAAACTTTTGCTCCCACAGCAAAATGGGCCACCATCCGGACACTCTTTGCACTAGCTGCTCAGAACGGTTGGAAAGTCCATCAAATGGATGTAAAAACTGCATTCTTGAATGGAGATCTAAAAGAGAATGTTTTTATGTCCCAGCCTGAAGGATTTGCTGTGAAAGGACATGAACACAAAGTATGCAAACTTGTGAAGTCCTTGTATGGCCTCAAACAAGCACCACGAGCCTGGTATGAAAAACTAACTGAGCATCTTCTGAAACTCAACTTCAAACATTTTGATCTTGATGATGCAACTTTATTTGTCAAGAAAGTTGGCAAAACAGTTGTATATCTTGTGGTATATGTAGATGATCTTTTAATGACAGGGAACAATGAAAGCTATATTGCATCCATAAAGAAAGAATTAGGAAATTTTTTTGAAATGACTGATTTGGGCTATGTTCATTACTATCTTGGCATTGAAGTAACCCAACATCCAAAGTCCATATTTCTTTCTCAAAAGAAATACATTGGAGATTTGTTATACAGATTTGGCATGACAGAGTGCAATCCCCTTTCTACTCCAATGGAACAAAACTTGAAGCTCACATCTACTGAAGGAAAGGAATTTGAGGATGCAACAAGGTATAGACAGCTTGTAGGAAGTCTCATCTACCTCACTACTACCAGACCAGACATTTCATTTGCTGTTGGAATCCTCTCCAGGTTTATGCAAAAGCCTTGTGAGGGACATTGGTCTGCTGCAAAAAGAGTTCTAAGGTACTTGAAGGGAACTCAAGACCTTGGAATCAAGTATACACAGGTGGACGACTTCAACTTGATTGGATACTCTGATTCAGACTTCGATGGAGACAAAGAAACTGGGGTATCTACTTTAGGATATGCTATGAGTCTTGGATCAGGAGCTGTCTCCTGGAGATCACGCAAACAATCAGTACCAGCGGATTCCACAACAGAAGCAGAATACGTGGCAGCAGCTGAAGCAACGAAAGAAATTGTGTGGCTCAGGAAAATTCTTGAAGATTTGCAAGTAAAACAAATACAATCTACTCCACTCATGATTGATAACACATCTGCAATAAAGTTGGCCAAAAATCCAAAGTTCCATGATCGTACTAAGCACATCAATACTAAATATCATCTGATCCGACATCATGTTGAGGCCAAAACAATCCATCTCCGTCATTGTTCCACAAATGAACAAATTGCAGACATCTTCACCAAAGCGCTTGGAAGAGAAAAGCTTGAAAGATTCAGAACGATGCTTGGACTCACCAACATCCCTTCAGATTAAGGGGGGGAATGTTAACACCTAATCCGAAACGGATGAGGTGAAGCCGGACAGTCATCTAGAAGATGAACTGATCCGTTTCTCTTGTATATAAATAATTGTTATCTAATGTGAAATATAAAGTTGTCTTGCGTTCATCAATAGCTGGAGTTACCCAGGCCTGACACCAGAGATGGCAGTTGATAAAAAAATTGGCAGAAAGAGAAAAAGAAAGGGTACAAATATAAATTGTCACCGCACAGACCTCTTAAAATTGGAGGATGTTGACATACTTGTTTATGACTTCAATTTAACAGAGAGGAACTCTTTGCTTCAAGACGATAGAGATTATGAAAAGGTTGTTACCAGAAGGAACAATGTTGAGATGGGAGTTTGCTGAAACCAGTCGTAGATCCAGAATAATTTTGAAACCTGAAATGGTGGGCATGCATGTGGACTCAGATGGGGCACTAGTTGATGAAAGAGAAGAATATGGAACATCTTCGTCTGCATCCAGTCATTCATCTGAAGATGTGAATTCTAATGGTGTGAAAGAAAATATGAGTGATTTTTAATAATTGTCTAAGACAGTTTATATAACTGATGTTTGCATCGTATCTTGAAATAAAATTTTTGATTTCCATATGGTGTTAAATCAGAAGTTATGGGTCATTTTTATGTTGTTGGATTATATGTTTTAATTATGATGATTTTTATTGTTTAGAATATATACAATGCAACAATAAATTAGAGATATAATGTATGTTTCATTCAATCTACAAATAATGACATTTTGATTAATTTAGTCATGTAATTTGTTCATAATGTCATGGTTTTTTAATTTTATGGTTGAAAAATTTCCATTTTTTTTTTTGTAGCTTTAATGTTATGGTTGAAAACAATTAGAATTTTAGCGATCTTTAGTGGGCTGTTATTATATGTTTAACAACATGGATGAAAACTAATAGAATTTTAATGTGTTTTAGTACCCATTATTTTATCTTTATCGTCATTACTAAAACATGTTGAATTTATACCTAGGAAAGAAAAATGTTAGTCTACCAAAAACATTAGTGTGTTTTTTTTCCTTAAAAACGACTGTTTTTTTGCACATAAAAATTCAGTTTTACTGACATTTTTTAAAAATGTTGAAAATTGACCCTAAAAAAAAACATCGTTCCAGTATCAACACTTTTCGTTTTCAGGGTGTTTTTTGCACAATTTTTGCATGAAAAATTCGTTTTCATTGCCATTTTTAAAACATGTTCAAAATTGGCAATATAAAAAAACCATCGTTCCAATATACACACTTTTCATTTTTAGCACTATTTTTGACATTTTTCAGGGTTTTTTGGCTAGAGTTCCCTTTTTGAGTTTATAGTTCATGTTTCAAAGTTTACATTGTTTTTCCTGAAGGACTTGTGATGGCTATCATTTCTCCTACTACTTTTGATCCATGCAAATTATGTAGAATTCGCTTCCCAGTTATATTTGTATCAGGATTATCATTTCTCATGCTACTTTTGATCCATGCAAGTTATATAGTGTCCCAATTATATTTATATTGCCAATAACTATTTGACATCTCCACGATTTTCTTTTTCCTCTAGTTTTACCTTATAGCTCAAATCCTTAAACTACAACATGGAACCTAACTTATAGTTTGGATGTGTTTTATACTTGGTTTGTGAAAAATAAACCTTAATAAATAGAAGGACCTTTCCATGACATGTAATTGCACAAAATGCTTGCTTGTAAACACAATCTGTACTCCAAATTCCAAGTCATGCTTCTCGTGAGTGCAAACAAAGACTGATCATGAATAAATGTGAGATGTAATTGCATGGTTGGCTTGTTTGTAATCTCAATTTGTCTTCCAAAATCAATGTCGTCCTTCTCAAAATTGCAAATGAAAACAAGTTTTGCATATAGGCGAGCTATCAATAAGATTGCTTTCCAAGGGTCTAGATTTTATTAATTTATTGAAGGGCTGTGATGAAGGTGCTTTGATCCAAGTGCATTTTTAATTAGTCTTGCAGCAGTGTTGTAACCCAAAAGTCATTAAGGGTTTGGTGCACTCTTTAGTGTATTAATCCTTAAGGGGTGGTATCAGGCTCTCAGGTCAATTCATCCTAAAGTCTTGCATCCGGGAGTGATCGATTCAAGGCCAGCCTTGAACCTTGAGCCTTCGGCCAACCTTGAGCCATCGGCCAGCCTTGAGCCTTGAGCCTTGAACCTTCGGCCAACCCCATCACCCCACCTTCCAACCAAACATCCCTCAGAGCCCTCCAAGAACCTTATCTTTTATAGAGGATGAGAGATGTAGACTTCATACAACTCCAATCCTTTACCCGCCAACATCCCTAAACCCCGCCAACATCCCTAAAACCATTAACCCCGCCAACATCCCCTTGTCCCCGCCAACATCCAAGAACCTTCCAACCTTTATCTTTTCTAAGATGATGAATTACCACCTTCAACCTTTTGTATGCAATTCCACTTGACTCAAATATTTTCCTTAGTCCCCCCTTTAAACAAAAACTCCCTGAAAGATCTTCCAAATGATTGGTCCTGACATTAACTTTTAAACCTTCTCTCCTTGACTTAACACCTGGTAATACAGTTGTCACCCACAATAGTCTGACCTTCTCTTTAAAGTCATTCTATTAAATTGTTAACTGACAAAGGAGAATCAGTTAACCCTTAATATAATGACCATTAGAGATGAACATCAGACTATGAAAGACCGTAACCCGATCACTCCTGGATGCAAGACTTTAGGATGAATTGACCCGAGAGCCTGATACCACCCCTTAAGGATTAATACCCTAAAGAGTGCACCAAAACCTTAATGAATTTTTTGTTCAAACGCGTGTCATTTAATTTTTAACAACATATTTTAATTTGCTTTTTTCCCAAAAGGAGATGATGTTAATCATTAAATCAATTATATGAACCAATCACGTCTAAGTAAATTCAAAAAATTTAAATCTGAAAATAATAATAATAATAATAATAGTAATAATAATAATATTGTTTTTAGATATACTAGTCTTTAACTTTAGGATATTGATCTTTTGAGAGCAAGCTAATATAAGTCAAATGGTTTTTCCCTCGATTCAATTACTATATTCCTGACGGAGGCATGGGATAAAAAAAAATATTACAGATACAATATTCAACATATGTAGCAATCAAGTTACTCAACAAATATAATGAAGCATAAAATAACCTAAATTGGTAGAAAAGATAGTAGTATCAAATGTAGGGCACTAAGATAGAAGCATGAGAAGAGTAAAAACTAATAAAAAATTGTCTTCTACAGTGGCAAGTGCTAGTTCTCCTAATATCCTAAGGTTGGATTGGAAAAATCAGTGATGAGATATGTGATAACAATTGGAAAAGTCCTTTCATGTCTACATTGCTTGAGTGATCTCTTAGGGTCAACATGATTCAAAAGATCTCTTGCATCATGAACAATTCAAAACCTTAAAATCAAAGTTCATGAATTCATAGCTAGCAACATGGAAGTACCTATAGTTGAAATAAGAGTAGAGTAAGACCTCTTTGGTCCTCAAAAATAAAATTATCCTTGCACTTTGGTTCCTAATATACTATAGAAGTGTGATGCTTCGTCACGGGATGGCAATCTATCTCCACATGGCATTGATGGGAATAAACCAAAATTTATTTTTGTGGTACATTGGACCCATTCTATAAAGCTATTAAGGGAATGGGAACATACTCAAAGTTATTTTTGTGGTTCACTAGACCCCTTTGATAAAATTAGCGTTCCCATGTTTCTAATTATTAATTGATTCTATAGGCCAACTAAATGAAATAAAGGAATAAATAATGATTAGATGAGTGAGTCGGGTCTACCTTCCTAATGCATACGGTAAAGTTGTTGAGGACCAAACAAATGAATATGTGAGGTATGATGAGGAACTAAACTAATAGATGTTAGAATGCAATGATAATCCTATGGATTTCTTGGCGCTAATCCCATCTGCACATAGTGCATACTTGATATGGGCTTGACCAAGAAGAGGCAAAGAGACCTTTGTAGGACAAAAGTGGTGATAAAGCACATTTGAATGACTAATTATAGAGCTTTAAGGGAATGGGGTGAATAATACTTAGAAATATTTTTCTCGACTATTAATTAGGAACTGTTATAGTGAGAATACTAATTGTAATCTATACAAACTCAAAAATAGAAGAAATTTTCTATATGTGCATATTTCTATTCATGAATTTAACACATAAAAACTTGAAAAAAATCATGGTAGCATCAAATTTTCTAGATGAGCTCTCCTACAATAGTCATATATTAATAAGTCATTTTTAGTTGAATTTATTGTAACATTTCAAGCCACATGCACAATATAACAATAAATAGTTTTTTACAAGCATGTTGTAGACTTAAAATACATTTATTTTTTATATTAAAATTGACACAATAGTGTACAACATCAACACATGACTTTCATTACTCATTTTCGTATCAATTGCAATGGCTAAATGGGTCTAGCTTGGATAGTTGTGAGGAGTATTATCCTCCCCACCTAGGTTCAATTATTACAAGTGACATGTTGAGTTCTTATTGAGTATATTGTTGTAATGACTTGAAGCCCTGTGTTAATAAAGCCTTGAATGTTTACAAAATTGTGTTTACCTTGGGTACCATTCTTGGAATGAGGGGAAGTGCTTAATGAGTTCCTCTAAAATGTGAATTTCATGAAAAAATTCAACTACAATACATTTTAATTTGAGGAATAATTTTCTACATAGCCATAGACACCTATTTGATTTGTATGTTAAGCCCTAGATATTGAGTTATTACATTTATATTTTTATATTAATGTTGTCCTTATTGGTCAACTAGGCTATTTGATGGTCAACTAGAGCCTTTAATTGTAGTTGTGCTATTTGTCTCCTATATATACAAAGGAGACCTCAGTTTAAATATCATCTCATCTTGTGCATTTGTTATATTGTAAAGAAGGTATTCCCCTTAGTAAGGCTTCTCATCCATTCTTCTCTCTCATTTTCATTGTGTGGAGTCAATTCTCTCTCTCTCTCTCTATTTTTATGCTATTTGGATGTTTGGTGCATAATAGTCAGTATCAAGGAATACAATCCTGGGTTTGTCTCTTTCAAAATGAGTCATCTTGGCATTTTTGTTATTATTATTATTATTATTTTCTAGGAAATTTTAAACTTTGAAATTTTTAGGAGCCTAAGCTGACATAAAAAGGTACTTGTGGTAAAACAACTAGATTTTGGTTCACTATATTTGTCAAGTTACAAGTTATGGAAATTTGGGTTTTTGATCAATCCTACAACCAATGTCAAATAATCGTTTTAGGTAAAACAAAAATATCTAATAATCTCAAGATACAAATTAAGTGTCATTGGTTGTATTGATTAGATTATGACCATAGTATTTTAGGTCAAAATTTTAGAAGTAAATATAAAATTTGGACACATGACAATCTATATAAGTTTACTCTTTTGGAAAAATCCAAAATCAACAAGTTTTAGAAAAGTTACCATGACTTTTTCTTGGCACATCACATTTTAGTCAAACCTATGATTTTCTAGAGAATACACATAAGCTTACAATAAAATGAAATTGTACATGTTAATAAATTTCAGAGTTATATCAGGTGTGAGGTTGGATTGCAAAAGTCTCCAAATTGGGTTTTAAAAATGTATCTTAAATTGAAACTTGCATAATTT
The DNA here is from genome assembly GCA_031772625.1 of Pinus tabuliformis. NCBI lineage: Eukaryota > Viridiplantae > Streptophyta > Pinopsida > Pinales > Pinaceae > Pinus > Pinus tabuliformis. The sequence goes on from CM062807.1 coordinate 560,985,711, forward strand.
TGGAAGACTTCTTTGAAGTGATTCAAAAGATATGGTAAATATGGAAAATTTTAGGGGCTAATATTCGTAGGTGGGCTAATTTTTCATGCTTTTTCCAAAAAAAAGATTCCCCAATTTCCCTTTTTTCTAAACCATATTCACCCAAATTTTATAATATAAAATTATTTCACCTTAAATATAGCCAAAATTTTGTAGAGACTATATATAAAATAATTAGAAATATGAATATTTCTACGAAGATATCACTAAAAAATAAAATTTAGCATATTAAGGACTAGTAAGATTCGCCAAGGTTTCTAAACTTTAAAATAAATCTCCATCTTTAAAATTATCCCTGGTAAAGAGAAAATAGATGATAACTCTAAGTACACATTATTTTTCACTGACATAGAAAGAGGGAGTGGAAATTTTTTTACACTTGCTAAAACCTCTAGACAACTCATCAGTGACTCATAAAAAATGTGAAGACCAAGGGAACCGAGTATCACAATTAAGAAAATATGTTATTTCCATGGGTGATAATGTGTTGAAAAATATTGATTTTGAATTTCACAAGAAATGATTAAAAGGGAAATTGAAGATAAAATTGAAAATTGTCATATCTATTGATGAAAAAGTGGATGGAATAAAAGATGGAATGAGTACAAAATTATGTTGGTTTCGTGATCTTACATAATATAGATTAGAAGTTCTCTGAAAGTGATACCGTGACCCAAGGAAATGATAAAAATAAGTAAAAAAAAAAACAAAAAATCAGTGAACATGAGTCGCATATGGGGAATATCTTAACACATTTGGAGAACAGGAAGATTGAGCCCTAAAATCATGATCACTCATCACTTGAAGATCTACATTATCGACGGTTCTGTTATCACCAAAAAATTGATCATCTGGCCTAATTTACTAGATGGGTTGAAGTACACCATGTAAAGCCAATTTTACACTAGTAAAATTGCTTTCACTGTGAGAAATTACCTAATAAACCACCTATACTCAGTAATTTATGGTTAAACCCGAAGAATAATTAAATGAATCATTATTTATTTGATTTTCTTCTAGGAATAATTAATTAAACCATTGTTTTATTATTATTCCTTGTCAAATTTGACCCAATCATGAAAAATAAACAAATAAATCATTATTTATCTTATTTTTCTCTGAGAATAATTAATTAATCACTAATTAATGATTATTCTTTGTTAAATTTGACTAAATCCATTAGGAATAATTTCCTTATTTGTTTATTATTACTTAACTAATTCATTGAGATAATAAATAAATCATTTATTTATTTATTATTTCTAAATAAAAGTTTAAATACTTTTTTCATCCTAAACAAATATAATAAAATATTCCAATTGGTTATTCCAAGAATGGGATCAGTAATATTTTATTATTGCTCATTATTCGAGGGTAAATCAATATTTTGTTATAAATAGGTGGGTTTTCCATTCATTATTCACTTTTGATTATTTTCATTGTTGCACTCACTGTTGTAACTCGTATTATTTTCATTGTCACACAAAATATTTTTGTTGGGTTTATGCATTATAGAGGAGAGAGACTCTACAGAAGCTGAAAACGTTTGAGGATAGCTAAGAACCCATCCCATAGAGGGGGACTGGTAACATTTATCTGTTCTCTTCATAGGGGTTATTATTAAATTATTCTTTACATATCTAGTTTCCATTGGATGTTTGGGGTTATTACTCTCTCTTTCACTGTTTAACTATGCATAGATCAGAATTTTGGCAGGTTTTGTTTCTATCAATAACTGCAGATCTACAATGTTTAGCAGTCATTTTTATTGTTGAGATTGTTTGTCATCCATAATCTTAAGTGGGTTGCTTTCGTACATCATTGAGAAGAAAACACTACAACAAATTGGCGACTCCATTGGGTTTTATACTTCAGATCTAGAAACCTAGGTGACCTTTGGCTTTCAACTTGGGGTTTCTTATTTTTTCAATTCCCTTAATGTTTCCTAGTATTTTAACCCTAGATCTAATAAATTTCTGACTTCCGCAAGATTTCTGGTCATTTCCAAAGGTCACAAGAACTAGCCGTAGCAAAGGTGACACTTTTTTTTTGAAATTTGCAAACTAGGAGTCTCGGAATAGAAATCACAGTTTTCAGCCCAGAAGGTGCGATATGGGCTTAAGAATGCAACTTTCAGCCCAAAAATTGCGATTTCATAAAAAAATAGGTCAGAACTTGCGATTTCTGGGTTTTAGGGTTTTTCTTAGATCTGTTTCTGGGTTTTGCTGAGAGCTTTCTACTTGGTGTTTGACCTTTGTCTCATCTTGCTTAGGCCTTGAACCACTCTGTTTTACTCGTTGAAGTCGAATTTAGCCTTCCCTAGGGCTTCTAGTACACTTCCACCTTTCTAGGAGGAGTTTAGCTAAGCGAGAAGTCTAAGTTTCTGCAACGCTTTCAGCCACATTTTCCATATCTGTAACCTTTTGTTTTAGATCTATTAAGATAAAAGATAGGTTGCTACCATCCATAGTTTCACATTTTAACTTGTTTTTTCATTCCCTTAGGTTCCCATCGGTTGCCCTAGGTGTTTCACCCATCTCCCTATCGTTTTGCAGCGATCTTCCCCTCTGATTTTTGCTATTACTGCACCACTTTATAGCATCTTAGAGTCACTTGATCCCAATCACACCGACATTCAGATCTCTTGACCTCTTCAGTGTATTTTCCATCGGTTAAGCCACCAAGCAGTACAACGTTTGCAAACCCAGTTTGGGTGGGGTTTAGTTTATTGTTTTTTTGTTTATTGTCTGTTGTTTATTTTAGTTTATTTGCAGCAAGCTTTTTTATTTTTTACAAACACGATCTGGGCTTAATAAATTAATACACTTGCACACACAAGCACACCTTAAGCGAAGGGCGCTTGGTTTACATTGCCAAGCCAAGACTTAACATAATAAATTTATCTCACCGCATCAGAGACAAAAGATATATTGTTGATCTCCCTTCACCATTTCCGTGTTCTGTGTGTCCTTCCATCATTGTGCCACCAAGGCGTGAGTCGCGGAGACTATTAGGCCTTCACCCCCAGTTTCCGCTTGGGCGTATTACTCCTCCCCATCAGGTTTGAGTTCATAGCCCTCCGAGTCCCCATCCCGACTCTTCTCCTAGTCCTTTTGATTCCTCATCTGATTCCAAGCCTTCTTCACCGTATATCGTCACCATGTCTGGATCCACAGCCGGTGCAGGAACCCAAACTGGTGGTGGCTCCGGTGCTATATCAGTGGTCACCTAAGGCAGAACAGTCCCAGGAACCGTTCCGGCAGCCCCCATGCTCCCCTTTATGGCTGGGTTAAGTCTACTGGATCTTAACCAATTGATAAACGACCCCATACACCATGATGCTAGTTGGCCCTCTATGCCGATTGAGCTTCCCTTAGACATCCCAAAGTTCGAGGGTATTGCTAGAGAGGATCCTACCAACCATGTTCGATCCTTCCACATGTGGTGTTCATCCAAATCCATAACCGATGACTCCATTCGTCTTCTTCTCTTCCAACGCACGCTCACTAGAGATATTGCAAAATGGTAGGTAGACCAGGCCTCTGCATCTCATTCCGTTTTCGCGACGCTTGCTAAAGCGTTCTTATCAGATTTCTAGTTACCTCTCTGATACGACACTGGTATGGAGATATTGACCACATTCCGTTAGTCCTCCGCCACTCGCCTTTCTGACCATGTCCAAGAGTGGCATCGAAGGAGGAGCACATGTCGTGCCCCGCTTTTCGAAGGTTGTGTTTATCTAGATTGGTTTCTCAAGGGCCTTTTATCCCCCATCAGGAAAGATGTCGTGTCCCATTTTCCTCAGACTGAGGAAGAACCTCTCCAGACCACTTTGAGATATGATCTGATTTATGCTCAATCTAGTTATGTCTATACCATCATTCCAGACCTCCCTCGTCCTGGAAGTGCCAATGCATCGGGGGCATTTCACGCCGCCGACGATATCATTGGATCCCTTTAACACTCTTTGCCATATCCTCAACAGAGTTATGGCTATCCACAGGGGGGCACTAGTTCCTCCAACATTTATGCCCCTCCTGCTAGCAACATGTTTCCAGGGCCCTAACTCGTCTACCAAAATATTGCTCCTTCTTATGCACAACCTGACGCTCCAGCCCCTCAAGCATTAGCGCCGCAACATCCCATGCATCCTCAGCCCTAGTAGCCACCGCCCCCTCAGGGCCAGGTGTTTGCGCAGCAGAGTGCTACCAATCCCCCAAATTTGAAGAAAAAGAATAAGGGGAAGGGTAACAAGGGTATCCAATGTAACCAACCTAGTGAACCCCAGGGGAACCAGCCTAATACTAACAACCAGCAACAGGGTGGCCAACCCAAGCAGAAAAAGGCTATTCGTACAAACAAGCCTTATGCATGTTGTGGTGTACATGTCCATTATACACATGAGTGTCCCCTTTTACCCTAGATGTGCCAAATGTGGGAAGCTCAAGCAGCTTCTAGAGGTCAACAATCGCCTCAGAATCCTGCGCCATCTCAACCAATAGTTCTAAAAAATCCTTTCCCTCAACAAGGATTTGTTGCTGCTCAACCTCAGCTAGGTCAAGCAACCCATCCCCCCCCACCTTTTGGTCCTGGTGACTACCAGATCCTCATGATGGATTCTGATGAGGTCAATACCTCTGATCAACAACCATATCCTCAACACTCTGTTGTTACAATCTTAATCGAGTCATCGAGATCCACCCACCTAGGACCTCCTCCATTTGTGGGTGTCTCTCCTATGTTTCCGCCAGGGGTTGTTCCTCTGGGTCCCAACCATCCAGGAGATATTCTGCCGGGACATTATCCTGCAGGCCAAATACCTTTCTTATTTCCCCCTCTGGGAGTATTTTTGGCCCCTGTCATGGCTTTGCTGGTCCTCCATAATATGACTTTGGGGATCCTAGTCTGGTACATTGATCCCCCAGCGAACTCTCCACCTGGTCAGTTCAGACCATATTATGCTTTGACCCCAGTTCAACCGGTCCCCATGACCCCTGCTGCTACTTCAGTTCCATTACAACCTCAACAGGAACCAAATCCTATTGCGAAGGCATCTGGCCAGGGGGGAAAAGCCAAAAGGAAAGATTCGAAGGAAAAGGCTCCCCAAGCTCCTCTAGCCCCTAAGGCCCCAAAGCTGACACCCCCGTGCGCTTTGTGTCAAGTTGTTGGGCATGCCACCAACAATTGTCCTGAACTTCCTCAACTTAAACCTTTGGTTCATGAAGCGTTCCCTGAGTCGAATATTCCAGAAGTCCATGTTAACTTATCAGTCCCACCTAAGAAACTCAAAATGCTTCGCACAAACCACCCTTGTGCCCTGTGTGATCTTCATGGTCACTATTCCCATTGTTTCCCTCGTCTTGATGAATTTTGCGATTTCCTTGGGGCGATTCGTGAATACGAGGCCACTCGTAGTGGAGCCTCTACTCCTCTACCTATGGATTCTGGTACCACCAATCAACCAGAACAGGGAGACTTTGGCCCTACTATTGTGATCCCTCCCCCCGATGTCGAGATGATGAACACCACAGGCCCCATCCTTTACCTGTCGTCATCCTTGAGTTCCTCGCAGGCAAACCTTTCTGAGGTTTCTGCGCGCGTTTCTATCGAACCTCATTTGACAAAATCCCAGGTCTCAACATCCGTAGAGCCTCCATCTACCAGTCCATCATCTGCCATTCAAGACGATGCATATGTGAACCTTATTCCTCAGGTTAGTGCACCAGGTAATGCCGCCGCATCATGTAGTCGGTCTTCCTCCCACTCGCCTGTCTCCCAGCCTGATAAGGACACCATGGAAGCTATGTCTACCCATAATTATCCCTACCCTTGAGTAAGGGGGCATTCCTTCACGAGGATTTTGAAGGCCATCCCATTCCTAATTCTACCAATGCGCTCTACTTCCAGAAATGGTGCTCACAAAACATCCCTTTGATTTGTGTGTCTTTGTTTCTGCCATAAATTTAGGTAGATTGCATCATCTCATTTGTTGTCTTTTGCACCTTTCAGATGGATCCATCATCCACACCGTATATCGTCCATGCCGATGGTGCGAGTTGCTTCTTCCGGAATCTATCCTCGACAACTTGGGCCATTTTTACCCCCTTTCATACGTTAGTCCTTTCAAATGGTGTATGCATTGGATCTGCCACCAATAATTAGGCCGAATATGATGCAATGATAGGTTTTTTAGTCAATTGCCTTGCTGATCTCATCCTTCATCTTCATGTTCGTTTAGATTCCTTGCTACTTGTCATGCAATTAAATAGTGTGTATCATGTGCATAACCAAGTCTTATTTAGAAAATATCTACGGGTGAAGCTATTGGTATGTGAATTTGAAACCATTACTTTCAATCATGTGCCTAGAGCCCAAAATCACTATGTAGATACCATTACAAACAACATTCTAGATTGGCACTCATCACATGTATACCATAGAGGACAACCATAAATAAAACAAATGGCGAACCATCATCGTCATAAAATAATGCATAATCATATTATGTATCATATAAGTGTTTGGAGTCCGTAGCCCTAAATACATCCAGTACGCCCATAGCATACTGGGGGGCACATACACCCCTACATCTCCTTTGGAGGATCTCATGCCAAGTTGAGCCGAGATGCTTGAATCCATTTTTCGAGCACTCAGAACACAATGGCGCTCCACAAAATCCTCCTGATAGGGGGGCATCACTCCCACCTTTGCATACCAGATCAGTATCCCATGCTTGGGGGCATGATGGTTTTCCCCTAGCCATCTTCTCAATTAAGTATCGGCCTAGATCCCACTGGATTGAGGTATGGTCAATTATCCCCCCATTCCTTGGATAGTTTGTTCTATCGGTCTCTCTGGTGAGTCATATACAAATTTCATATCGTAGACGTTTGATACCATATCTTCAAATATTCTACTCTATGTCCACATAGTCCCCATGTTTGACCTAGTGGGCAAGGATGATTCTAGACCTCCTCTAGTAGTTCATTCTTGTTTTCCTCCTCCCTTAATTCTTCACTAGGAACCATTGTTCCAAGAAGCATTAAGGCCATCTTTAGACAAGTAAGGCCACTTTCCAGAAAGTCGCAGATCCCAATTCCGATGGTTGGTTTGTACACTACGATCTCCACAAGATTTAGGGCCTTCTCCTCCTCTCAAATTGGAGAGAAAGTACCATTTTATAGGAAAACCCACAGATTTTCTGTCGCACATTGCAACCAGACTGTAGCTCTATTTGACGAACCTTAAACACCATTGGATATATCTCACCGAGTACTATAATGGGTCTTCCTCATTTTTTGATGATTTGACACTCCACCCGGAAACCAATTTTTTCAAGAAGGTCGATTCGTCGTCTCTCAAAATCAAATTTCGTCATAAAGCAACACTTGTACTTTGAGGTCCACATCCTATTAATACTTATTGTACCATATGTCGATTTTTGTCATGAGTAACCACCATTTACTCATATTTTCATCGTTCTAGTCTGTGTGGCAGCGTCATCGAGTCACCCTTGTTCAGAGCATCCGCGATGAGTCAACCTTGAATTCTTGGATTCTAGTTCTTGTCCCATCATCTCATGTCCCGGTATTCCATCCATATTTTCATACTGTTCATCTTGTGCTGCCCATTTTGGCCTCCAGTCATACTGTCCTCATCCCCTTCGGAGTTGAGTCAGTTGCTGCCATGTCAACCATGCACTTTATGCTCTGACATGGGTAGTCGTCTGTTTGTCCCTCAATCCCTTTTCCCCATTATCACTGGTGTCAGTCCATCAGTCACATTACTATTTTCCCTCATGCTTTAGTTGAGGATCTTCATTGCCTCATCTATCGCGGTCCCTATTCTGTCGACATCAGCTCATTTATTCCAAAAGAATGGCCTAGAGGGTGGTGTATCTCGGTTCCATCTTCCATTCTTGTTCGGCGCCTTGGATCGAGTAGAGGGTCTCATTATTTCCCTTTGACTTGGTTGTTTCATGTTCGTGATCCATACACTTGATGGTCTAGTGATGTAGCAGATTGTACCAGTGATTCCCAGGTGTGTGTGAGATGTTTCAGACCTCATGAGGGGGTGGCCCTTCAGGTAGCCCCCCACATGCCTGGATGCATATCCACTATGCTACAACCTCAGATGTAGTTCCACATAGTTGATGGGTTTGGTCCCTACCAATCGTAGTGTCCATATCATACATGTCTCCTTCAGATGATCCGTTCAGTTTTGCAGAGCCATTCCCTATTTAGCAGGGCTTCTCTGGTTGTTCTACCCTCGCTCCCACCCACTTCTTGAGGGAAGGGACTTTGTATCTCATGTACTTAGATATTATTTTATTCAGTCTTGGCTCATGCTTTTACCAGGTGCATTATGTATATGGGACATATTGTATTATTTTCTGGCTCTGTTATGCTAACATGTCATGTACCATTCATCATGTACTTCATTGCTCAGTTTCATATTCCTGGGCGAACCATTATTTTTTACTAAGTTATCTCGACAGGTATGGGTATGCCTCCCCCGCCTCATTGAGGTCCGATACCATGACATAAAAGAGACTTGCATTAGTCTTGCTGCCTCTATCCCTATCCTCTCTCAAATTCAGCTTCATTGGTCTCTCTCTCTCTCTCTCCTTGACTCCCCTGTGTTGTCTAAGTGATTGTGTCTTTACAACGTACTTTTGTCATACGTTTTGCTCCTAACACTTGTACGTTTTGGGGAAATCTGTTATCACCAAAAAATTGATCATCTAGCCTAATTTACTAGATGGATTGAAGTACACCATGTAAAGCCAGTTTTACCCTAGTAAAATTACTGTCACTGTGAGAAATTACCTAATAAACCACCTTTATTAAGTAATTTATAGTTAAGCCCATGAAGAATAATTAAATAAATCACTATTTATTTGATTTTCTTCTAGGAATAATTAATTAAACCATTGTTTTATTATTATTCCTTGTCAAATTTGACCCAATCATGAAAAAAACAGATAAATCATTATTTATCTTATTTTTCTCTAAGAATAATTAATTAATCACTAATTAATGATTATTCTTTGTTAAATTTGACTAAATCCATTAGGAATAATTAAATAAACCATTATTCGTTTATTATTCCTCAACTAATTCCTTGAGATGATAAATAAATCATTTATTTATTTATTATTTCTAAATAAAAGTTTAAATACTTTTTCCCTCCTAAACAAATATAATAAAATATTCCAAGTGGTTATTCCAAGAATGGGATCAATAACATTTTATTATTGCTCATTATTCAAGGATAACTCAATATTTTGTTATAAATAAGAGGGTTTTCCATTCATTATTCACTTTTGATTATTTTCATTGTTGCACTCATTGTTGTAACTCGTATTATTTTCATTGTTGCACACCATATTTTTGCTGGGTTTATGCATTATAGAGGAGAGAGACTCTACAGAAGCTGAAGACATTTTAGGATAGCCAAGAACCCATCCCATAGAGGGAGACTGGTAACATTCATCTGTTCTCTTCACATGTGTTATTATTAAATTATTCTTTACATATCTAGTTTCCATTGGATGTTTGTTGTTATTACTCTTTCTGTCACTGTTTAACTATGATCGTAGCATAGATCAGAATTTTGACAGGTTTTGTTTCTATCAATAGCTGTAGATCTACAATGTTTAGCAGTTATTTCTATTGTTGAGATTGTTTGTCATCCAAAATCTTAAGTGGGTTCTTTTCATACATCATTGAGAAGAAAACACTACAACAGGTTCAACTCAAGACTAGGGAACTACTTAATTCCAAATATCAATACAAGGAAGTTTCATGGTAAAGATACTATAACATGGATATTCTATATGGAGAAATTATTTTATCTACACTAAGTGGAAACCTTACAAAAGGTGACTTTTGCATCCTTATATTTAGAACTTTATTAATTTGTTTGGTACTAATGGATTTCTAAATAGAAAAAACATTTCTATTAATTCTTGGTCCATTTTTATTGATGAATTGATGGCACATTATGAGAATTTTAAGAGCAATGCATCCTTTAGTAAATCAATAAATCTTTGACAAAGCGGTCCAATTATAGAGCACATTCAACAATTTAAAAAATTGGATCTCAGAGTAAAGAATATTCAAGGGGATAATTTGTTGAATCTCTTTATGTGAATTTTAAAGGAGAGCATCTGCCAACATGAGATATTCCACTTCAAACCTAAATCCCTATCACATGTTTTCAGTGTGGTAAGGAAAGTTGAAGTTATAAATATGGATACTAGAAGGGTGGCCATTATGAATATAGAGAGCACAATGTTCCCTCCCCTAACCTCACCCAAAATACAAGGTTGACACCTTAGAAAATGGATGAAAGCATAGCAAAGGGATTATGTTTTAATTGTGACAACAAGTATAGTAAAGGGCATAGATGCAGTAAGAGGGAATTTTATATAGGGTAGAAAGGAGATCAAGAATTGGAACCGCCACAAGATATAGAACTAAAGGAGACCACTCCAGCCATATCTTTCCATGCATTAGTTGGAATAAACACTCCTCAAACTCCCAAGATAGAAGGATATATAAAAAATAAAAAGGCAAATTTGTTGATTAATTTTGGTAGTACCTTGTTTTCGTTGTTACAACACCCTCCAAAACTTTCACTACATTCAAATTTTGGAGCCTACTATCACCGTCGTATCTAATGTGTCACCTTGATCATCAAATGTTGTCTCATGCTATTCTATGTGTTTCAAGTGTTCTTGAGTGGTCTCAAGTGTCGTCACATTGATTAGAACATATTTAGGTGCATTTCATGGCTGAACATATTTGTTGTTGTAAAACGACACTTTTGGGTCACAGTTGCACACACTTCACTCATTGTACTTGGGGAATGCATGAAAAGTGGCATTTTGATGTATAATTATCATTGTTCAAGCTTGTCTAAGTTTTCTTGATGAGTTGGTATGTGTCACACATGGTTTTATGTCTAAAACTCATCATGTTCACCCTTTTTCCTATATCACAGACTTAGACAAATATTTGGTTTCAAAACAAACCCATTGAGGCCAAGAGAGCTTCAGTGCACTCTGAAGCCTTGATTAGGGACCCTTCATTGTTCAAAAGTGCGCCATGTGCCCTCCAAGATCACAAAGTGCACTCCTTAATCCATCTTTCCCCTTCATTGTTCCGAACTGCGCCCTTTAAAAACTAAGCCTTCCTTTGAGTGCACTCCTTCGACTTGAAGGAATGCCCCCCCCCCTTGTGTACACTCCTTTGACTTGAAGGAATCCACCCTCCTTGAGAGCACTCCTTCGACCCGAAGGAATGTGCCCTCCTTGAGCACATGAGCACACTCTAAAGGCACGAAGCTTCCTCCTTTAGCCTCCGGACTTGCGCAATGCGCCCTCCTTGGTCGGTTGAGTGCATGAGCACACTCCTAAGGAACAAAAGCTCACCCTTCAGTGTCACGCACCCACCTTGGTTTCTTAAGCACATGAGCACACTCCGAAGGCATGAAGCCTCGCCTTTCAACCTTCAAAAGTGCGCCATGCACCCCCATTGGTTTCTTGAGTACATGAGTGCACTCCAAAGGCACGAAAACTCATCCTTCAGGAGTGTACCCTGTGCTCTACATCTCTTCCTTGAGCACACAATGCACTTGGGAAGCCCGTAGCCTTACCCCTTGTCCTTTGGACTTGTGCCATGCACCCTGCCTTGATTGCTTCTCTCTCTTAAGAACATGAGTCCATGTTGAAGCCCTGAATCCTCCTCCTCTCTGCCCTTCAGCCTTTCAAAGTGTGCCTTGCACCAAGAATCTCCTTTTTCCCCTTTTGAGTGCACAGAAAAGGCATGAACAAAAAATCTGCATTAAACATGGTAGAATAAGAGATTTTCAGGTTGATAGTTGCTTTTCATGAGTGACTGCAGATATAGGTATTCCAGAAACAACATGGAAATCATGCATGAGGAATATCGGGCAAAGAGAAAAAACAAAGGAAGCATGGAAAGAAAGGAGATACAAGTGGCAACCATGTCACCACTAGAAAATTTCCATGTCATCAATCACTATTAGTCATAGTCATCAAAGATAGTGACATATCACGTTCTCATCACACGATGATGTGGAAGTCATGACACATTATTGTAATCATTGTAAAGACAAATAAGTATAAGACCAAGAGTCATGTATGAACTAAAGAGTCATGGAAGTCCAAAGGACGTGTAATACAAAAGTCATATATAATTTCAAAAGCTATTTGCAATTCAAAAGGTTGTAGAAGTCCAAAGGTCACTAGAAGTTGGAAAGTTGAGTCATGAGGATGTGAAAGGTCACGCCTTAAGTTATAAATAGGTCCTCATGATTTCTCATGTAAAGTACTTTTAAACTTGGCTTCTCCCACAAGGCATTAGAGAGACAAATTTAGTACTTTTGGGGAGCAAATAGTGGCTCTAACACTCCATTATTGGAGCTAGTGGTGTTCATTGTACTTATGTATCTTGGGACTTTTTCTTAATATTGAAGCCTTCCAGTCCAACACGTTTTCACACATGGATTGTAAATGTTTATAATAATATTATTTTAATTTTTATGGTTCATGTTTTCTTTCATAAGTATTGGAGTCATTGAACTATTTCGGTGATTTCGGTGCTTCTTGTTGGAAATGTGTTGTTATGTTTATAATGATCATCACATCCTTGTGAACTATTTTGCTTGATGTTATATGATCCTTTCTCTTTCATGTGTGTCTCCATTGGGTTAGTATTATTACTTCTCTCTTAGAGGTTCACTTTATTCCCCCCCTTTCGGTAAAAGAACCTTGATAAATCTGCAATCGAACATTCACAAGGCACACTCGTTGGATCATTCAAAAGCACATGCGTGCTTCTCTCTCATGATAATAGCTAAATACAAGGCATATCTTTAAGAAAATGACAGTCAGGTCGTATTCTGGATGGGGCTCCTACTCCAAATGATGTGAGGCCTAATTAGGACTTCACATCGGGGAGACCCCCTTGGTTGACGAATTTCTAGCGCCGTCAACCTACCCATAACTTCATTAATTATTGATTTATATATCTAGAACCATACTCTCAAGTAATAATTTCATTTGGAGGTACCATAAATTATTTAGGGAAGTGAAATAACGTTAATCTCAGTATGGGGGAGTAGTTATTGGATAACCCAAAGATAGCAATCCAAATGGGTGGTGCTAATGTTATAATAGAGGTGTAATGGATACAATCATTGGGAACACTAGCTCTTAATTTTTTTGAAATTTTCATGAGATTTTCCTTGGAACAAAAGAAAATTTAACTTGAAGGTATATAAAGGAAACTTTTAAAGTGATACACTCTAATAGCATGACAAAATTGCTAAAAAATGGACACCATGGTGTAATTGCAATTGTGCTCATTACATGTTCAAATATCTGGACCTTATATTCTTGTGGATCTCCAAATGTTATTAATTCTCATTACAAGGTATTTGGAGATATCCCTAAATGTATTTCACTTGCTTGAGATCATGACCATGTTATTCGTTTGAAACTAAGACGTGTACCACTTAGCATAAGGCCTTGTAAGTACCCAATATGCAAAGAGTAAGATGGAACATAGGGTTCAATAAATGTTAGAGGTCAAAATCATTTAACCTATACAAAGGGGTTTATCTTCACTAATAGTGATGGTTTACAAAAAGGAAGGCTCATGGCATATGCATCCAGATTATAGAGAGCTCAACAAGATGGCCTTTAAAGACAAGTTTCATATTACTTTCATTGATGAATCATTAGATGAATTGTAGAGAGAAATTTTCTTTGCCAAGTTGGTTCTCCATTTTGGATTTCATCAAATCATAATGAGGCAAGATGACATCCCCAAAAAAAACTTTAGAACACGTGAAGGCCATTATTTTTTTGGAGATTCCATTTGGCCTTACTAACACAACTTCCACATTTTAAAGCTTGTTGAATTATTTTCAAAATGTTCCTCAAAAAAATTGTGTTAGTATTTTTTGATGATAAATAGTCTCAACAAATATTTTGGATAACACGAAAATCATATTGGCAAGGTCTTAAAATTATCAAAGAAGAAAAAATGATATGCAAATTTTCCCAAGTGTTCCTTTTGGGTTCAAGAAGTGGAATATTTAGGTCATATTTTATCTCATGAAGGTGTTAAAGTGGACCCTAAAAAGCTTAATGCTATGATGGAATGGTAAATTCCTAAAACCTTGACAAATATTAGAGGATTCTTAGGATTGACGAGTTATTACCATTAATTTATCAAGAATTGTGGTAAATATCAACACCTCTAACAACATTGTTGAAAAAGGAGGCATTTTCTTGGACTCAAGAAGCAACCAAAGCTTTTGAAAAATTAAGGAGGCTATATACAACTCTTGTCCTAGCCATGTCTAAGTTCACAAAAACTTTTATATAGTGGAGTGTGATGCCTTAGGGTATAGCGTTGTGTAGTTTTTAATGCAAAAATGAAGACCAATTTCCTTTGAAAGAAACCAACTTAAAGGAAAGAACGTATTCAAACCCATTTATGGAAAGGAAATGTTGTTCATACTCTGTGCATTTAAGAAATGGTTCCCTTACTTAATATAAATACACTTCAAGGAAAAAACGTATAATGATAATTTGAAGTACTTCTTGGAGCAATAATTACCTTCACAAGATCAACACAAATGGGTTACAAATATACAAGGATATTGAAATTATCTACAAAAAATGGGAACATGTGGTTGTAGATGTACTTTCAAGGAAAGAAAAAGACATATATGGGTACTTTGTGTTATTTCCATTACACAATCTCCTGGGGTGGATGAATCAAGGATAGATTGGAAGCGAGATCAAAATGTATTCAAGGTCATTCAACAACTATAGGAGGAATTGAATTCATTAGATAAATTTGTGTGGAAGAATGATTACACTATGGTATTATGATCACCTATATTTATGTAAGAATTCCCAACTCAAACAGAGTGTCCTTTTGGAATTGCACATTTATCCTATAAGAGGACATTTGAGGCTTCTTAAAAACTTACCATAAGATCAATAATATTTTTTTCCCTGTGAGGTCTTAAAAATGATGCTTAAAAGTTTGTGGTTAAATGTTTGGTTTGGAAACATACTAAGAAAGATAACATTAATACCTAAAGTATTCTACAACCACTAGCCATACCAAGTGAATATTGGACAGAGGTCTCAATGCATTTTATTATAAGTCTATTGAATTTTAAAGGAAAGAATTCCATCAAGGTTGTGGTGGATAGGCTCATAAAGTATGCCCAATTTTATCTCTTTCTCGTACTTTTAAATAAAGTACAATATATGCAACATCCATGGAAATGATTAGAAGAGATACAAAATCCCTAAGATTATTGTAAATTATAGAGATATAATTTTATTTTTCTTTTTAAACGAAACTGGTAGAGATTTGTATTATTAAAAAAATTTGGATTACAAGGCCAATTTTTCTAATATATTCCAATATTCCTTGCAGGTTTTAGATTGAACAAAAATGCTCAATCCATACCCTCAAATGAGTTCCCCATGACGCAAAAATTTTAGTCCCTTTCTAGCTATTTTTTTTCCAAAAAACCCAACACAAACACATTTACATTCCATTTTTCACTATAATTTTATTTTGATTTAGTTTGAATTCTCTTTTCTTGGTGATTTTTTTTTTCCATTCTTCCCAACTTGAATCCAATCCACATTTTCTACAAATTTTGGTGGATTTTTCTTCAACAACTGCATGATAATATTTTTGAAATCTTCCTCATCTTCCTAATCTACCCAAGCAATTTCCTTTTCAACGATATTCCTTGTGGTTTCCACAAGGGATTTGTTTTCCACGAAGGTTTGTTGCTTTTCTACTAATGTTTCATCTAGAGAATCCTTACTGGTAACTGAAGCATCTATTGAGGCCCTAAATTGTCCTCATTTTAACATCCTTTTTCCCTCTCCTTAATACATTTCATACATAATTTTGTTATATCTACAAGTTATAAGGGCATCCAGGTCATGCTCAATCAGAATATAAGGTATCATTCATTCATAGCTTGTAATCTATCATTTCTTTGTGAAAAATGATTGAAACATTACTATGGGTAGCAGAAAATGCACATTCCGTAGCTAATTAGTGTTTTTAGCTAAGTCAAAGGTTAAGCAGGTTTCAACAAGATTGAAGGTAAACAAGATACATGTATGGACGCCAACTGTCGACCACATGGATATCCATATATCATGCCTACCTGGAAGATCATAGAGATCGAGAATTTCACTGGTCAAATCAAAAGTCAACTTTGGTTATAAAAGTCTATCCTCATGCAAAATTTTAAGGTGGGTAGTTTCATCGCAAACGAGTGTGGAATCAAGCGAGCAAAACTTGGATTTAAATTTGATGATATGTTGATATTAAATCTTGTCATGATTTTCTCTTCTCGTAGCAAATCACGAGAAACATATTTCCTGTTCCAATTAGAACATTTAATTGTCAATCAAAGAACTAGTTTCTCCACTTGTATTTATTTTAAGTTGTTAGTCTAGAGATATTATAAATTGCTTTGAAAACAAAGATAGGGAATCAATTATTCTAGTTTGTAATTGTTGTTATCATTTGAGACTCTGTTTTCAGTAATATAATTACTCTGCTCTTAACAATATTTCAAATGTGTTGGTGATTTGATTTTTTGATCTGAGTTTGAATTTCACTCGCGCTCAATAGGATGGCCCCCTTGAAGAGTTGTGAGGCTATACAGTTTTGTTAATTTTAAATTGTAATTTTACTCTATTTTCCTTTTCCAGTTAGAGATTTCATGTTTTGTTTATGATTGGTTTATTTCATTCTTGATTTGAATACAATAGGTTGAGCACTCAATTAAAACCAAAAACAACAAAAACATTTCTCTCACCAATTTGTTTGTTTGAATTCACAGCTTAGTCTCAGATTCAATGTCAATATTTGGATTGGTTCTAGTTAAGATGGCACACATTAGTAATCTTTAAATACTTTCATTTATTTTCATGTTTATTTCAGTTTTGCTCATTAATCATATTTAGAATTGATTCCAAATCATTTAGATTTATTTTGGTTCGATTAGTATAAGATTTTAATTCTATTCATTAACATAGCATTTCAATTTTGTCTATTAGTGTAACATTTCAATTATGTTCATTAGATTATAATTCAAATTTTGTTCATTAGTATAAGTTTTGATTTTTTTTCATTAATATAGAATTTTGATAGCATAAACTTTCCATTTTTCTCTTTAGAATAGGTTTTCAACTCCAACTCTTAGAATAGTTACTTTGATTCTCTGCATTTTAGCATAAGTTGTTTTGAAGCTTATCTTAATTTGAAAGTATTATAGAAAGAACATGTGCATACACTTAATAAGAATTAGTCTCGAATAGATGAGGTTTATAATTTGTCTTTAAAGTTGATCATAAATAAATCTCCTAACATATATTGTGCACATACACTTCATAAGTATACCAACCTTAGTCGATAATTTAATGAACTAATTTAACTAACAATTAAATTACCCAACATTTTTGGCGCCATTGTTGGGGAAGTGTATATAAGACTTTATTTTTTCTTTTGACTTGCATATCATAATAGATGCATTCATTTTCTAGTTGCATAATTATAATCATATTAAAATAATTTAGGATGCATGTATAGAGAATAGGACTCTAGAGGTAGATTTGTAGGTAGAGGTAGAGGACGTAGTTCAATACCAGCATCACCAACCACCCCCGTGAGACCATGTAGTGCCATACCAACCACCGACACTCACATTCCATCCATAACAGGTAGACATAGACTCCTTGAAGCACATAGACCTGAAATCCAACCTAGGGATTCACCAACATAATCTACAAAAGTTGTAATTTGAAGAACCTACATCCCCTACTAAAGGAGTCATATTTCTTTCTTCAACAAATGAACAACTCTTAGGACATGAGTTAGAAGTACCTAGTGAAGAGGAGGAGGAATTTTTTTCTAAAATACCATTAGCAAAAGAACCAAAGGAAGAAGTAGACAACCTATTGTTGAACCTTATATTAGCTTTGATGAATCTACAATGGCAAGAGAGGGAGAGGGAGAAGTACACAATGGAGAGGAAATACCAATGATTGGTGGAGGAAGAGGTAGAGGAGGTAATAGAGGAGGTCGAGGTGGAAGGGGTGATGATAGAGATTTTTATGAAGAGGATCCTTTAGGATCCCTATTTTAGATATAGCTACCATTGCTACGATGAAAAATATCTCACCTTTTGTCCTTCCTAATTTTCATGGGTTAAGAACTGAGGATCCAGAAGCATTCATTTCTGACTTTGAAATATTATGTAGATCATATGATTATCTACATGATACTAAAAAATTGAAATTATTTCCAACCACTCTAAAAGGTGGAGCTCTTAAATGGTTTATGGGTCTAGGAACACATTCTATTAGAACATGGGATGGTATGAAAAGAATAGTCCTAGAGAAATATAAATATTACTACATACACGTGACAATAAGGATGAAGTCTTTAAGATGGTTAAAAAAAGGATGAAAACCTTGAATATTTGGTAGAAATATTTTCCTATAACATCAAAAGGGATACATTACATAATTTATATGAAGATACATTAAAAACTCTCTTGCTAAAAAACATAAGGGGTGAATGGATTGGTCTTCTCAATTTAATGGGTAAGGGAGATGTCTCTCAGTTGTCATTCAAATAAATTTTGGATTTGTGCAAACATATTTTAAGAGGAAAGGAAAAATATGGTAAGAACCCAAGAGATCCGGTCATGTCAAGAGTAAGAAAATCTGCATCTGGAACAGTAAGTAGAGTAGAATTAGGGTACTTGCTTAATAATTTTAAAACTGTCATCCTTCGAAATCTTAGTGAACAACTAGATACTTTAAGGATACAAAACAAGCAAAAATATGAGAATGTTGCATTATCTATTTTTTGTCCCAGATGTAGGAAGAAACATGCTTTACAAGAATGTCCTCTTGACAATGTGTTATATGTGTTATATTTGCATAAAATCATGATACAAAGGAATGTACTTCAGTACCTAGACGTAAGGTTGTTTTCCAAGAAGATCTTGGAACAAGTAAAATTGAATCACTTTGCTATGTTGCCACTAAGAGACCTTGGAAACCTCGACAAATAGTATGGCACAAGATCCCAATACACGATATCAATAATATGCACAACCATAAAACAATTGGAATACACCTATTCCTTGGAAAATTTGGCCACCTCAATCCTAAAACCCATCTTGGTCACAAGGTTGGAAAAATTATTATAGTAGAAATCCTTAGTATCCTCAATTTCAACAACCATATCCTCAATACCAACCTCATTATTATCCTCCTCAACCATCTTATCCTACTCAACCACAATTCCAACCCTAATTGTCTTCGAGTCAACCACTCCCCTTACCATCGACTCCATTTCCTCAAAAAATTAATTAACTACCTGCTAAACCACTCCCAAATATGAATAATAAAACCCCTCAACAACCCAGCTATAATGTTCAGGGTCAAAATTTTCAATCTTATATGATAGCTGCTCTAGGTATTATAGATCTAGTAGAGTCTTTCAAAATAAATCACTACCAGTTGTCATCCAAGAATATAAGGAGGATAAAGTTCTTGAAAAACAGACATCTCTTGTGTTAGTGTCGGTCTTGAAGCCCTCCATCAGTGATCAAAGCTCTTTGCATTTGCATAGGTAGGTGTCTCATCAGTGTCAAATTTTGCATCCCGTTAGGCATGCCATAACCCTGATGGAGGAGCTGGTTTATTTATACCCCTCTTGGTTTTGCTGGATTAGGTCATATCAGTCATTAAGTTCTTTCAAGCTTGTCTTGTTTTGTCTTGAGGTCAAAGGTCCTAGGTCTAGGGTTTTGGTCATTTATCTCTGCAAGGTCATGTCTTTGAAAGTCCTTAAGTGCCCAGTGAGCCAGAGGGAGGATTGTAAACATGTTTCTTTGATATTTTCATCATGTACAGTTCATTTTTAACCTTGGATTTAAAAACTCTGTTTTTTAAAGCCAAGGTCATGTTAAATTTTTGTAAAAAGAATGAAATTCCAAAAAGTCTTCAAAAGGGCAGCAGTAACCCTGGTCCCCTTGCCAAAGTCCCTCAGATGATCTACCTGCAAAAAGAATCAAGTCAAAGCACTCAATGAGTCAAATTCAGGATAAAGGAAACCAAAAATCAGTGTTATAAAGTGTCAAAAGAAAAAACATTAGAAAGTGGGTTTGTAAATGAAATTTTTTTCAAATGAGACTTATAAAAGCCCAAATTCCCTCCTTTCACTCTCATTGTGCATTCTAACGCTTGCAAGAGAGATAGAGAGAGTGATTGAGAGAAAGGAGCGAAAAAGGAGCAATTTCGGGCAGCAGAGAGGGGCGCGACCCGTCGAACCAGGTGCGCGACCCGTTGGGTGGTGCGCGACCCGTTGAGAGCTCTTCCGCAGTTCAGAAAAGCAACGTGCGCGACCCGTTGGGAGGGGCGCGACCCGTTGGGCGGCCTGCGCGACCCGTTGAACCGCCTTGCTGCAAACTTCAAACCAATTACCTCAAACTCTTTCCAAGCTATCAATTTGCTCGAGGTAGGTGCTCTAAACATGGATTAATTGCTGGTTATGATGGTGGGTGTCATGAACATGTTAAAATGATTAAAATTTTGCAAGTGGAACTCCTTATATGGCTGCAATGTTAATGAGCAAATGGTGCTAGGGTTTATGTTGTTTCAAGTTATTTTTCCCTTTGGTTTGTTTCCCTCCTTTCCCTTTCACTCACATTTATATGTTCTTCTCTTTTCCCATAGTATTTTACAAATAAAATGCAAATCTTTCCCCATCCTTAATGACTAAAAATGTAAACCCTACCCCTTTCCCAAAGCATACAAAACCCTAATTTCCCTCTACCATATACATGTGTAAACAAAGGAAAAATTCATGTGAAAACAAAAGAAAATGTTGATGAATATATCAACAGGTTTTGTGTATGGTTTCCCTATTTCCCCTATTTATACATGTATGCATATTCCCACGTTCACTTTCATACATGTTTTTTCCCATATGTAATGATCTTTGCAAATGATTTCCCAATTACAAATATGTGTTCCTATATGCAGAATGATTTGCAAAATTTCCCTTAAAAATTCCCTGTAATATTATATATTCCCATTCCTTGTTAAAAGATCCCTCCCCTAACATTTCCCTCATGTCTTTTTCCCCTTGAAACAGCATAGAGTTCAGCGCTTTTTGCAGGCAGAGACAACAGTTCAGTTTGTCCACTTTGCTCCTAAACCATGTCAAAAACTGAAACTTATGAGCAAAGTGATGACCATTCATCATCTACAGAGGCTGAGGTACAGAGGAGGCCCCGTAGGGGAGGTAAGGGTGGACATCATAAGCGAGAGGAGCCCACCTCTTTGGCAGAATTACAGGCTTGTCCCATGGCAGTGACTTGTTTTCAGTACATGTCTTGTTATGAGTTCTGTGAGAGGATTTCTCGGATTCAGCACCATAGAGAGTTGGCCCGCTTGTTTGTTTTACACCTCCATGATGGACATGTCACTCTGGCAGGGGTGAACTTTACATTGACACCCGAGGTGATCTCACAGGCTATAGGGATACCGAATGTGGGTGAGGTGTGGCCTAAGCGCAGGTTGCTAGATTTTGTTCACTTTGAGCCCTATGTCCGGCCACCATTCGTGAGACATTTGGCGGGTGTTTTTCCATTCAGATTTCTCCGGAGCGAGTATGCTCCCATCATGAGGCTTATTATGCATTATTTTACCTGTGAGGGCAGATTTTCACAGGTGTACTCATATCACATTCGCCTTTTGATGCATTTCACCCGAGTGAGGATGATGAACATCCCGGTCTTCTTCTTTCATAACATTCAGAGGATGGTGCCCATGTTGCACAAGAAGACCCCGGCCCAGCAGTACAGGAGCTTATGTCATTATGGTTTGATTCAGCTCATAGTCTCACATCAGTTGACTCAGCAGGGCATCTCATGGGAGGAGTTCATCTCCCGTGAGTTTTTCACAGCACCACCCCAGCCACATCCCGAGGTCATTCATGAGGAGGGTGGACCGTCTCAGCAGCCTGATATTCCGGTCACTAGACATGTTGTTTCTTCACCTCAACTCACATATCAGAAAGGCCCGAGGGCCTTATTTGCAGCAGCTAGGCGAGTACTATCTCCACAGCAGGTGGAAGGGGTATCGCCTTCATCTTCAGCTCAGCGAGTGTTATCTCCACATTAGGTGGAAGGGGCCTCGCTTTCTTCACCAGTAAAGGTACTACAGAGGGGCAAAGAGCCCATGATTCATGAGGGTCCGGTGATTGATCTTGAGGCCAGTTCTCCTAGCCAAGAGGCGAAGGAGATCATTCAGCATCTCAGGGCTGAAAATGATGTTTTGCAGAGGAGACTTGAGGGTGCCCAATGGACTATCACTTACCTGGAGCAGCGGAACAAACAATTGGAGGAGGAGAAAGCACTTGATGAGCTATGGAGGATTCGTAGTGACCGAGTCTTGAATCGTAGAAGACCCGGTGATCCATTGCCTGCTGACCGAGAGTCTATGCTAATTCAGGAGAATGCCCACTTGGAGAGGCTGTTGGCTAAGGCCAACCAAGAGAAAAAGTTGCTGAGAAACATGAAGAATCACTATTGGGCAAGGATGCATGTATGCAAGGCCAAAATGAAAATGTTCCAAAGGAGGTTGTCCGAGGCTCTTAGGCGGAGGAAGAAGACCAATCCACTCCGTATCTTGGCTGAGGCATCCCTCAAAGATCATGGCACTCACTAGCTCAGCCACAGCACAAATCCCAATTTTTTTTTGAGAATTTTGGGTAATTTTGGCATTTTTTGGAAATTTACAGGTTTTGGCTCCTCAACGGGTCTCACCCCCGGTGAGACCCTTTGTCATGGCAGCTCCTTTTTGCAAAAACTCAGCATTTCTAGATTTTTCATGCAAAATTACATATGCCCATGGATGGACTTGAGTTTTTATGGGGTTTTGGGCCTCCAGAAGTTCAAAATACATGCAAAATTTGACTTTCTGCCCCTTTTTTGAGTTGCAGAAAGAAGTCTTGGGAGAATTGAGTTTTGACTAGGCAAATGACCTCCAAATTAAAAAATTCCAGTTGGGTTGGAAAGTAGACTCATAGACCTTTCCAACGAGCTATCCTGCACCCAATTCTGACACCTGAAAGTTCCTCAAATATTGCTCCCAATGTGCGCGACCCGTTGAGCAGACTTTGCCAGATTTCACTGTACAGCTCGGAAAAGCACAGTTTGACTTGGTTTGACTTTTTGGGGTTGAAGATGATTATCTTTGATGTAATTTTGGTAACTCTAAGACACTTTTACTCTTGTTTAACACTTCTAGAAGATTCATTTGTGTAAAGGGTAAAAATTGAATGTATGAACTGGTTTCCAAGTTTATAGAGGCAAGTTGTTTTGACTGCCTATTTTGTAGTGCTTAGTTTAGAAGTGGTTCAAACAGCTCCTAGGATAGTGAGCTCGACCCATGGAGGCAGGGAAAGAGGTTAGATCATCTATATTATGTACTTTCTTGCTCATTTTCATGGTTGGACTCTTGAGGGAGAAGCTATCATTGTATATTTTCACTGTATCTCTGCAATTTTTGGCTAAGGAAGACCAGGGTTTTGCAGTCCTCTTTGGGATTCTTGTGGACTCATGTGTTGATGGTGTGTTTCTCAATGTTCTTGTAAGCTTTGTTATGTGATTCATTTCCTTTCTTTACTGCTGCACATTAAACAAATGAAGTGTTAAAGTATGAATTCATGCTAGCCATGCTCTGCTTTTAAATTTGTTTAATTTCAATGTTTTCTTCTGTCTAAAGAGAATTCAAAGTGATTGTTTGCTCTCTTTAGCTCCTCATCTTTCATTCCTGACCATTCATTTCAGTTAAAGGCATCAACGCTGTCTCCTACCTCGCCCCAAGGAACCCCCTGTAGAAACTGTGTCCAATCCCCGCACCCAAAATTGCAATTCCTCAAATTGCCACCAAAAACCCAAAAAACCCCAAATCTACCTTTTTGATCAGTTTACTAGCCTAATATCAGTGTTACCCGTTTGGTCATCTCATCAATTGAAGATCTACCGAGATTGACCGGAGAGAGCCTTCTCCTGCCCCGTAGGGCTAGCTACGAGGCTGAATGGTTTGATGTTGCCTTGAGGTTTGCCTTTCTCAGCCTGAGGTGAAATTTCAAGCGCTAACATCTTGATCAAGAGAATACTACTCCAAAGGAATATGTTCCTACACAATTATGTGACAACCAAATAAAATCAACTCCTATAATTCCTCTAGTAGAACAACCTTTTGTTTCCTTACAAATTCCCCCTTTTCCTGAAAGACTTAAAATTGATAAAGGAATAGAAGGTTAAATCAATTTTCCCTAATATAATATCCTAGATGAATTGAAAAATATTTGCATCAAAATTCCTTCAATCTATAAAGGAAATACCCATCTTTGCAAAAACAACAAAGGAGTTGTGCATAAAAAAACCAGGAAGAAAAAGGAAAGAAATTAAAAATATTCAATTGGTAGGAAAGTGATCTAGGTGGATATTGGTGGCCACCTGCCTATTCCACCTCGACCTCCAATCGGTTTCATTTGTGATGAGCCCTGGAAATGGGTAACTATATGGGCTCATTTTGCCTATTATTTTCATTTAATCCACCATTCTCCATAGTTTTGTGCATGCTTTTGAATATATTTATGTTAATTGAGTGAATGGGAATAGTCACTTTACCACAAAGTCTAATACGTGTTTATTGCAGATTTTTGGACATTTTTGGACCAAGACCAGGCATTTATGAGCAGATTGGCAGCCAAACTCGAAGAAACAAGGCTGAGGATTTATAGGAGGGGTGTCTCCTGCACTAAATGACCCCTTCCTCGAGTTCTCCATCAACAACTTGGAGTTCAACAACCCACCAAAGATGATTTCAAGGGGCAGCCGAGCAAGTCTAGTGAAGTGGCTGTTATCTACAGTTTTGGGCAGCCAAGTTCCTAAAGTTTAGGAGGACTGTTGGGAGTCCTCACTTGCATAAATAGGAAGGCTTCAAGCCTTAGTAGGTTAGCCATTTGATAGTCTATTTTCACACTTTAGTGCAGCCTTGTACTCAACTCATTTTCGAGCTCCTTTTGCAGACAGTTTTGTGATGTAACTATTATTTTTTGATCAATGACGATGAATCCAGCTTTGAACCAACATTGATCTTTCCTAGGGGCTGTAGCTCTTGGGGTTGGGCCCAACCCAAGTGCCCACTACCTCCTTTGTGTACTGCTATGTGTTTTTATTGCATTCATAGAATAATTTTTGTTATTTAGGTTAAATCTTGCTTCGTTACTTAGGTTGTTTTTGATGATTAAGATAGTTGTTCTTGCTTCAGGTTGATCTGATAATTTGATAATAGAAAAGATCCACCAAAAGGCTACCAAGCAGGCCTTGATCTCCTTTCTCCCTCCTTGGGACCATGAATTGAGACCAAGGCACTCTTGCTGCCACAAAAACACTGTTTTTGCCTTCCAATGCAATTGCTAGTGTTAGATTTTGAGTTGGAAAAGTTGATATCAGTTGTGTTTGCATGCTTAGATCCATTCTTGCTCAGTTTCCATAGCTTTATTGCATAACTTCCTGTCTATAAAGTTCTGTTCATCAATTTTCTGGTTTTTAGGTCAGAATTAGGTCAAAATAGGTAAAACTCTGTTTTCTTGGCTTTTGCTTGGGTCAATTTTGAAAAGAAGTGTGCAGAACACCTGTAAGACACTCCAGCCTATCCTTCCTCCATCATAAAACCTAATCTAGTCCCTATCTCAAGATTTCCTTCACTCATTCGCCATACTTTCCCAAACTGCTCTAATTTCTACATTTTTGTGCAACATTGCTTCCTTCACCTTTGAAAAAATCCAACCATCTTCTTCACTCCTGAGCTTCATTTACCAGGTTCTAGAGCCCTTAACATCTCTATCCATCCTTCATTCCCACTTTCCCACCATTTTTCCATCTTCAACCCTCTAAAAACCACTTTCGGCCTCTTCTTGTAGAACTCCTTGTAGAATTTCCTGTAGATCCCCTGCAGCCTTCTGTAGAAGTTCATGCGAGCGATTTTTCGAAGTCCGATCGCGATGGAAATCTCTAGAAGGGTTCTAGGGACTCCTTAGGTCCTCTCCACACCTTCCCAACCTTCTGCGAACACCCACTCCATTTCCTTTCACCTCTAAACCTTTGCACAATCACAAATAGTTAAAACACAAGCATAATAATTCTACATAAAATTGCTCAAAAATACAAAAAGATGATTTTTCCATATCTTCCTTCAGAATTAGCTTGAATACATGCATTTTACCTTTCCAATAGTCAATGGCATCCATTTCAGTAGTTTCCATCTCTTTTCTTGCACAAGTAGGGTTAGTGGGTAAAACTAGGGTTTGCTAGGGTTTGCATTTCCTTTCAGCTTTCATCCTCTTTCTGCAAGTAGACTAGCCTCTTTTGAGTTAGCTTTCTTCCATCACAGTTAAAATCTTCTTCTGAGAACTCATAGAATTTGGCTTAAGCTCTTAGCGAACTTGTGCCAACTGATCAAGTGACAGCTTGTAGTAAGAGCTAGTACTTGTGCATATAGCACCGTCGCTTCCAAGTTTGTTATGAACTGCCGGGTTGATAAAAGTAAAGTAGGGAGTCCCAGGAGTTGCAGCATCATTGCTGCAATACTGGAGCTCACCAATTTGTTTCCTTGATTATAGCATCATTTACTATTTTTAGCATTTTTTTGGGTCCTAAACTTTTGAAGTTGTTTTGATCCCCTAAACGAATTTTTTTCGAGGTCTGCAATAGGCTCGTAAATGTAGGCATATGTTTGTTGAAAATCTTGTAGTAATCAAAGAGATATTTCCAACAAGGTATCATACGTGCCAAAAGAAGATCATATGACCAAGTTACGACCTCGGGAAGTTGGCTGCCCAACTAACCCCAACAGGGCCCACAAACTTTTGGAGTTCCATCTCTTGGGGTTAGGGTTTGGTTGTTTGTGGTTTTCCCTTATTGTTCAATAATAAAAAGGCCCTTGAGCCTCATTGTAACATAGTTACGAGGCATGTAGCTGCCACATCTCTTCTCAGATATACGCTACCATCGCCTGAGCTAGTTTATTTCCATTTTGTATGTAAGCATATTTCAGTTCTTTGATACTAATGAAATGAAGTTTTATTTTTATTGCATCTCCATGTTTATGTTTGTATCTATATTCTATTGTGTTCCTATATAAGTCTAGATCAGAAAGATTGCGTATATTATGATGGGGAAACCAATAGTTCAAACATATTTAGATATGGGTAGCCCTATTGTAAAAATTCATATCAAAGGTATTGAAATCCCAAACACTTCGATTGATTTAGGAGCATCCATTAATATCATGAGAAAATAAAATATGGATCAATTGAAGCTTCCTAATCTTCAATATACCCCAACTTTATTGCAATTAGCAGATATATTTGCTATTAAACCTGATGATATATTAGAAGATGTATCAGTATCTTTAGATTCGTGGGAATATCATGTTGAAATTATGATTTTGACTCCCAAGAATAATTTAGGTGGGCACCCATTGATCCTTGGTAGACCTTGGCTAGCTACAGTTGATGCATTTATAAGTTGTAGATTTGGTGATATGTATATTTTTAAAGGCAATTCTACTAGGAGATTCATATTATATCCACCTGCAAAAACAATAATTGAAATGGAAAGTGAAGTTTGGATTTATGATGATAATGAATACTTTGAGGATATTCAACATGTATTTAATCTTTCACAAATTGGTGAGGAAGATCAATTGATAAATTTGATGAACAATAATGACTCTTTTTCATATTGTGAACAAGATCAAAGTTTTAAAGGAAACGTGACATTGGATATTTCTCATCTCAACAATTTAAAGTAGCTTGCATTCTATGGAAAAGTTTGACAATTCCTTAGTAGAAATTTTCCCAGGGAAAACATTAAACATTAATAATAACTTAGAAGAATTTCAAAAGAAACTATTGATAAAGATGTCGCAAAAACAATCTTCTGCATATGCGTGGGAATGCATTGACAGTAAGGGAATTGACCGTAATAAATGTATGCATCACATTTATATTCAAGAAAATACCAAACTAGTGAGATAACCTCGAAGAAGAATGAACCCCATTTTGAGAGAAATTGTTAAGGAGGAATTACAAAAGTTACTTAATGCGATTTTTTTTACCCAATATCAGATAGCCAATGGGTTTCACCTTTAGTGAGTGTTCCTAAGAAGAACAACAAGTGGAGAGTGTTCATTGACTATAGAGAATTAAATAAGGCCACTTTAAAGGATCTTTTTCTACTACCTTTTATTGATCAATTATTAGATACTTTAGCAAGGAAGAAATATTTTTCATTTCTTGATGGTTTCAGTGGATATAACCAAATTCAATTGGCACTAGAAGATAAAGAAAAAATTTTTTTTACATGTCCATGGGGTATGTATCCTTACAGGGTACTTCATTTTGGTTTATGTAATGCACCTGCTACATTCCAAAGAGAAGTTTTAGGTATCTTTTCTGACTTGATCCATGATTGTGTAGAAGTCTATATGGATGGTTTTACTGTCTATGGAAACAATTTTGAAGAAGCTATGGATAAATTAGAAAAAGTTCTCATTATATGCAAAGAAGCAAATCTTTCATTAAGTTATGAAAAATGGTTTATGATGTTTAATGAGGGGATTGTTATGGGGCATCATATTTTACGTGTTGGAATCAAGGTGGATGCATCTAAGGTAGAGGTAATCTACAAAATTTTAGCTCCTAATTGTCAAAGAGATGTTAGAAGTTTTCTTGGGTTTACAAGATATTACAGAAGATTCATAGAAAACTTCCCAAAAACAAATTTTCCACTCTTTAAACTTCTTACAAAAGATTGTGATTTTGTTTGGAATTATGACTGCCAAAAGGCATTTGAATCATTGAATCAAAAAATTATGGAAGCACCAATATTATGAGTACCAAACGAGTCTCTCCCATTTCATATTTCAATTGATGCTTCAGATATAATAGCTTTAGGAGTTGTATTGGGACAAAAAGACTTAAATCCTTATGTTATCTATTATACAAATTAAAATTTGACTCCTGCAGAGTTAAATTATACAATTACAGAAAATGAGTTTTTAGATATTGTTCATGCCATTAATAAGTTTCAACATTACATTACTAGTTATGAAACTTTCATTCATATAGATCATTCTACTATTTTATATTTAATGAATAAACCAATTACTAATGGCATGATTACTAGATGGTTGTTTTTTTTGTTATAGGAATTCAATATTACCATCCTGGATAGGCCAAGAAAGGAAAACATAGTTGTTAATTTCCTCTCCAGGATGCAGAATGATAATATTGATAATCTTGTAAAGAATAATTTTCCTGACGAATATATTTTTGCAATATCTACTAAAACTCCTTGGTTTGAAGATATTAATAAATATTTAGCTACGGGAAAATTTCCTCCATAATTGTCAACCAAAGAAAGACAGAAAGCTATCAAGACCAGTGCAACCTACCCATAGATAGAGGGAGAATTGTACCGAACTCGAATTGATATAATTATTCGAAGATGTGTTCAAGAGGATGAAGTGTCAGAGATATTAAAAGCTTACCATGATGAACTGTGTAGAGGACACTTTGTTGATAAGAGAATTACATACAAAGTGCTTCTTTTGGGGTATTACTGGCCTTCTCTTTTTAGATATGCTAAGGAATATGTCAAAAGATGTGATAATTGTCAAATAATGGGAAAACCCATTCAATCAAATGAGATGCCTCTACAACCTCGGGTACTCATAGATCCTTTTGAAAAATGGGCTCTAGATTTTGTTGGTCCAATCAACCCTCCATCTAAACAAAAGAGGTATATTCTTGTTTGTACAGATTATGTTACAAAATGGGTAGAAGCTAAGCCACTTCCTTTTGTTACTGAAAATGTTGTAGTTACATTTCGTTTTTAGGATATTTTCACTCGTTTTGGTGTCCCAAGGGAAATCGTGAGAAATCAAGGTGCTTAATTTACATCCAAGTTGGTGCAGAAAATTATGGAGTAATATGAGATCAAACATCATAAATTCACTCCATATCACCCACGGGCCAATGGGAAAGTGGAATCTACCAACAAGGTACTTGAAGCTATACTGACCAAGGTTGTACACTTGCACAAAAGAGACTGGGCAGAGAGGCTTCCAGAAGCACTTTAGGCATACCACACCACATGGTGAAACGATACTAGACATATTCCTTATGAGCTTGTCTATGGGAAGCAAGTCTTGCTTCCAATTGAATTTCAAGTGGAGACCTTTAGAACCACAAAAACGTTGGGGATTGATCTATATAAAGTTCATGACACATATTGGCACAATTGAATGAGATAGATGAGATCTAACAAGATATCATACAACAAACATGCATAATCCAGCAATAAAGAACCAAGTGGCATGAAAAATTCATCAAAGTCAAGAAATTCAATTCGGGTGGTTGGGATCTTCTTTTTTATTCTAAGTTCAATGATTTTTAAGGAAAATTTCAGACACATTGGCTTGGTCCCTATGAAATAGATACTATTTTTTATAATGGAGCAGTTAGAATTAGGACTATTGATGAAGAAAATATTACCTTCCTTGTTAATGGGCATAGGTTAAAATTATATCATAAGCCCTTGACAAGAGAAGAATTTGTCAAACATTTGCAAGAGAATTATAATATGAAGTTCATGAGAAGGGGATATTTTTCTTCCTTATCACTAAAAGAATTGTAATTTTTTTCTTCTTCTAAAATAATAATAAAATAATATATATATATATCTATATATATATATATATATATATATATATATATATATATATATATATATATATATATATATATATATGAAAGCCAACACTCCTGGCATTTCTATGCATAAAATCTTAGCTGAAAACCAAGTGGTCCTTGGCAGCATAGATTTTCACATTTCTTTCTTTTTCCCATTTTCTTTTATCCTGATTTTTCTTTGAAACAAATTTGCAAGTTTAAATACATGTCTTTGAAGACTTTGTTTCTCTTTTAAAGAGACATATTCAATAAATCTTAGCATTATCAGGAGTCATGAACATCAATAAAGATCACCCAAATTAGCAACCACAAGTTTTCAAGCAAATGATTAAATTAAAGAACTAGTTGTAGAATCTGCAACATTTTGTAGCTCATTTCAAATTCTACATCCAATGATGAACCTGCAAGCATTTTGAACCTGTGAACACTCCAAATATACAAAAGCATTCCAGACCTACAAAAAAGAAAGATATTAGTACCAAAAGGTATGTGTTATAAGGTATGAAAATAGGATGTTCAATAATTTTTGTTAAATAAAGCAATAGATCTATGAGTTTATCGAATGTTTATGATACACTTTTTGAAATAATGACCAAAATTATGATGCTATCTACAGACCTATTCCATCACTCATACTCATATGACATTTCATTTCGTCAAAAATATCTTCCACTACATACGGATTTTCAAAATCACCTAGGTCCTAACTGTCTTATAAATTTGGATCTATGGATCATGAGAAATCATTAAAGAAGAGTTTTATCGAAAGTTGACCACTACCTTAACAATCTATTTCACTCCAATTTGAACATCATTTAACCATCCCATCTCATCTCTCACTTCTTCATCCATCCATGTCAAGAGAGGCAATTCAGGAGCAAAACTTCCTTGCCACCATGGTTGTTATTGTCTAGTATGAGCCGAATGGAGACAACTTTCTTCAAGCTTACCCACGAGTCTGAGATCAATTATAGAGAGTAGGATGGCTTAATTTCTTTGAAAATTCAATGGGTATGAAGTCAAAGTCACCAGGGCATTTTCTCGTTCTTTTGACAATGTAGAAGTTGAAATTAGGGATCTAAAATTGATAATTACATAGTCTTTAGTGGTGGAGGTGACATGATTTCCCAGGAATGGTGAGAGTTGGTTCAAAAATTGGAAGATAAAAGACAAAGAATGGAAAATATTCCTCCATAATCTAGGTATGGATACTTCAATATTCAAGAAAGGAATACCAATAAATGCACTTAAATCTAAATGGAGGAATATTTTGCTAGTTATTAAGAAATTCTTGACTTGTGAAGGTCGATATGGTAGAATGTTCTTTGACCATACTCAACTCTTGATGCATTTCCTTGAAGGAAAATAGTTATATCTTCTATACTATTTGATATGGAGCCTTAAAAAAGTGACCTTTAGTATACAAAGGGAATCTAGAAATATTGACAGTGCTTTGTACCACCACAAGCTAGTGAAAATCCTTGTAGAGGCTCACATAATAACCATCAGAGACAATTGGAGAAATTTTCTGGTTAGAAATTATTTGATAGGGATACCTGAAGAGGAAGAAGTGAAAAATACCAAGAGGAGTCGAAGAAGATCACTTCAAAACCATAATCTTGAATATGCCTTAGAAGAAGAAAAAGGTTTGATAGTTAATGGACCAGTAGAGATGGAAATCCCACCAGATGAAATAGAGGATGATGCTCCACTTAGCCAGTTTTTGGAAAAAAGTTAAGTAGAGAAATGATAAAAAAAATGTTAGAAGAAATAAATCTAGTCAAAGTACTAAGAAACCAGAGACAATAAAGGAGACAAAGACAACAAACAAGAACCAAGGAAAAATGCAGAAACAAGGCAACAATAGGAAAACTATGCAAGAAATGGTGGAGCCAAAACAAAAGTTAAGGAGTAAATTGATTTCCAAGCGCTCAAGTGAGTAGACATGACGAGAACCTTCAGAGACTTCTAATATTGATGAGGAAGACCATGTTGTCACATGAGCAATAGAAGAATCTCCATTTTATCAAAGTCCAACAAGAAAAACTCCTAAAATTGATCCTTCTCAACAACAAATTTATGATTACTTGGAGACCTTAGAGTAGAGGAAGTAAGAAAAGATAAATTCTCCTTTGCAAACTGATTTTTGTGAAGATATTTTACATGATAATGTTCCTATGACCATTCTAGAAGCAATTACCACTCCTCAAGCAGAGCAAGAAATTGTTCATACTTTAAAACAAGACATCTATCAATTAGAAGTATTGAACATAAATATAAAAGAAGAGAATGAAGCAGTAAGGACACAAAATGAAATCTTGAAAGCTCATAATGATACCATGTTGTTGAGGATGTGTTATTGATATAAAAAGACCAAGAAACTTAAAGTAAACAACAAGATTCTCAAGAACAAAATTAAGGGGTTGTAAGGAAAAATCTTAATAAGGAAACCTAGATGGTCAGTCAATGCCAAATTGAAGGGAACATCTACAAACATGGATGTATTAATCCAAGCATAAGAAATAGTTCAATTATAGGGAATTTCTCCGGCTTTGAAATTTTGATGCATGAGGACATGCAAAATCCTCAATGTGGGGAAATGTTGAGGCCCTTAATTGTCCTCATTTTGACACCCTCCCCCCCATACATTTGATACATATTTTTTGCTATATCTACAAGCTATAAGGTCATCCAGGTCATGTTCAATCAAAATATAAGGTATCATTCATTCATAGCTTGTAATCTATCATTTCTTTGTGAAAATTGATTGAAACATTATTATAGCTACCGAAAAGCATGTATTTCATAGCTAATCAGTGTTGATGCAGCTAAGTCCAAGGTTAAGCAAGTTCCCACAAGATTTAAGGTGAACAAGACACATGGATGGACGCCAAATGTTGAGCACATAGATATCCACCTATCATGCCTACTTGGAATATCATAGAGCTCGAGAATTTCATTAGTTAAATCAGAAGTCAACTTTGGTTATAAAATTTTATCCTCACATAGAATTTTAAGGTGGACAGTTTCAAAGTCAAACAAGTGTGTAATCAAGCACATGAGACTTGGATTTAAAGTTGATGATGTGTTGATCTGAAATATTCTCATGATTTTCTCTTCTCGTAGAAAATCACGGGAATAATATTTCTTATTTCAATTAGAACATTTAATTGTCAATCAAAGAACTAGTTTCTCGACTTGTATTTATTTGAAGTTGTTAGTCAAGAGATATTATAAATTGATTTAAAACAAAGACAAGGCATCAATTATTCTAGTTTGTAATTGTTGTTATCATCTGAGTCTCTATTTTTAGTAATACAATTACTCTGCTCTTAACAATATTGTACCTGCATTGGTGATTTTATTTGTTGATCTGAATTCGAAATTCGCTCGCGCTCAACATGAGGGCCCCTTGAAGAGTTGTGAGACTATATAGTTTTGTTAATTTTGAGCATTGATTTTACTCCGTTTTCCTTTAATAGTTAGAGATTTCATGTTTTGATTATGCTTGGTTTATTTCATTTTCGATTTGAATACAATAGGTTGAGCACTCAAACTAAACCAAAAACAACAAAGACATTTCTCTCATCATTTTGTTTGTTTGAATTGATAGCTTAGTCTCAGATTCAATGTCAATATTTGGATTGGTTCTAGTTAAGATGGCGCACATTAGTAATGTTTAAAGAATTTCATTTCTTTTCAAGTTGATTTCAATTTTTCTCCTTAATCAGATTTAGAATTGATTCCAAAGCATTTAGATTTATTTTGAATAGATTAGTATAATATTTGAATTATATTCATTAGCATAGCATTTTAATTATGTTTATTAGTGTAGCATTTCAATTCTGTTCTTTAGATTAGAATTTCAATTTTTTTCATTAGTATAGGTTTTGATTTTTGTTCATTAATATAGAATTTTGATAGCATAGACTTTCCATTTTTCTCTTTAGAATAGGTTTTCAACTTAAACTCTTAGAATATTTACTTTGATTCTCTGCATTTTAGCACAAGTTGTTTTGAAGCTTATCTTAATTCGAAAGTATTATAGAAAGAACATGTGTGTACACTTAATAATAAGTAGTCTCGAATAGATGAGGTTTATAATTTGTCTTTAAATTTGATCTGAAATAAATCTCCTAACATATATTGTGCACATACACTTCACAAGTATACCAACCTTGGTCGAAAATTTAATGAAGTAATTTAACTAGGAATTAAATTACCCAATAGGATCCACATTGGCTAGCATTTTTTCTTGCTTAGATTTTGTTGTCAGGGATGCGATTTCTTTGAATGTATCTACTTCCTTCTTGTATTTTGTTTCTTTCTTGTCTGAAGCTCTTCCTCTTTGAATACCGTATAGTGATCACCTTGTGCTCCTTCCCACCCTTTAGGCCTTCAAGATTTTTTTGGTCTTTTCTATTTTGAGAACTCTTAGGGAAGTTTTTAATTACATGCCCCATTTCATAGCATGCTCTACATTGAAATGAAATATTATCATAGTCGATATTATTGATCCATCAAATTAATATATGCGGGAAAACCCTTATTAAAGTCCATCTTTACACAAATGCGAGCATAAGTAGTCTTGTAAAAAAATTATGTTTTAGGACAACGACGATAGAATTTTCCTAGCGCATTCCCAATGGACGAATGCGATGTGTGATTCTAAAAATGAAAGGGAAGGTTCAACAGCCTTATGGATAAGATCTCCTCTTCTAGAGCCCTGTGAAGAAATGTTGTCTTCACATCCATCTATTCTACCTCAAAATCAAAAGCAGCAACAATAGATAAAAGTAATCTAATAGAAGCTACCTTGGTAACAAGAGAAAAAATATCACCAAAATCAATTCCCGACACCTGGGAATAACCTTTTGTTACCAACCGAGATTTGTATTTCTCCACCTTTCCTTCTGCATTTGTCTTCTTCTTGAACATCGATTTATAGCCAATGGGTTTCCTTCCAGTTGACAACTCCACCAGATCCCAAGCATCATTTTTGTGCAAAGATGCCATTTCATCAACCATGGCCTCTTTCCAGAGTTTACCATCCTCCAAATCTACTGCTTCCTTCACAGTTCTGGGATCATCATCAGTAACAGATAAAGAAAATTTTGAAAAGAAAGCAAATGGAATATACCTTTCTGGTTTCCTTTTTTCTCGAACTGATCTTCTCACACTCAGAGTTTGTGCCTCTTCATCTTCTGATTCCTCCTCTGCTGTAGAGTCTGATTCCTCCTCCTTAAGCTCAAACTTTATCTTCTCAGGTTCCTTTGGTTGGAATTCATGTTTAATAACATCTTTCACCTCTCTGAACACCACATCTCGGCTATACAAAACCTTCCTTGTTACTGGGTTCCAAAGCTTATAACCCTTTAAACCATCCTTATACCCAATAAAGATGCACTTTTCAGATTTACTATCCAACTTGTTTCTTTTCTCCTTTGGAACATGTACATATGCATCACATCCAAATACCCTCAGATGTGAAAGAGAGGGTTTCTTATATTCCATATCTCTTGTGGAGTCTTATCCTCCAATGCTGATGAAGGTGATCTGTTGACCAAGTAACATGCTATCCCCACTGCCTCTGCCCAGAATTCCTGTCCTAACCTGGCACCACTGAGCATGCTTCTTTCCCTTTCCATCAACGTCTTTTTCATTCTTTCTGAAACTCCATTTTGCTCAGGTGTGTATGGAGTAGTCTTCTGTCGTGCTATACCACACTTCTTACAGAATTATTCAAATTCCTTACTGCAAAACTCTCCACCATTATCTGTCCTCAACACCTTTATCTTCTTCTCTATCTGGTTTTCCACCAGAGCCTTAAATTATTTAAACCTGTCAAAGACTTCAGATTTCTTCTTGAGGAAATATATCCATGTATTCCTTGAGAAGCCATTTATAAATGATACATAGTACACAGAATTACCCAGTGATGGAACCTTCACAGGTCCAAACACATCACTGTGCACAAGTTCTAATATATGTTTTGCCCTCTTACCACTAGAGGGGAAACTCACCCGATTCTGCTTCCCATATACACAATTTTCACAGAAATCAAAATCTAGAGAGCTATTACTCATACCTTCTACCATACCTTTACCATGAAGTATTCGAAGGCCCTTCTCTCCAATATGTCCAAGCCTTTGATGCCACAACATGGTCTTCTCTCCAGAGACCACTAGATTTTCTGCTCCACTTTCAGGAACCATAGAGCTGTTGCACCCATCAACAATAGTGCTACCTTGCAGCTTGTACAGAGTTCCAATCCGAACTCCATGCATCAAAACTAGTGCTCCTTGAACCATCTTGCAGGTATCCTTCTCGAACACTGTTTTTACACCTTCCAACTTGCTTACAGAAATAAGATTTCTTGCCAATGAAAGAATATGCAGAACACCTGGAAGTGTTCTAACCCTTCCACCTTGCAACTTCAACTTTACTTTTCCGCAACCAACGATTCTAGCATTCCCATCATCCCCCAAGAAGACATCACCACCATCGTATTTCTCATACTCGCAGAACCACTCTCTATGGGGAGTGAAGTGAAAGATGCACTTGAGTCAATCAACCATGCCTCATGATCTACATGTGTACTTGAAGAAGCCAAGTACACATCCCCACCTTCATCTGAGGTGGTTTTTTCCTTTGAAGAAGGAGCATCATTAGATCCCTTTCTTTTGTCAGGAGCTTTAGATTTACAGTCCCTTTTGTAGTGCCCTTCCTTTCCGCATTTCCAGCAAACCACCTTTACAGGTTTTCGTGGAGATTTAGATCTCCCTCTAGATTTAGATCTCCCACTCGATGACTTATTTTTGTTTATGTTCTAGGACCTTCCTCGTACAGACAAGGCATCACCATACTGGCTCTCCATATTTTTCCATCTCATCTCCTCTGTTAGCAAGGATGAGACTATTTCATCAAATTGCAAGGCAGTTGCATTGCTACCTATTGCAATAACCAGAATATCCCATGAATCTGGTAGAGAACACAACAAACTGATGCACTTATCTTCATCTGAAATTTTAATATCAACAGATAATAACTGACTTACCATAGTATTAAATGCGTTCAGATGCTCTGTCACCGAGTCTCCATCTTCCATCCTCAGGTTATACAACTTTTTCCATAGGAACAATTTATTCACCAGGGACTTAGATTGGTACAAAGTCCCTAACTTGTCCCACAAAGCCTTCACCGTAGCTTCCCCTGATACATTCAGCAATACTGAATCTGAGACACACAATCGTATTGTGCTCTTTGCCTTCCAATCCAACTTCTTCCATTCTTCATTGACACTCTCGTTGGTTTAGTACCTGGATCTACCGCGATCCACTGATCTTTATCCACCAATAGATCCTCCATCTTGAGTTTCCATAACTCAAAACTCTAACCATTAAATTTATCGATCTCTATCTTTCCACTGCTCGCCATCTTCTTTCACCACCAGAATTGATCCCGCAGATCTCCCATTGAATAGGGTCTACCATAGGCTCGAGCGAAACCCCTCAGCAACAAAGGCGTCCCTTTGAAGCCAAAATAGCTATGATACCAAATGTAGGTTTTAACCTCGTACATAAATTACCTGCATACGAATTCTAAAACACAGAAAATAAACAATGCGAGAGCATAACACATAAAACACATATACACAGAGATTTCCCTTGGATCCCAAAACCGGGACTACTAGCTGGATTTTTCATTATGTTCTTTTCAATGTTACAATAGATATTTATACATGCCGAAGCATCCAATACCATGGAATGAAAACCATTGCATCCAAAACCATGGACCGAAAACCATCGCGTCCAAAACCATGGACCGAAAACCATCGCGTCCAAAACCATGTGTGAAAACCATGCACAAAACCATAGGTAGGTCTACCCAACCTAATATAGGGTCCAAAAAAAATTTCCCCAGGCCGCTGCCCCGGACCCCGTAGAGGGGGCTACTCGCCCACCTCAAACCCCCTATGACCCCCCCGATGCGAAATTGGCACAACGAAGAGGGGGCTTCGCCCCCCCTCTAACCCCCTGGTTAACTACATAGGCTAGTCATGGAAGGAATATAACACAACCCAACAGTTTGAGGGGGGGCGGTAGCCCCCCTCTACTGGTGATCTGAAATGGAGCAGATTAGTAATGCTGTGCTAATTCCCCATTCAGAATAAAAACCAAGATGCTTATCATTTTCTTATAAAGTGCTTAAGGATTCACCATGTTTGCTTAATTAACTGATTCCCATGAGAGTTTCTTATGTAAATGTTATAAACAATTTAAAATAAAACATATGCTAAACAATGGAAAAATAATAGCAAAGAACATCAAAATACAACACACAACACCGAGATTTGATGAGGAGTTCACCCCTCCTGGGCTACGTCTCCTTGGTCCAGCTTCCAATACTTGGGCCTCTCTACTATGCTTAAATTACAACAAAAGTGTGTTTACAATGCTCAAATGCCTCTGCAACCTATCTCCATGAGTTCAGAATACTAAAAAATGGCTATCTAGCCTCTTTTTGCATCCAATTTGGATAAGAACTAAAGAAGTTATGACTTCTAGTTCTCCCACTATTTGTTCCATGAATTTCTCCAAAACCGACATAATCCCACAAATTTGCTCCAAAATCCGCTAATTGAGCAAGAATTTGGCCGCGCCGTAGGCCATAACATAATAAACATGAGAAACAATTAGAATTTATTTTATTCATTCTATTATACCTAATCCTACAAAATTTAAAATTTTAATACCTTAAAAAGAAAACTAAACATTAAATAAGAAATCTAAAACTAAAATCATTAACAAAATTAAATTAAAAATAAATATTAATAATTGTGTTAAAGCATTACCATTATTGTTGGCTACCATTCATTCCCAACCCTACCCTCACCATTATTTATTGACACCTTTGAGTTCTAACTTTTTCACTCATGGATCTATCCTGATGATGAACCACAGAGGAGGGTTTGAAACATTGATTCCAAAAACATGAATGCGACGAATCTGAAAAATAACATGCATAGGGCCATAACCTGTCGGCCATATCGCAAATCGCAATTAGCAAGAACCGCGAGCTATTACGGTCTGTGAATAGAAATGAGCGATTTGCGATTACGATATTGCGGACCCGACGGTATATTAAATTGAAACCTATTGTGGCATCGCATTCGGGAACTATTGCATTTTGCAATCAGTGTAAAAACCTGGTGGATGGTCTTGTAAACAAAGCGAAATGTTTCAATAGTGATATTGCAAACTTGACAGGACATTAAACTGCAACATATAAAATATCGTGTCCAGAGTCTTATCGCTCATCGCAATCGGAGAAGAACCAACAATAGTCTTAAGCAGAACTTGTGTTTACTGCAATATGTGATTACGATTAGATCGCATCGCAACCTGTCTGTGCCGGGGGCCGATTTTATAACTCCTCCATTCCTGCGAATGCGATATGTGATATCTCAAATCGCAATCGGCATTCCTCGGGGGCCGATTCTTAACCCGATCCACTTGTGACTTGCGATATGCGATATACAATATACGAGGGACAATGGAAGCTTGCCACTTGGCACCTCCTCATTCGCTGGGACCTTTGCCACGTCATCGAATCCTGCCATGTAGACAATTCAATCTTGAACTTTGACTTTCTCAAACTTTTTCATACGAGCTCAGATTTGAGTGTCGTTCACATTGTTGGATTCAGAATGACAAGCTCTTCGATC
Source organism: Pinus tabuliformis (assembly GCA_031772625.1). Taxonomy (NCBI): domain Eukaryota; kingdom Viridiplantae; phylum Streptophyta; class Pinopsida; order Pinales; family Pinaceae; genus Pinus; species Pinus tabuliformis. Next base: position 561,026,421 of record CM062807.1, read on the forward strand.
TGAGGCCGAGTTTGACAATATTATGACACTTTGATTTTTGAGGATAAACTTGAGCACCTGATCACTCCTCCCCTCTGGAAGCCTTTTGGACCCCAAAATATTATATTCAGTTATTGAAAAGATGAGGGTATTGTTCCCTCAGCTTCCCCTCTTCAATCCATTTGAACTTTGATGGATTTGTTCCTTTGAGACCCACTCGAAGATAATCAAAATTTACCCTTTTTGATAACCTAGTTATTCTGTCAAGTATGGTGTCTTGCTGAAACTCATCAAGAAATTCTGGAGAAAAATCTTCAATTGATGGAATCTGTACACTTTCTCCTTGATCTTCAATCAAAGGAGGCTCATATAATCTCAAATTTTCAACATTAACAACGGAATAAATTTGCATATATGAAGGCAAATCTAGCTTGAAAGCATTATTACCAATCTTTTCTAGAATTTTAAATGGACCATAATAGATTGGTTTTAGTTTTTTACCTTCACATTGAAGCCTTTCCTCGATAATTTAGAGCCAAACTTCATCACCTACTTGAAACTGATGATCCACACGATGCTTATCATGCCTTGCCTTATACTTGCCTTGACTCTTTTCTAGTTGTTCTTGAATTGTTTGGTGAATCAACTGAATTTGCTCAATGAATTTCTTTGCTCTGTCTATGTCGCTATGTCCATCTACAACTACATCTTTCTCAAAGATGAAATCCAAAGGTGATTTAGGAAAATAACCAAGACATGCCTCAAAAGGTGAAGTTAGAGTAGAAGAGTGTTTTGCTCAGTTGTAAGCATGTTGAATATAATGCAACTGTTCATCCCACAACTTAGGATGTTTGCTGCAATATCCTCTTAGAAAATGAATAATTGTCCTGTTAACCACTTCATTTTGACCACCTGTTTGTAGACAGAAGGATGTACTTTTCTTCAACTTGGTGTCCATCAAGTTCCATAAACTTGACCAAAAATTCCCAACAAATTGGGAATCATGATCACTTACAATATAAGTAGGTAATCCAAAATGAACCCATACATTTTGAAAGAAAAGTTGAGTTGTTTGTTCAGTTGTAATTTGTTTTTTACAAGGCATTAACATGCACATCTTGCTGAACCTATCCACAACTACATACAAATAATCATGACCTTTTTCTTGATAAAGTAAGACCTCCTACAAAATCCATAGAAACACTTTCCCATGGATGTGAAGGCATTGGAAGTGGTGTGCACAATCCTAGTTTCCTATTACTAGGCTTACTGACTGCACACAATGAACAACCTCTGATAAAATGTGACACACTTTCAAGCATGTGAGGCCAGTAAAAATACCTTTGAAGATTTTCCACTGTTTTACTTACACCGAAATGTCCAACAATAAGAGAAGTGTTTGCTTCCCTTGTGACATTTACTCTCTCTCCCTGTGGAACACAACGTTTTCCCAAATGATACAACAGATTATCATGTACATGGTAGTCTAATTCCTCAACTTGGTGGCCTCGACTCAAGTTTGAATATACCTCTTGAAAGTCAACATCATGTGTGTAGTGTTCAACATAACTTTAAGGAAAAATAGAATTATTCTTCAGTAAAATGGCTACATTAACAACCGCTGTAGAAAGCATATCATAAAATATCTTATAAATACCTTTCTTGTACCTGATTACCAAGTGGAATTGCTGTAAGAATCCCATCCAACGAAAGTGCCTTGATTTCTAAAATTTTGTTTGAGATTGCAGATATTGCAAAGGTTGATGTTCAGTGTGAATAATGGTTTCTTTTCCCATTAAATAATGCTTCCATTTCTTCACACTTTGTACCAATGCATAAAGATATTTATCATATGTATGATAATTAATAACAACACCATTAACAATTTCAGAATAAAATGAAATGGGCTTACCATTCTGTAAAAGAACTGCACCCATGGCGTAGTCACTTGCATCTGTTTGTATTTCAAATGGTTGATTCAAATCCGGTAATGATAGAATTGGGGCTTAAATGATCTTTTGTTTTAAAGAATCGAATGCTTTTTGTTGTTTGCCTCCCCACTAGAAGACAACCTTCATGTTGGTCAAAACATGTAGTGGAGCTGCTATGGAAGAGAAATTGGCAATGAACTTCCTCCAATACTTCGCTGCTCCTAGAAAACTCCTTACTTCTGTGACTGATTTGGGTATTGGTCAATTCACAATGACCGAAACTTTAGAGGGGTCGATCTTCAGCTCACCTCCTCCAACTATGTGGCCAAAATAAACTAAGGATGCTTTCCCGAATTCACATTTAGACATATTCAGAAATAACTGTTCTTTTCTCAAGACATCCAACACTTTCCTCACATGCTTGACATACTCTTCTCATGATTTGCTGAATATCAAAATATCATCTAAATAGACAATTACAAACGCATCAAGAAAGGATCTTAAAAAATCATTCACAACTCTCATGAATGTAGATGGAGAGTTGCAAAGACCGAAAGGCATAATGAACCACTGTTGAAATACGACAACAAGAATATTCCAATTTAATTTGTCCTTGAATTAAATTGTGAAATAAAATCGAATTTAGTCTTAACAGCTACTTGGAAATAATTAATTAATTAATTTTAAATTAATTAGTTGGATAAATTCAAGTTAGAAGTCTTTCTGAAGTCATGCAAGAGTTATCCCTTAAATTAAGGAGATACGATTGAGTTATATTTGAGTTGTAATTAGTTAACTCAGTTTATTGAGTTAGGTCCAGTTAAATTAGTTTGAAACTGTTTGAGGAACTAATAGTGAGTTAACAGTCAGTTGATGCATTAATGCACTCAACTAGTGCTACTCTAGTTAACTGAAGATTCCCTCATCAGAAACCCATGCATGTCTATTATGAGAAAGACCCAGTTGAGATAAATGTTCAAGGATAATGCACTATTAGTTGTATGTGTTTTCTCATGGAGGAAACTCATGCATGCAGTCAAGGATTCATCCTTGAGAATTGCACAGTTTTGAGGGCTTGGTTTTCCACTTGGTAATAGGCTAATCATCCACAAGGAACAATGCAAGGAAATAGGAACTTGGAGGGCAGAGAGGAAGGTTGGAGAGAAGCCAAGATTTCCTGTGAGCATCTGTGAGGATTGTACTGAGAGCTGGCTAGTTGTGAGAGCTAAGGCTTTGTATAATTCCTATGTATTTCCACCATGTATGATAATACAATAGTGTGGGGTTTTTATCTGAGGATTTCCCCAAAATATTTTCATGTGTATTGTGCAATTGATTCTTCTTCTTCTGGTTATATTGTTCATCTCAATCTTTAAGCTTCCACAAATTGATAGTAGAAGTAGGTTATAGTATTCTGCTTTGATTTATATTGCATTATCGGGTTAACCTACCACCAGATTTTCTACATGGTATCCGAGCCGTGAACATTATACTGAGAATAGAATTCAAAGTTTGAAGTTTGGGGTTGCAGGTGCAAATCGAATTCATATCATACTTCAAGGTTGGCCAATGGCGTTCTATGGATTGAGACTCGAGTATGCCTTGGAAGGTAGCTCAAATTACATAGCATGGAAAGATAGAATGGAGGATGTATTAGAAGACAATGGCTTGAAGGAATTCATTGATCAAGAAATCCAAAAGCCAGCTTCAACTAATGCACAAGAGTTGGCTGAGTGGAAGAAGTGTGTGGCGAAGGCGAGACGGATCATCCTTGAGGGAGTTTGAGACCATATTGTCTCGAGTCTCCATGGGAAGGATACTCCATTTCAATGTGGAATACATTGAAGGACCTCTACCAGAACAATAGTGACTAGAGGAAATTGGCGCTCAAGGATAAGCTTTGAAGAATCAAGATGGAGAAGGGCGATACTATTTCCACATATCTGAACAAGCTTAGCACCTGCAGAGATGAGCTTGGCAGTGTGGGAATAACTACTGCCGATGATGATATGATGAGCCTTGGTCTCCTTGGCCTTCTAAAGAGTTGGCATAGCTACCAAGACTCTGTGAATGGAAGGGAGAAATTTCTGGATTGGGAACGACTGTGGTTAGATCTTATGTAGGAGGAGATCAGGAGGAGCACATGAGATGGTTCTTCATCCAAGAATGATGATGAAGAAAATTTGGCCTTGGAAAGGGAAGGGGAAGGCTTCCCATTTCAAATCGAATTCTTTTCATGAAGGGAAGAAGGGTGACATGTCTAAAGTAATATGCTTTAATTTTCACAAGATGGGACATTATGCGACTAATTTCCCATCGAATAAGTCCAAGAAGGGATTCTCGAAAGGATCGGAAGGTGAGGCATTAGCATCTCAGTTTGAAATGGACTTTACCCTCATCGCATGCATGGTGTCATCAATGATGGGTTGTGTATGGTTTCTTGACAGTGGAGCCTCATTCCACATGACTGGTGATAAAAATTTATTCAGTGCCTTGGAGGAGAAAGACCTCAAGATGCGCATAGAGATGGGTGACGACAGAAGGTATAGTGTTTCAGGAGTGGGCACGGTTTCTTTTCAGAGGGAGCATGGAGCTCCTCTCACCTTGACAGATGTGATGTATATGCATGGACTGAATAAGAACTTGGTATCGATTGCGATGTTGGAGGAAAAAGGCTACAATGTTGTCTTCAGTAAAGGAAAGGCATTCCTAAGACACATAGCCACGGGTCAGATCAAGAGGATAGGGATTCGGGTGAAGAATATCTATAAACTAGAGGTATATGATTGTGCAACATTGAGTACGAAATCAGAATTGGTACAAAGCCAAGACATTGGTGAGTTGTGGCACAGGCGGTTAGGCCATTTGCATCATGGGGTTTTGATGATAATGCAATGGATATCTATAGGACTTCCCAAAGGTAAACTTGAGCAAGTTAACACATGCAAAGGTTGTACCTTAGGAAAGTACACAAATTCTTCCTTTCATGATCGAGACAGTTGAGCAAAGGGTATCTTAGAGCGAGTTTATACAGATTTGTGTGGACCATTCTCAACGGCATCCAAAACGAAGCAAAGGTATTATGTGATTTTCATTGATGACTATTCTCGTAAATGCTGGATTTATTTCATGCAGAAGAAGGACCAAACTTTCACAAAGCTTTGTGAGTTCAAAGCTTTGGTCGAGAAATAGTAAGGGAAGAAGATCAAGGCCTTGAGAAGCGACAACGGTGGAGAATATGTCTCTCAAGAGTTTAAGGACTTCTGTGCAGTGGAAGGAATTAAACAAGAGTTGATGACACCTCATAACCCACAACAGAATGGGGTGGCCGAGAGGAAGAACAAAACTATTGTAGGGGAAACACGGGCAATGCTGCATGACCAAGGCCTACCACTTCACTTGTGGGCTGAGGCATGCAACACAACAGTCTATTTGCAGAATAGAAGCCCACATTGCATACTTGGGATGAAGACACCAGAGGAAGATTTCTCCGGTAAGAGACCAGATGTGGGTCACTTCAAGATCTTTGGCTCATCGGTATATTGCCATGTGACAAAGGATGCACGGAAGAAGCTTGAGCCAAAAACAGAGTTGGGGATATTTGTGGGGTACACTGATACACCTCACAACTATCGGGTGTAATTGCCTACCAGTTGAAGGATAGTGGTTCGCAGAGATCTCAAGTTTGATGAGCAGAAAGCCATGTGAGTTTCCCTTGAGAGGGAGCTACAATTATAGGCTGTGGAGGAATTGTTGGTTCCTAAGGAGGAGGAGCCTCAGACTGATGCGGAGCAGCCGCATGCGGAGGTTCCAGGAGTGGAGACATCCACTCAGGTAGAGTCTTCCAGAGATGGATGGAAGCGCACAAGAGAAGCTGATTGATTGTTGGAGGATGCGAGAGAGAATGTGGGAGTACCATCTTCTTAGCGCAGACAGAGGAGGTCACCTGAGAGGTACACTGGATACATGGCCCTTACTGGGGAATGTGTTGAGACCGAGCCATCTTCCTTTGAGGAAGTAGTGCAACAGCCGATTTGGGTTGATGCTAGGGTGGAGGAGTATGACTCCATAGTTCGTAACAATGTTTGGGACGTGGTTTCGAGACCGGAGAACAAGTTAGTTGTGAGTTCCCGTTGGCTTTACAAAGGTAAATCAAGTTGCTGATGGTAGTGTGGAGAAGCATAAGGCAAGACTTGTTTCTCGTGGCTTTTCACAGGTTGAGGGGATTGACTATGATGAGACTTTTCTCCTGTCGCAAGGTACTCATCTATCAGATCCATGTTGGCATTATCAACACAGATGGGTTGGAAGATCCATCAGATGGATGTGAAGACTGCATTCCTCAATGTCCGGATTGAGGAAGAGGTGTACATAGAGCAGCCGAAAGGTTTTGAGACCTTCGATCATGAATCACATGTGTGCCGACTCAAGAGAGCATTGCACGGGCTGAAGCAAGCACCTCGTGCTTGGTACACCAGGATAGATAACTACTTCACCGGGTTTGGCTTCACAAAGAGTGAAGCGGATGCGAACCTGTACCACATCGTGGTGAAAGGTAAGCTGTTGATCATCGTACTTTATGTTGATGATCTCATATTGACTGGTGATGATCAGTTGATCGTGTCTTGCAAGGAGGACCTTGCAAGAGAATTCGAGATGAAAGACATGGGTCTCATGTATTACTTCCTTGGCATGGAAGTGTGGCAGAAGGATGGGGAGTTGTTTGTGTCTCAGGGCAAGTATGCCAACGAGATACTCAGGAGATTCCACATGGAGAAGTGCAAGCCCATGTAGAATCCTCTAGCAGGTAACTGGAGGAAGGAGGTTGCTACTTCAAGAGAAGTGGTATAGGCTACTGTGTACAGGCAGCTTGTGGGTTCACTGATGTACTTAATGAACACACGACCAGATTTGTGCTATGCGGTGAACCAGCTGAGTCAAGCGATGGTTCAGCCTATCAAGATGTTTTGGAAGGTGGCAAAGCATGTATTGAGATACCTCAGAGGCACATCTCAGTATGGATTATGGTACAAACAGACAAAGGGAGTGAAGTTACAGGGCTTCACTGATGCAGATTGGGTATGGAGTCTATCAGATCGTAAGAGCACATTAGGGGGGATTTTCAACCTTGGGTCAGCGACAATTTTTTGGTACAACAGGAAATAGAGGTCGATTGCACTTAGGTCAGCAGAGGTAGAATACATGGCTGCAAGTCAGGCAGCATGTGAGGCCATTTGGATGTAGAAAATCCTAGTTGGTTTGTTTGATCAGAGGATGGATCCAACTGTGATCTATTATGATAATCAAAGTTGTATCAAACTCTCTGAGAATCCAGTATTTCATGATAGTTCTAAGCACATCGACATCCGGTATCATCATCTCAAAGACTGTGTAGTGAGGAGGATCATGTTGCTGCAATATATTTCGACAAAGGAGCAAGATGCTGACATTTTGACAACGACATTGTCAAACTGTAAATTCGAGTTCCATAGGGACAGGATCGGGGTGGCAGATAATCCCTTTCTTTTTGAGAGGGAGTATTGAAATATGGCAATAAGAATATTCCAATTTATTTTTTCCTTGAATTAAAATCGAATTTAGTCTTAACAACTACTTGGAAATAATTAATTAATTTATTTTAAATTAATTAGTTGGAGAAATTCAAGTTAGAAGTCTTTCTGAAGTCATGCAAGAGTTATCCCTTAAATTAAGGAGATAAGATTGAGTTATATTTGAGTTGTAATTATTTGACTCAGTTTACTTAGTTAAGTCCAGTTAAATTAGTTTCAAACTGTTTGAGGAACTAATAGTGAGTTAACAGTCAGTTGATGCATTAATGCACTCAACTAGTGCTACTCTAGTTAACTGAAGATTCCCTCATCAGAAACTCATGCATGTCTATTCTGAGAAAGACCCAGTTGAGATAAATGTTCAAGGACAGTGTACTATCAGTTGCATGTGTTTTCTCATGGAGAAAACTCATGCATGCAGTTAAGGATTCATCCTTGAGGATTGCGTAGTTTTGAAGGCTTGGTTTTCCACTTGGTAATAGGCTAATCATCTACAAGGAACAGTGCAAGGAAATAGGATCTTGGAGGGCAGAGAGGAAGGCTAGAGAGAAGCCAAGATTTCCTGTGAGCATCTGTGAGGATTGTACTGAGAGCTGGCTAGCTATGAGAGCTAAGGCTTTGTATAATTCCTATGTATTTCCACCATGTATGATAATACAATAGTGTGGGGTTTTTATATGAGGATTTCCCCAAAGTATTTTCATGTGTATTGTGCCATTGATTCTTCTTCTTCTTCTGGATATATTGTTCAGCTCAACCTTTAAGCTTCCGCAAATTGATAGTAGAAGTAGGTTATAGTATTCTGCTTTGATTTATATCGCATTATCAGGTTAACCTACCACCATATTTTCTACAACCACTCAAACAATCCCTATTTGGTTTTAAAAGCAGTCCTCCAAATATCCTCCTCAGCGATTCTAACTTGATGATATCCACATCTCATGTCTAATTTAGTGAAATATTTTTCATTCTTCAACTGATCTAGCAAATCATCTATTCTAGGCAGTGGGTATCGATTCTTTATAGTAATTTTATTCAAAGCTTGATAGTCTACACACATGCGGCAAGTTCCATTTTTCTTGTGTACCAAAAAAGTTGGTGAACCACATGGCAAAATAGAGGGATGAATTACACCTTTATCTTACAATTCCTGGACTTGTCTCTTAATTTCTAAACTTTCTAGAATCAACATTTGATACATACCGATATTTGGGAGTGGGCAGTCTTGTTGTAGCTGAATTTCGCGCTAAATTACCCTTTTTGGTGGAAATCCCTTTGGTTCTTGAAAAATATCTCTATATTGATTGACCACATCAACCAATTCAGATTTCAGCTTCACATCACAACTTGCAAAGGATTCATGCTCCGTTTCATTCTTCTGCTTGATCATAAGGAACATGAGATTCTTGCTGGAATTGACTAGTCGCTTCATTTTCCCTGTGTTTGTGAAGGATAGATTAAGCTTCCTACGATGGGATCTCACAATATACTCCACTTTGTCTTTGAACAAATGATATTTGTTTCAAATCTATGGAAAACAGATTTCCTGACATACAGATATGAGCTTCCCAACACAATTCTAGAAATATTCAGTGGCACTACGTCTAATTCAACTTCATCAATGAAATTGGCAGTAATAGATAACCTGAAAACTCATTTCCTTGTGACCTGAAGATTTTCATCCTTGGTTATCCAACCCAACAGATATGGTTTATGATGAGCCATGGTTTCCATATTCAATTTCTTGACCAAGTCTATAGAAATTAAATTTTCCTGAGATCCACTGTCAAACAACATATCAGTCTTGGTGTGCTTGGAAATAACTCGGATATGGAACAACTCAATTCCATTTTCCTCATTTGAAGCGTTATTAGAGTTATTTGCTGCGCTGGTGCTTGCCACGGCTTCCTCTTTGCTTGCTTTTGCCATGAATTTTCCCTTAGTGACTGTGGCTGCAATCTTTGATTCATCACCTGAGTCAAAACCCAAGTCTTGTTGTACAACAATGTTTGTCTTTTGTTTCCATTTATTGTTAAATTTCTTCAGTCGTAATTCAGGGGGAAGCTTCCAACAATGTGCTTCATCATGACCCTCTTTGGAACAATTCTTGCACACAGATTTCTCCCCTTCTTTCTTAACAAAAGCATTTTTGTTCTTCTTTCCTTTGAAAGTCTTTCCTTTTGCACCACTTTGGAATGGCTTCTTCTTACCTTATTCTTGTACATTTTTCCATCTTTCTTCGAGGTGTGTAGCTTGAACACATACCTCATCAAGATTCATAGGATTAAACATAATAAAGGTATGTCTAAGATAGCTATGCAAACCTCCTATATATTTCAACAAGGTATCTTGTGACTACAAGTCTACTCCTAGCATAGGAGCTCTTCTCCTAAAGTCTTGAGTATACTCTTGCACATTTTGACCTTTTATTTGGCTGAAATTTTTCCAATTGATGATAACTTTTTGCATATGGACTAAAGGGTAGGATTGTCTTTTTATAGCAGAAATGAAATGAGACCAAGTAATAGAGATCTTACCATGTTTTTTGATCTTGTCTTGAGTCCTTTATTCCCACCAAATGAGTGTTGCACCTTCCATTCTCAATGAAGCCAACTAAATTTTGATATCACCCTCTTGAAGGTTACGAATTCTACAATACACCTCCAACTGAATAATCCAGTTATCCAACGTTTTTGCATTCACTTCTCCATTGTACATAGGCAACTCGAATTTAACATCAAGCTTTAGAAAAGGTGATTTACCAGTTCCTTTTGCAGAATGATGATGAGTATGAATAAGGGTTGTATTAGTGGAAGAGTGTGAAGATGCTTGTGAAGTAGAAGATGAAGAAGATGGTGGAGAGGGTGGGGGTTTGTCTCCATTCCCATTACTTCCTTTTCCATTACCTCCTCCTAAAGAACCTTCTCCTTTGGGAGGTTTGGAACTTTATCATTGCAATATGCTATTCCTCTCTTCATAGAGGACCTTCACCATCTCTATCATATCAAAGAAATCCTTTCTTAAGGTCTTCTCATCTTATGTCATGATAAGTTCTCCTTCATGAGACATGGTCTCTGAAGACTCAACTGCAACTTCTGCAACTTGAGGATGTACTAGTGTAGAGGACTTTGGCAACCTTGCTCTTCTTCCCCTTGACCCAACTTCAGGGCTTCCAACCATCTTTCCTTCACATATTTTGAGTTTTAACCTTGTTAGCATGACACAAACTTGCAAAAAATTAAATCATTTTTTCACAAAGAAAATCTAGTAAGAAAAAACCAATGCTCTGATACCAACTTGATCTAAAATGGAGCAGATTAGTAATGTTGTGCTAATTCCCCATTCAAAATAAAACCAAATATGCTTATCATTTTCTTATAAAGTGCTTAAGGATTCACCATGTTTGCTTAATTAACTGATTCCCATGAGAGTTTCTTATGTAAATGTTATAAACAATTTAACATAAAACATATGCTGAACAATAGAAAAATAAAATCAAAGAACATCAAAATACAACACACAACACAAAGATTTGATGAGGAGTTCACCCCTCCTGGGCTACGTCTCCTTGGTCCAGCTTCCAATACTTGCGCCTCTCTATTATGCTCAGAATTATAAAAAAAGTGTGTTTACAATGCTCAAATGCCTCTGCAACATGTCTCCATGAGTTCAAAATACTAAAAAATGGCTATGTAGCCTCTTTTTTGCATCCAATTTGGATAATAACTCAAGAAGTTATGAATTCTCCTAGTTCTCCCACTATTTGTTCCACAGATTACTCCAAAATCGACATAATCCCACAAATTCGCTCCAAAATCCACTAACTGAGCTAGAATTTGGCCGCATCATGGGCCATAACCTGTCAGTCATATCGGAAATCACAATCGGTAAGGACAACAGGCTCTTATGGTATGTGAATAGAAACATATGATTTGCGATTGCGATATTGCGGACTTGACGGGATATTAAATCACAACCTATTGTCGCATTGCATCAGGGAACTATCACATTTCGTAATCGACATAAAAACATGGTGGATGGTCTTGTAAACAAAGAGGAATGTTGCGATAGTGATATCGCGCACCCGACGGGACATTAGACCGCAACATACAAAATATCGTGTCTGGGGTCTTATCGCTCATCACAATTAGCGAAGAACCAACGGTAATCTTAAGTAGAACTTGTGTTTCCTACGATATGTGATTGCGATTAGATCATATCGCAACTTGTCTACGCCGGGGGCCGATTCTATAACTCCTCCTTCCCTGCGAATGCGATATGCGATATCTCAAATCGCAATCGGCACTACCTAGGGGCCGATTATTAACCCAATCCACCTGCGACTTGCGATATGAGATATACAATATACAAGGTCCAATGGAAGCCTACTACTTGGCACCTCCTCATTCATTGGGACCTTTGCCACGTCATCCAATCTTGTCATGTAGACAAGTCAAACTTGAACTTTGACTTGCTCTAACTTTTGCGTACGAGTTCGGATTTGAGTGTCGTTTGCACCATTGGATTCATAATGACGAGATATTTGATCTGAAGTTAAGTTTGAACAATTCTGATGCTTTGATTTGTGAGCATAAACTTGAGCACCTGATCAACGGTGTTTAGAGCAGCGCCCCGGGGAAATTTTTTTTGTACCCTATTTTAGGTGGGCGGACCTACCTATGGTTTTGTGCATGGTTTTCACACATTATTTTGGACATGATGTTTTTTTGCCCATGGTATTTTGTAGATCCAGTCAAGGGAACTATGTTTATGTTCTAATCCAGGGTTAATGGATTGGGGTTTACGGATGCTTCAACATGTATAAATATGTATTGTAAAATTGAAAGGAATATAATGAAAAATCATTCTGGTAGTCCCGATTTTGGGATCCAGGGGAAAATATCTATGTATAGTTGTTTTATGTTTTATGTTCTCACCATTATTTATTTTCTACTTTTATAATTCGTATGCAGGTAATTTTTGTACAGGGTTAAAACCTACATTTGGTATCAGAGCTAGGTTTTGGCTTCAAGGGGATGCCTTTGCTGTTGAGGGGTTTTGCTCGGGCCTATGGTAGACCCTGTTCAGTGGGATATCTATGGGATTGATTATTGTTGTGAAAGAATATGGAGAGCAGTGGAAAGATAGAGATCAATAAATTTAATGGTCAGAGTCTTGAGTTGTGGAAACAAAAGATGGAGGATCTGCTGGTGGATAAATATCAATTGATTGTGGTAGATCCGGGTACTAAACCAACGACAATGTCAGTTGAAGACTGGGCGAAGTTGGATCAGAAGGCAAAGAGCACAATAAATTTTTGTATCTCAGATTCAGTATTATTGAATGTATCAGGGGAAGCTTCAACGAAGGCTTTGCGGGACAAGTTAGGGACTTCGTACTAATTTAAGTCTCTGGTGAATAAATTGTTCCTACGAAAAAAACTGTATAACCTGAGGATGAAGGATGGAGACTCAGTGATAGAGCATCTAAATGCCTTAAAAATGTGATAATCCAGTTGTTATTTGTTGATATTAAAATTCTAGATGAAGATAAGTGCATCAGTTTTTTGTGTTCTCTACCAGATTCGTGGGACAGTCTGGTTGTTGCAATATGTAGCAATGTGACTGCCTTGCAGTTTGATGAAATAGTCTCATCCTTACTCTCGGAGGAGATGAGACAGAAAAATACGGAGGGCCATAATGGTGATGCCTTGCCTATACGAGGATGGTCCCAGAATAGAAACAAAAATATGTTCTCAAGTGGGAGATCTAAATCTCTAGGAAAACTTGTAAAGGTGTGCTGGAAATGCAGAAAGGAAGGGCACTTAAAAAATTATTGTAGATCTAAATCTCTTGAGAAAGGAAAGGGATCTGATGATGCTCCTTCTGCAGAGGAAAAAATCACCTTAGATGAAGGTTGGGATGTGTACATGGCTTCTTCTTCAAGTACACAGGTAGATCATGAGGCATGGTTGATTGACTCAGGTGCATCCTTTCACTTCACTCCCCACATGGAGTGGTTCTGCGAGTATGATGAATATGATGGTGGTGATGTCTTCTTAGGGGATGATAGGATGGCTAGAATTGTCGGTCACGGAAAAGTCAAGATGAAATTGCAAGGTGTAAGGATTAGAACACTTCTAGGTGTTCTGAATATTCTTGCATTGGCCACAAATATGATTTCTGTAAGCAAGCTGGATGATGCAGGTGTAAAAACAATGTCCAAGAAAGATACCCGAAAGATGGTTCGGGGTGCACTGGTATTGATGTGGCTAGTTTATATTGGAAATATATACAAGCTTCAGGGTAGCACTATGATTGATGGGTGCAACAGTTTTGTAGTTCCTGAAAATGGAGCAGAAAATCTAGTGGTTTCTAGAGAAAATACCATGCTATGGCATCAAAGGCTTGGACATATTAGAGAGAAGGACCTTCGAATACTTCATGGTAATGGTATGATAGAAGGTATGTATAATTTCTCTCTAGATTTTGATTTCTGTGAAAATTGTGTATATGGGAAGCATAATTAGGTGAGTTTCCCCTTTGGTGCTAACAAGGCGAAACAGATATTAGAGCTTGTGCACAATGATGTGTTTGGACCTGTGTCATTTCCATCAATGGGTAAGTCTGTGTACTATGTATCATTTGTAGATGACTTCTCAAGGAATACATGGATATATTTCCTCAGGAAGAAATCTGAAGTCTTTGACAGGTTTAAAGAATTTGAGGCTCTAGTGGAAAACCAAATAGAGAAGAAGATAAAGGTGTTGAGGACAAGTAACGGTGGAGAGTTTTGCAAGAAGTAATTTGAAGAGTTATGTAAGAAGTGTGGTATAACAAGACAGAAGACTAATCCATACACACCTCAAAAAAATGGAGTTGCAGAAAGAATGAACAAAATGTTGATGGAAAAGGCAATAAACATGCTTAGTGGTGTCGGGTTAGGACAAGAATTCTAGGCAGAGGTGGTGGAGACTGCATGTTACCTGGTCAACAGATCACCTTCATCAATGCTGGAGGATAAGACTCCACAAGAGGTATGGACTAGTAAGAAACCATCTCTTTCACATCTGAGGTATTTGGATGTGATGCATATGTACATGTTCCAAAGGAGAAATGAACCAAGTTGCATAGTAAATCTGAAAGGTGCATCTTTATTGGGTATAAGGATAGTTTAAAAGGTTATAAGTTTTGGAACCCAAAAACAAGGAAGGTTGTGTACAGCTACGATGTGGTGTTTAGAGAGGTGAAAGATGTTATTAAACATGAAGTCCTACGAAAGGAACCTAAGAAGATAGAGTTTGAGCTAAAGGAGGAGGAATCAAACTCTATAACAGAAGAGGAATCAAAAGATGAAGAGCCACAAACTCTAGCTTTGAGAAGACCAGTTCAAGAAAGAAGGAAGCCAGAAAGGTATAGTCCATTTGCTTTCTGTTCAAATTTTACTTTATCTATTATTAATGATGATCCCAAAACTGTCAGGGAGGCAGTAGATTCAGAGGATGGCAAACTCTGGAAAGAGGCCATGGTTGATGAAATGACATATTTGCACAAAAATGAGGCTTGGGATTTGATGGAGTTGTTTGTTGGAAGGAAACCCATTGGCAGCAAATGGGTGTTTAAGAAGAAGATGAATGCAGAAGGAAAGGTGGAGAAATACAAAGCTTGGTTGGTAGAAAAAGGTTATTCCTAGGTGTTGGGAATTGATTTTTGTGATATTTTTTCTCCTGTTGCCAAGGTAGATTCTATTATATTATGTTTATCTATTGCCGTTGGTTTTGATTTTGAGGTAGAACAAATGGATGTGAAGACAACATTTCTTCACAGGGATCTGGAAGAAGAGATCTATATGAAGCAACCTGAAGGCTTTGCGGTGAAGGGAAAGAAATAACTGGTATGCAACATAAAAAAGTCTATGTATGGGTTAAAACAATCACCAAGTATGTGGTATCATAAATTTGATACATATATACGAGGACTTGGCTTCACCAGAAAAAAAGCAGATCATTGTGTGTATTTTAAATTAATTGTTGACCGTATTATCTATTTGGTCTTGTATGTGGATGATATGTTGGTGATTGGAAATAACAAAGAAATTATCTAGGAATTGAAGATCCAATTGTCCTCCAAATTCGACATGAAAGATCTTGGTGCTTTAAACTATATCTTGGGCATGGAAATTAAATGAGATTGGGCAAAAAGGAAGCTCTGGTTAACCCAGAGGAAGTATGTCGAAGCAATATTGCAGAGGCTTAATATGCAGGATAGTAAACTGGTGAAGCTTCCTATTCCTGTCGATGTAAAGTTGTCTACTTAACAATTTCCAAAGACACAAGAAGAGGAAGACGACTTGTCCTGTGTTCCATATGTAAGTGCATTCGGTAGCCTGATGTATGCAATGGTTTGTGTTAGACCATACATTGCACATGCAGTGGGATTATTGAGTAGGTGTATGTCAAAACCAGGGAAGGAGCATTGGACAACAGTGAAATGGGTTTTCAGGTATTTGCGTGGCACTAGTGATTATGGTCTGTGCTACCAAGGAAGACCAATATTTGAGAGGGTTTTGGACATCCGTGGATTTGTTGATGCATACTGGGCTAGAGATCTGGATCATAGAATATCTACAAGTGGGTATTCTTTTAACCTATTTGGAGGTGTAGTCAGTTGGATGAGAAATAGACAGTTTGTAGTGGCACTTTCTACCACATAGGTAGATACATGGCAACCACTCATTCAAGCAAGGAAGCAGTTTGGTTGTAGAGATTGTGTTCAAGTATGGGGTTAGTACAGTGAGCTATAAGGATAGACTGTGATAGCCAAAGTGAAATTTTGTTGGCAAAGAACCCTACTTATCATTCAAAGACAAAGCACGTTGATGTTCAATATCACTTTGTAAGGGATATGGTTGAGGACAAAAAGGTGTTGCTAGAAAAGGTGGACACTTTGAAGAATACCGTAGATGCGTTGACAAAGTCTGTGAGCACTGAGAAGTTCTCTTGGTGTAGAGAAAAAATGGGCGTTGCAGGCCTGTACCAATGACTAAGCTCTCCTGTGTCCCCCTGTGGAAAGAAAACAAGTGGGAGAATGTTGGGTGTGTGTTATATTGTTTCCATGACTAGCCCTCCCTGTTCATTGCGTCAGCCATAGTAGGGGTCGTGGCCCCCCCGTCAGGGGGTTTGAGGGGGACAACAACCCCCCTCTTCGAGGTCTAAGGCAATGCCTTGGGGAAATTTTTTTTGGACCCTATATTAGGTGGGCGGACCTACCTATGGTTTTGTGCATGGTTTTCGCACATGGTTTTGGGCATGATGTTTTCTGCCCATGGTATTTTGTAGATCCGGTCAAGGGAACTATGGTTATGTTCTAATCTAGGGTTAATGGATTGGGGTTTATGGATGCTTCGACATGTATATATATGTATTGTAACATTGAAAGGAATATAATGAAAAATCAATATGGTAGTCCCGATTTTGGGATTTAAGGGAAAATATTTGTGTATATATGTTTTATGTTTTATGCTCTCGCCATTGTTTATTTTCTTTTTTTAGAATTCGTATGCAGGTAATTTCTGTACGGGGTTAAAAACTACAAACAAGTGGAGGACCACATAGATCAAACCTAAAAACATATTTTTGACGTGTTATTTGGAACATATGAATAGAATAATTGCTCACACTAATATGGAAAGACATAAGGCTCTATACCTAGCTCAAATAACCTTGTATTAGTCATTGTAAATCCATCAACATGTCAATAAAAGTTCCATCAAAATCACATTCCTTCATCCGTAACATGTACCAACAAGCCTTGCGAGAACTTCATTGAAGGATTTCAAGTTTAACTCAAGTATAAATTCCAAGTAGCCATGATATGTATTTTTCATATGGTTTTAGATGTCTACGACAACTGGAGAAAACATTAGTAGCCTAAAAAACTACAATTATCCCACAACTGTAAGTTTTCTTCTTACCATCCAACTAATTAATGTAATTTCTTCTACCATTGCACTCGACACCCTTATGGTATTTAACCCATTCCAATATGCTTGATATGTTGAAAATGCATTGTTAATTAATAAATGTATTTAGACTTAGTCAATATTTTCAAATCAAAATGACATTAGCATAGACAATGTAGGAAAAAACCTAGAAAAAAGTGGGTATTGTTGTCTTTATATCTTTTGCACCATATGCTAAATCAATTTTCCTCTACATAAGATTGGTATCTTGAGGAAAATTATCACTTATAATCAACTCCACCACCCCATCACAAGACAACTTTCCATAAACTTATGTACATCATTATATCCATACTTTCATCAAGTTGAGATTATTTGCAATGTATAAATCTAGTGCATCCCACTATCAACCACTTACATCTAAAAAGAAAATTTGAATAATTAGGTATCAATAAAGATTAGGAAATGATGGATGAAAAAATCAAACAAATAAATTATTGATAAAAAATAATATATTAAACTATTATAGTTTTCTACTATATGATCATTTTTCACTTTCATCATTCTACATTTCCCCAAAAAAACTTCCCCTTCATATTTTTTTATGGAGTTGACATCCCAAATGTGAGGCATATTCATATATACTCTACTATAGGAAAAATACACACAAATATACACCAAGGATTGATACAACAAATAGCCCTCTAGAGATGATCTTTGTCTAAAAAAAGTTGGCATTTCCTTCAAGTTCCTATCCAATATCAATGTTAACCTTTTGTGCATAGGTCCACAACTTGGTGTATGAGGTAGTATTTTTGTGTGTAACATACCCTGTACTATCCCTAGTCCCTACTAAGGGTAGGATGCAACTACTATACTTACCTAACCTCCCAAGTCTAGTTATGGAAATGGGATCTTAATTTTTCAACCTTTTCGACCTTCTCAAAACTTAAAACAGATGACATTGTTGCATTTGTCTCGTCGAGACCTTTCCAATGATATAAAATTTGTGTCAATCCGACTCCCAAATAGAATGATATGGTTGTTTAAATATTATCCTATAATATAGTGCCACATAATCTAATCTGCCACATGGCGCCTACATGGTCCCTACAGGGATACCTAGGTGATATGCCACATCATCCCCATGTGGTATTTGTTGACATGTTCATGATTGGCCACATTATACTAATTCCATATCTCATCAAATGGGCACATACGTTGTAACATAAGGGTTGAACTCCTTCCAACCATACACATACCATGCGGGCCCCCTATACGCTACCTCATCTAGAGAATATAATCCCGACGCAATTTCATCCATCCCCCAAAGAAAATAACTGGGGTATAGGATTTAGGGTTACGTTGACCTTTTGTGGACCTTTCCTACACGTATCATCTCATAACTTGCTAGGGTTGTGTGCTTGGGCTCCACACTGCCTTGTCATCTTGGCCCTTTCCACTTTTGCGATGTATTTAGTCATTGGGGTGACCTAGCATATGTGAAAATCTCCATGATGGAATGGACATGCGACGAGGGTCCTCCCTACACCTTCATGACATGTATGTTGGCACACTATGCCACATCCACCTAGAAATAAACTATTAGGACTTTGGCGTTGAAAAACCTAGGGTAGCTAGATTAGGTGATTTCTCTTACTTTAATAAGTGCTTGTGATGTATGTTTACTTTACTTGATTAACTTATTCTTTCCTTTATTATTATTATTATTATTATTCTCTATCATCAAATAGCTACCAAATCATAAAGAGCAGTGAGACAATAGGACACAAGATGTAGGTGATCATCAAGGGCCAAAACCTCTTCAACTGAGAGGAAAACCCATCAGAATTCTTCTCTTCTTATAGAACATCAATTGAAGAATTCCAAGACCTATAACCCTTAACCAATACCCTCCAAGACCAATTCATATTTTTCCTTCTTGAACATATTCCAACAACAAACTTTGACCTTCCAACAACTTCTCCAAAAATTTCAACCCCAACAACAATTTCTGCAACTTCGACTTTGATGCAACTTCAACAACTTCAACCTAGCTGCTTCACAACTTCAACCTAGAAGCAACTTCAACCTAGAAAGCATAGCTTCAACCTTGCAGCTTCACAACTTCGACCTTGCAGCTTCACAACTTCAGAATTTCATTTTCTTGGTAACTTTAGAAACCCTAAAAAGAGAGAGACAGGCCCAAAACTTCGAACTTCCCCTTCTTCATCATTTTCCAGATTCTACCTTGTGGAGATCGAACTTGCTTGAGTTAGTATCCAAATGAGGTAGAATTCATACTTATTTATAGGCTTGTGAGGGGTATGAATTTCTATCGTGAGGCCGACTTGTCCCTTCATGTAGGTCGTCTTGATCTTTGTGCGATGATGAGGTCTTGGAGGGTCTTTTGACTCTATTTTGACTCAATGATTTTTTCTTTACAATATGTAACATTCTCAATTGGGTTTTCAATACATGAAAATGATTCAATTGACTTTATGACAAACCTAGAAGCACTCAATGGGTGATTTACCTAAACATAAATTTCCCTTGAGCATGAAACCCATGCCTCAAGAACACAAATAATAAATTTATTTTTCTCTTTTCATTAAATACTTAAAATCACGATTACATATGTCATTATGATGACCAAACCTAGTTACATATTTCAACATTTGGTACCCAACGCTACAAAATACCATTGGATAAAAAACATAGGGGTGACGTGTCCTACTTTGGTCCCCATATCACACCAACACTAATCATCATTCAACCTAAAAATATATATATATATGTGTGTGTGTGTGTGTGTGTGTCACTCTTGGTCAGGAATCCTGCCAAGCTAGCCATGGGTCCCACCAGACCCTCTAAGGCACGGTTAATTGCATCAATCATATTACAAACATATGGGGTCCTCTTCCAAGTTACATGGGATGAACCAAATCCCGGTCCCACTACACAAAGTCACCCCGGGAATAAAATCCCTGGAGTTCCCCTTGGGGCTCCCCTTGAATTCTCTGAGGTAAAACCTCCAAGACACGTGTGCATATATAAGTGTTCATCTCTTTGACAACACATATTTATCCTTGTTTAAATGCTCGATCACCGCACCTGGTCACATAATCGAAGATGATTAATCCATTTCCTTTCGAAGTCCTTTGCTTTGGGCTTAAGAATTCTAGCCTCGAGTACGTTACCAATTATCAACATGAAATCATGAGGCCTTTACTAGCGCTCCAAGTGTGGGTGGATTTATTATACATATAACAAGTATACAAGCCAGTTTGGGATATCTGTGCTGAGATTTTCCAAGGCTCAGCCACAACTTTTAATCCAATGTACACACACACACATATAACACCATGCTATCTCTTCTCAACTTTGCAACAACTCAGCCCAAATAAACAAAGGTCTAATGGCTACATCATTTTCATACTATCATCTAATTAACTAACATAGGTTGTATGCCTCTTCATACAAAAGTTGTTTAGACCAATTTGCAAGTTTAGCAAGGATACGGGGATAAACCATTCCTGGGAAAATTTTCAAGGATAAATTCTATCCATGAAATCACATTCCTTATTGTTAACCTAAATAGTTCATCGGCATAGTGGCCAGATATTCAAACATTTCAATGCAATTAGTTATTCATTAACAAAGATTCCCATCTCCTCGTGCTCAAGCAATCCTAGCTTAATTTCAAGCTCAGAAATAACCATAGGAAATCAACCAGTCCTTAAAATATTTACACAAGATATTGATATTCCTTATTCATGTAGGAAAAAAACACACCTCAACATTATGATGACATTGTTTCAACATAATAAATAGAGACATGATAATCACATGCATACAAACATAAGAGATTTGGCAACTGAGATTGGAACTCTAACTCTCCACCCAACTTTAGACAAGCTATAACCACATTTAGTTGTATTTGTTGTTGGGTAATTTAATTATTGGTTAAATTACTTTCATTAAATTATCAATCCAGGATTTGTGAACTTGAGAAGTATACTTGCACTATATATTCTAGGCTATCAACTTTTATTTGGAAATAAACGTATTCTAATTGTGTGATGCAAATAAATCCTACTTATGAAAAGATCTTGGTGATAACACACACACATACATGTTCTTTCTTAGAGACCGAAATCAAATAAATCACCAAATTCAAGACTTGAAAAATAAATAGATTCAAAGCAAACTATGCAAATGTGAAAGCTTTAAAATTCTATTCTATTGAGCAAGAAATGAAATCTCATTCTATTGAACTTTGAAAGGAAATCTAAACTATTTGACTTGGGAAAGAAATCTAATCTATGGAGCTTGAAAAAAAATTAATCTAATCTTTAGGACTTGAAAGTAAATCTAAACTATTATGTTGTGAAAGCAAAGCTATACTATGATACTTTGGAATTAAAACTATTCTAGGAAACAATAATTGGATATCAATGAAATGTTATTCTAAAATTGAAAATCATTTGAAAAAAACCAAAGTGCTTGAAGCCTAAGAGATTACTAGTCTGCACATACTAAATGAGAGTTAATCATAACTTATCAAAGATAAATCTTATATGAAGCTAGAAAGCAAATAAAAGCAAATCTTTTTTTATTGTTTTTTATTTATTAGCAAGTGCTTGACCTATAGAAGCAAAGACAAATAAATAAAAGGTGAAATAAACTCCACCTGAAAATAGAGCATCTAAATGAAATAAAGTTAAAATCTAAATGCATTGCATAAGGAAATCAAATAGAAATAATTAAAAACATCTACACTATGTAGAAATTCCCACCTATAGATCACCTGATAATGCAATATACTAAAGCAAAATGCTTGATCTACCTCTACAACCAATTTAGCAGAAGCTTAATCGAACATGAGCAACATCAATAAGAACACATATAATTGATATGGAGAAATCAATCACACATAACATAGAATAATTTACCTGGGGAAAGCCTCAGCCTAAAACCCCAACTCTGTATTATCATACAAGTGGAAATATAGCCAGTATTACAAAAAGAATCAGCTCAAAAGCTATCCTGCTCTCTCTGCAATACCTCTACTGCTCATAGACAGTCAAAGGCCTCTATCTAACCTCTGGTCTACCCTCCAAGCCTCCTATTTCTTTGCGCAATTTTGATTGGGGTCCAGTGCAGCCACTTGTGTGAATTGGCCTCTTCACACACTCACTAACCTCTGATCCAGCTACACAGCCCTGAAGGAGATAAATCCTCATCATGGATGAGCTTCCTTTATAGGAAAAATATTCATCCAACTGATAGTACACTGTCCCTTCTCTGATCTCAACTGGGTCTATGTCTGAACTGACATGCATGAGTTATCCATGAGTGAATACTCAATTATCTGAAATACAATAGCTACATGCATGCAAGCATTAACTAACTGAACTCTCATTAATTTAACGAACTGTTAAATTAATCTAACTAGACTTGAATCAGTTAACTGAGCCAACTAATTACAACTCATCCTTATCTCTTTAACTGATGGATAAATTCCTCAATTAATAGATAAACTGTTGCATGTCCTCACATAGACTTCAAGTTTGTTTTTCCTTAACTAATTAACTCAAGATGAATGAATTAATTAATTTACAAACTGCTGTTAATATAAAATTAGAATTTTACTTCCTATTTTTAGTCCAAGGACTGACTAAAATTGGAATCCATCCTGAATTGCTAAACATAGAATTCTATTTTTATCACTTCCATTTTTCATTCCTTGTTGCCCAATCCAGCGCTGGCACCCAAACTGCTATTTTTAGTAGTGCTATTTTTAGCACTTCTATTTTTAGCATTTCTTGTTGCCATTTTCAACACACTAATCTCACATGTCTTCGTTGGGTCCCTCTCGATGAATGTGAGGTGTTGAAAACTCAGATCACAAGAATAGAATCACCAAGAAAAATTGCGAGAATACCATGAGAAAAACTTATATTATTCGCAATGTGTAAACAAAGTCTTTGCAATAATAAACTTCAAAAATAATAATAATCTCTAAACCGTGTTTCACTTACAAATGGAGTATTTTTATAATGTTTTCAAAGTTAAACAAATACAGAAATTGTTTCCTAGAAACTAGAATTGAAATTGACATTTAAGTCCTTGAATTGGAATAGGAGTTTCACTTCTCATGATTCAAAACTTAAGCAACGAATCATGAGAAGACACTTCTTGACACACCATCGACTTCAATATGGTCCCCAAATCTCACTCGCCTGGTAATAATCTTCGCTCGCTTGATTGTAGAACCGATCACTTCATTATAGGTGTGACATAGCTATGTTGACCATAGGTTTGACCAATGAGATACACCCATCCTATGAACTTCCATATGTAACCAGTAGGTGGATTTCCATATTGAAAACATTTGGTATCTTCTCATATGCTTTGGCTGATCGATGGCACATGCAAAC
This sequence comes from Pinus tabuliformis, assembly GCA_031772625.1. Taxonomy (NCBI): domain Eukaryota; kingdom Viridiplantae; phylum Streptophyta; class Pinopsida; order Pinales; family Pinaceae; genus Pinus; species Pinus tabuliformis. The sequence goes on from CM062807.1 coordinate 561,050,304, forward strand.
CTATAGAACTTTGGATCTAGCTACGAAATATTAGGTTAGCTAAAGAAAATGTACATTTCAGTAGCTACTGTTTAGTTAAACCAGTTTCACAAAGCAAAAATATAGATTCTGATATGATGATGGATAGTTACCTTTTCAATGTAATTGCATGACCTGAATGACTCTTAATCCATGCAGAATATGAAATGGAATGGAAACATGTGAGAAAATAAGTGAGAAAAGGGAAGATAAATTGCCAAAAAGAGGAGAAATTGGAGGTTCAACATTCCCCCACGCCGAAGGTTTTGCATGTCCTCATGCATTTGAGAAAGAAAAAATTTCAAAACTTGCAGTAATGTCTTTCATAGGAATTCCTCGGATGCCTAGATCAAAACATCCAAATTTGTTTGTACTCCCTTGCTCCTTACATTCAACGACCACCTTGGCTTTCTCATTAACCATTTACTTTGTAATCCTCTGATCTTTTGTCTGATAATCTTATTGTTTCTCTTGAGCTTTTGATTTTTCTTATACCAATAACACATTATGAGAAGAATAGTGTCATTTTTATTTTTTACCAATTGATTCTCATCCTTTATATGTTTATTTAATATATCAAGTTCATAAACCTTCTACCTCAATGCTCTAATGGATTCATGTTATTAATTATGAGAAGGAATACTTACTTCTTTCTCAAGTTGTTCAAACATAGGAGTATCATCATGTTGAATATCCTCATGAAATTATGGTTGGAGAGGAGAATTTACCTTCTACCATGCCTCTTTCTCTAATGTTTCAAAATAATCATATACTTGTTGTTGGACGAAATGTACTTTTGGATTCTTCCTTGTAGAGGTCTCTTGTGCCTCTTCTTATGCCTCGTAATTTTGTATTGTCTCAGGTGGACCATGGATACCTTGTTTGGTTGTGCTTCTAGTCAATATCCTCCTCTTCCTTTCTATCTATATAGACTCCATTGTCTTTTGAACACTTTTCCTCTTATTACTCTATTTCTAATATTTTTCATAGTCTTCTTTTGGTAACTCTTCTTGTTTCTATTCTTTTCTAGATTTCATTCTTCTAAAGTTTTTTTGATTCCTTTTTCATTTCTTTTGGTTTCTTCCCTGCTCGACCCCTGGAAGGTTTGACTTCATTTTCTAGTTCTCTCAATGTGATATCATCCCATGCATATTCAATATTAGGAACCTCTGTCTCTACCATATTATCTGCAATCAAATTCTCATATTTTTGAACTTCAGGTTTGGGGTTAAGGTTTGTAGAAACCCTCCTTCGACTCCTCCTAGTTTTCTTGACCTCTTCTTCATTTTCACTTTCGTGAAAATGATTTATCACAAGAAAATCCCACAAATTATCACATTAATCTTCAATTATCCTTAAATTTACAAGGATTTTTTACTAATCCATGATAATATAAGGCATGGTCTATATTTCTAGAGTCTCTTTGGACATTGAACGTCATTTTCTTCAAGCTCCATATAAGATAATATGGAAAATTCAATTCATTTCCTTTGATAACGTGCATTAACAAACTAGCATGGTAGAAGAGTAGGGTTCCATACATCCCTTCACAGGTGAGGAATTTTTTAACTCTAATAATATTTTTTTCCATTTGGATTTGAGTGTAGAGACAAGAATACCCTTTTTGAAGGTCGAGATATCCATACTTGCATTATGGAGAAAGGACTTCAAATGTCCGTCTTTTAATATATGGTTCTTGAACCAACTTTCACTACTCCTTGGAAGTTTTTTTCTTCATTGATGAAAGACTCAATCAGTTTCAACTTAATGTCTCCAATTTATGCCTCTACTCCGTCAAAGGCCTAGGTGAATGCTCTGGGTACTTCAATTTCATGCCCATTAAACTTTTCAAAGAACCCGAGCCATCCCACCTTCTACAATTGTTCTTGGACTTGAGGGTAAACATTCAAGAAATTCTCTCCCATCGACTCATGATGAACAATAACCCCCATTGGTGTGAAGAAGTTTCACCTCCAAATTGTCCCTTTCAACAATGTTAATGCAAAAATGAGTGGCAAAATGGATGAAATTCAACAATGGTGACGTTAAAATGGTATGAATGATTTAAGGTGGTGGTATTGGAGTAGTATTCTCCTTTTTAAATCATAATTACCTGCAATTTGTTTGGATTTGATCCATTAATATCATCATGGATATTGGGATTTGAGTTATTTGTATGCGATAAGGAGATTTTTAGATATGATGGAATGAAATAATAGGAATGCGAGATGATATGGAATGGTTATGATTAATGTCATCAATAGAATAAATGTAGATCATTAATTCATAAGTCCATTTAAATGTTGTAAGAAATTCATCAAATCAAAAGAACTATAATTTTTAATTTAATGAAATTGATTAACCATTCATATAGTTACCTTATGATGCACATCTCTCTTTTAAGCTCTAATTTTTTTTGCATGTAGCTCCAAGGTGTATCTCAAAAGAATTAGTTACAAAATGTTAAATTAGCTGCAGAATGATGACAATTTTTTAGATTTATCTTCACTCCTTCAAAACTTGGTTGTTGCATAAGACTTGTTGATGCTATATGTTGATGATGACTGATGGTGTTGATGATTGCTGATGAGTTTTCTTTAAAAGAGAACAAATTCTTCAAAGAAATTATTTTGAACTTGAAAATTTATTTTGCAAGGGATACAAGAAATGGGAAAAAGGAAAGGAAAGGAGAAAATCTAAGTTACCAAGGATTCTTTGGTTTTCAACTAAGATTTTCTACATATGAATGCCAACAATTTTGGTTTTAAAAAAATCAAAATTTCTTTGATAGTAGAGGAGAAAGATCTTTGTTTCGTACCATCTTCAGATCAAAATTTTCTTGTATATTTTTAACAAACTCTTATCTTGTCAAAGGCTTGTGATATAACTTTAATCTATGTCCATTGACAAGGAAAGTGATCCCTTCTTCATCAATAGTCTTAACTCTAACTGCTCCATTATCAAAAACAATTTTGATCTCATAGGGACCAAGCCAATGTGTTTAAAATTTCCCTTGAAAACATATAAAATTGGAATCAAAGAGAAGAGCCTAATCACCTGGCTTGAAATTTCTAACTTTCATGAATTTATCATGCCACATTTTCCTCTGTTGTTGGATTACACTTGTTCTTTGTATGGAATCTTCTCAGATCTCATCTAATTCATTCAATGGTGACATCCTATGTTTATGGGCTTCAGAGAGATCAAGCCCCAACTTTGTTGTTGTCTTGAAGGTTTCCACTTAGAATTCAATAGGAAGCAAAACTTGCTTCCTATAGACAAGTTCATAGGGAGTATCTCCAAGGAAGTGAACTGGGTGGTAACAAAAGGGGTTGACTTGAAGTCAATTGAGGTTGAAAATGTAGTTATATAGGTTTTGAAGGTTGGGGTGGAGAATAATACTGAGGTTAGTATTGAGGGTATTGTTGTTGGAAAGGTTCAAAATACTGGGGATTTCTACCATAAGAATCTTTCCATCCTTGTGTCCAAGATGGTTTTTGTGGTTGAAGTGGCCAGGTTTTCCATGGTAGGGGTGTATTCCAATTATTTTTTGGCTGTGCATAAGATTTATATTGTGCATTGGGATCTTGTGCCATACCTGTTTTTTTAGGCTTCCAAGGCCTTCTAGGAGCAACATAACAAAGTGGTTATGTTTGACTTGTCCTAGCTTCTTCTTGTTAAACATCCTTAAGTCCGGGTATTGAAGGGCACTCCTTTGTAGCATGATTTTCTGCACATATAACACATATTTCAACACTATCAATAGGAAATTCTCATAATGCACGTTTCTTCCTAAATATAGGTTACTCGTGACATAATTGGATCTCTCGAGTTCCGCCATATTTTGATTTCCCTCTTGAAATGTGTTTTCATAATTCACGGATCTCTTGAAATGACAATTGAGACACATCTCTTTTACCCCTCAAGTTAAGAAGATCAATCCATTCGTCCGTTATAGCTTTTAGTAAGAGAATTTTTAATGTGTCTAATCCTAAATCATGCAATTTAGCTCTTTTGAAATTTTAAGTAAGCCCCTCCACTAAATATTCAAGGCTTTCATCCTCTCTTTGGGTCATCTTAAAGACTTCATCTCTAAGGTCATGATGTATACAATAATCTTTATATTTTTCTAAAAATACTCATTTCATATCATCACATGTCCTTATAGAATTTGTCCCTAGACCCATGAACCATCTAGGAGCCCCATCTTTTATCGTGGCAAGAAACAATTTTAATTTTGAGTACCAAGTAAATAGACATAGGATCTACATAGTACCTAAAACTCAAAAAGAAATGTTTTTGGATCCTTAGTTCTTAACCCATGGAAGTTAGGGAGGATGGATGGGGAAATGTTTTCCATGGTAGCACTGGTATTAGTATCTTGAATAGGGAATCCAAAAGGATCATCTTCTTCATGAAAACCTCTTGTTATCACCTAAAAAATGATCACCTAGCCATTTCTAATTAGGTGGATCGAAATGTACCAAGTAGGATTACTTTTACCATAGCAAAATCACTTTCACCATGGAAAATAATTTAGTAAACCATTTTTATTAAATTATTTATGATTAAAACCCCATGAGAATAATTGAATAAATCATTATTGATTTAATTTTCTCTAGGAATAATTATTAAATCATTGTTTGATAATTATTCCTTGTCACATTTAACTAAATCACCTAGGAATAATTAAATAAATCACTATTTATTTATTATTCCTTAATTCTATTTTTGGAATAATTGTTAAATCACTATTTAATAAATATTTCAATTCACACCATTATTAATCCTTGCAAAATAATTAATAAATCATTTTATTGGTTAATTATTTCTAGACAAAGATATTTGACCATTTTGAATATCTTTTCCCTCTCAAAAAAATATAATAAAGCATTCCTAACGGTTAGATATTTATTTGGTCAATATTATTTTATTATTTTCCATTTTTGAGATTAACCCAATACTTTTTTTTTTCTTTTTATAAATAAGAGGGTTTTCGATTCAATCTTCACCATGATAATTATCATCATCATTATCAGCACTTTTTAATCTTTTCCAGAGCATTAGTTAATCTTCAATTATTATTATTGTTCTTCTTCAGATGATCATAAACAATAATCAACAGTAGACAACACCATACAACAATGAAAAAATATGAAACATAGGACACAAAGATTTTTAGGTGGAAAACCCCCTTTGGGTCAAAAACCACCGAATGCTTCTTTAGTAATTTTCTTCTCCCTATTAAAATAAAATTGATTACATCAATATTTCAGCTACAAATAAGGGAGGCATCAACCCCCTAATTCACAGGATACAACCTGTAGGGTGCTACTAGACCCTAATATCATGTTGCAACCAGAAGAACACCCTAATGCCATGTAGATAAGGCCACAACCCGATGAGTGCCCCAACACTCTGTTTACCAGCTATTGACAAAAAGGATACTTCACTGCCCTATTAGTTTATCAGCCACAACTGAATGGATGCCAAAAGGCCCCGTGCAAGCCACAACTTGCCCTAGCACCACCCTGCCACCCTGAAGTGTTCTCAGGACACAACCTGAAGGTGACTCCAATCATCCATAAGAGTTAGTAGATCACGTTTCACAATTTTCACACTGGATCCCCTGTACTCTGAATTAATGTAGAATAACTTTAAGAAATATGTAGAATAAATTTCAAATCCTAGTAGTTGTTGATCATTGTTCTGACAAACTAATCACTACACAATGTTATGCGTCAAGCTATCACTGTTCAACTGCACATCACTGTCACTGCACACTGTATATCACTGTCACCACAAATCACTGCACAATAGCTGGCTATCACTCCACATCGCTGCACTGAGCTGCTCATGAATGAATAAGCATCAAGACTCAATATATCATGCTGCCACATATATTAAGTTGCACACGATGTTGCAACCATATGGCAATGCTATCAAATGATGGCACAAACCAAGGTGCCTCTGGTCATCCCTATGACCTGCCTCTAATGCTCTGAAATTTTTACCTCAGAGAACTACCAACATACATGTAAAAACCGTTGTTTAGCTTATCAAACCTTTGTTATAGACATAATTGGGAACTGCAACCCCAATCACATATGTCAATAAACCAAGGGCTCTCAAACCCCTAAAAGTGTTGTTTCATACCCTAAAGGATCAAGGTCAACTGATTACATCATTTCCCAAAAGTTCTCCCTGAAAAACTGCTCAGAACTGGTCAAAACTGGACCATACAGACTGCTCCATGTTGAGGGTGCGATGCATCTCACCTGCTACACACAAAGGGTGCAATGCATACTAAAAATCCCTTCTGTAGGGTGCGATGAGCGAGAGCAGACAAATGGCAGAAGCAGTTTGCTAGGTGGAAACTCAAAGAATCTTCTAGAAACTACTCATATGACACTTGCCTCTCTGAATTCGCCCAGGGATGAGTAAGAGATCATGAAATCTCCAAGTGGAACCAAGAACTATCAGTGAAATGACACTAATCAAAATCCCATAAGTTGACTCACTCTCCTGCAAACATCTATATATGGATCCCTCATCCTAGAGATCCAGAGGGTAATTTTGTAATTTGTAAGGAAGTGTCGTTGGTTTCTCTTTGAGACATTGTATTGTTGGGTGATCTTGCTTTGTATGAGGTGAAGAGGGCTATGAATTATGCCTTCCATGATATCAAGAACATCGTTCAACCATATCTCGACGATCTACCAGCTCATTAACGAAGGCAGACTGATCATCCGCAACATTTGAGAGCTATATTTATACGTTGCCGACATTACAAGATACGACTCAATCCGCACAAGTGTGTGTTTTGTGTCAGTTTTGGTCATTTACTTGGCTTTGTGGTTTCTAAGGACGGGATTCAACTCGACCCATGTAAGGTTCAGGCAATCATCGATATGCCTCCACCTTCAAATTTGCTTCAGATTCAAAAAATCTAAGGGAAAGCAAACTTTCTAAGGAGTTTCATTCCAAATTATGCCGAACTTGCTAAAGGTTATACACGTCTTTTGAAAAAAGAAGTACCCTTCAACTAGGATCAGGTTGCGCAAGCTTCCTTTGATGCTCTAAAGGAATCCCTAATAAAAGCATCATTAATGTATGCTCCTGACTATCGAAAGGACTTTAACCTGCATCTAGCTGCAACAGATACAACCATCGCAATGGTTTTAGTTCAAGAAGACAATGGAATAGAACATCTTGTCTATTATTTAAGCTGAAACTTAAATGTTACATAAAGCAAGTACTCCTATGTTGAAAAGCTGGCTCTTGCAGCTGTTCAAGCAGTACAGAGATTTCGACACTATATCCTCTTTTGCAAAACTACCATTTTGTTAGATTGCAACCCTATGACTTACATCCTGTCACGTCAGTTACTTGGGGGAAAATATTCGAAATGGATAGCTATTTTGCAAGAGTTTGATTTGGAATTCGTAAAATCCAAATCAAAGAAATCTCTAGTTTTCGCGGAGTTACTATGCGACTTCCCATCATCGTCCAATGATTCAACATCCAAAGCATCAATCGTGGATGAATCTTTGTTTCTGATATCGTCGAGCGATCCATGGTATGGAGATATAATCATCTATCTCCAAACCCAAACATACAGGCCTAATACCTCTCGCTCAGAACAACGACATACTCGATACCAAGCAAAAGACTACATGATCGTCGGTGATACACTTTACTGTCACGGTATCGATATAGTTCTGCGAAGGTGCCTCACCCATGAGGAGGCCATCAATCTGGTTATGCTACGGCACAAAAGATTTTACGAGCAGGTTACTTCTGGCCAATAATGTTCAAAGATTGCATAACCGCAGTCAGAAGCTGCCATCCTTGTCAAATCTTCGACTGCAAAACCAGAATACCACCCGTACCTCTGCAACCAGTAGTACCTGTTGGGCCATTCGCCAAATGGGGCATAGATTTCATGACATGTAACCCCACCTCGGCCGGGGGGCATGGGTATATCATAGTCGTAGTTGACTATTTTACAAAATGGGCCGAGGCGATGCCTACATTAAACAACAACGGCAAAACGACTGCTCTTTTCTTTTTCAATCATGTAGTCTCTAGGTTCGGTGTTCCACAAGCTATAGTCACAGATCATGGATCGCATTTCCACAATCACATGATGGTTGAATTGGCTGCCAAATTAGGACTGTCCCATGACAGTTCTACTCCATATTATCCGTAAGCTAACGGACAAGTTGAGGCCATCAACAAAGTCCTGAAGCACATGCTGCAAAGGATGATTGGAGTCCACAAACGGAGTTGGAACCTAATCCTGTACTCAACCTTGTGGGCATATAGGACATCGGTGAGAAATGCAATTGGATTTACACCCTTTCAGCTGGTGTATGGCCTGGAAGCCGTCTTACCGATTCAGTGTGAGATTTCATCTCTCAAGCTCGCAGTCGACCTTCTCCCCGGAACTTTAGAGGAAGAGGCTCGTTTCTTGGAACTAATCCAATTGGATGAAACCCGTCGTGACGCCGCCTTGGCTAACGAAGCTCATAAGAAATGAGTCAAGGCGCAATTTGACAAAAATGTCAAACCCCGTGTCTTCTCAAAAGGTGACCTAGTCTTGCTTTATGATTAGGAATCTAATAAATTAGGAGCAGGTAAATTCCAATCATTATGGATGGGGCCTTACATTGTTAAATGAGTATTAGCAAAAGGAGCCTACGAGCTAGTGGATTACGATGGGATTCCACTGTCGCAACCCCAAAATGGGTTGTACCTTAAGCGTTACAATGCTTGACTAAGGGTAGTAATCTCTTTATATGCTTTTGTTACGATTTTGTTTTCGTCAAGAGTGATCGTTTTGGTTAGGTAATCCACTTTTTCATTTGTCGCAGATGTCGAACTTATTGGAGTAATTTGTTGGATATGCTGACGGAGCCAGTCGTACTACGCGGAACCTATCTTCTGCAGCCTGGGCCATTTTTGATCCAAGCGGCAAGTTAGTGAGTTTCAGAGGGGTATGTATTGGTCGGTCAACGAACAACATCGTTAAGTATAGTGTGTTGATAGAACTTCTCTCTGATGCCATCGCACATGGCATACACCGACTTATTGTCAGGCTAGACTCTCAACTCGTCATCCTACAGCTTACTGGCATCTATTCCATTCGAAATCTAGCTATCTATCATATGTTCCTAAGGGTCAAGATTTTGGAAAGAGAGTTTGATTCTATTCAATATCAACACATTTCCAGAAACTTAAACACATTAACTGATTCATTAGAAAATTATGTGTTAGATAGACATTTGCAGCATTTATAAAAGAAAGCATTTCAATCAACATTTGCATCAGGATCATATAACTTAACCAAAATAAAGCTTTGAAAATCAAAAATATATATAACTGTTTATAGTTTTTACAAAATTTTCTGTGTCCAGGACAAAATCAGTCATACGACCCAAAAACTCAAAAATGTAGGGAAGCACCCTAAACTAATGGTGCTGATGATAACAAGTCACTGCCTGTGCGATCATACGTAAGAGCCTAGTCCATCGACTCGGCACACCAGTGGTATGGTGCTGTAATCTCAGAGGTAACTCGTCGATCCTCACATCCTGAATACCAAGAGTGAGACCCTCGATCTGATCTTGCAATACTGCAAGGGTCTTGACTACATCCAGATCGCGAAGGACAGCCCTCCCTACAGCCTCTCCTGCTGGAATGACAGCTGCTACCCTCGGGCGCACTGCTGGTCACACTGGTCCAATGTCTGCACGAACATATGGGTTTGATTAGTCTTGATAACATTTAAAAAACACAAGAACATTATAAAAACAATAAATAGAGATATGGTCAGATCTTTTTACCTATAACACCCCACTGCTCGCCAGCCGGCAGCACCAAATCTGGGTCACCCCGGAAATCCATCCCAGCATATGGATACTCAGCAAAGACCATCTCTTGACGGTCAAACCACTCAAAGAAGGCATCAGAGAATGAAATCTGTGACTGACCAGCATGTCTGGCCATAAGATCAACCCATCTCTGCATCCGTGGTTCCATCGGTACTGACGGTCCGAGTGAAATGTACTGTGGCTGCATCAATGGGATCCTCTCCAAGGCGAAAGAAGTTAGAATAGAACCATAACCAAAGTTCTTAGATCTTCCGTTCTTCACCTTGGTAAGCTGTTCTTTTATAACCGGAAGTACTACATCACACCAGTTGAATAACTTTGGTTCAAGGCATTCCAAATCATATTGCATATAGGACCTATTGGGCAAGTGAAGGGACGCACTACCAGCCAATCTAGCAAAGGTGAATAAAATAGTCCTCAAGGACCGATTAGTGACATCTCGAATACTGATCTTGCTGTCCCTGCTCAGCTAAGATCCATCTCTACAGAATCGACGAATATAATCCCTCACGGATTCACCTCCACGGGCGGATCCTGATAGTGAGAGAGGGGCACCATGCCTCGATAAACCAGTCAAGAAGTAGATATCCTCAACTGTCAAAGGGATGGATTTACCTCGAATCTGGAACACTTGGTTGGTAGGATCCCATGCATCAAGAAAGTATTGCAACAAATTGATTTGTTGCCTCATGCTGGACATGCGGAAGAATTTGAGCAAGCCACAGTTCCGCAATGCAGTCACCGTACCTGGATCATGTAAGGCAATCATATCCTCTTCTTCATGCTCGTGTTCACGCCATGTAACAACCATCTTGATCTGATGAATCTCTGAAAAACAAACAAGAGAAGGATTAGGATCCTGATTCAGGCAAAAACAGGCAAAATTTCCATGAAAAAATAGTGCATAAACTTTCCTCTTTGCGCCCATCGCACCCCAGCTGTGTACTAGGTGGGATGCATACTGACTGGCCAATGGGTAGCTCAGTATGCATTGCACCTTTCGATGTATACTAGGTGCGATGGGGAGAGAACGAATTGTTCAAACCCCAGAGGCCCAGAAAAACAGGAAAACATGCTCAGAATTAGAAAAGGAAAGAATGCAATTGAAGAGCTCAGGGTTAGCTCCTACCTGGTCCAGACGGTGCCAAAAATAGTCCATAGAATCTCCCGGAATCAACTGATGAAAATCGAGGGGGAAAACACCTCCAGAGCTCCAAAAATCCCAAATTTGAATGAAATGGTAAAAATGAGAGGTAAAAAAATACTTTTATGTTACTATTCACGTAATTCAAGTAAAATATTGGTGTTTAACTCATTTTTCAAGCATGTATTTACATTTCTAATCAATTTGATGGAGTAATTGAACAGGCAGTACGACTGTCAAAAGAACATAGTGCTAATGGTGAAATCAACATCTCTGACTATTATCACGAGCAGGTTTACGCGAAGTTCAAGCTCGTTAAAAAATAAACCTAGCAATGAGCACATGTTTCCCCAGGGCTCAAGCTCATTAAAAAATGAACCCACCTTCGGTAAATAATATTTGCGATCGCATAGCTATCAGCTTTTGAACCTTGGTCATGTTCTTAACATCACTTACACTTTTTCTAGCCGGTCATATGCCTCCATTTGATTGTTTACCCTTTTGAGGAACAGCTGCGACGAGTGATCCTATTAGCCACCTTATTTACACTGTCATGATTGAAAAGTTTCAAACCTTACCTGGAACCAGTTACTATCCAAAAACATCACTTGTTCCTCAAAAACGAGTCTCCTTTAAGCTCTTTTTAGACTCGTAAAATATGAAAAGATTGCCGAGAAATTAGCCTCTCCAGCTCGTTAAAGTGATTAGAAGTGCCATCCCTCCTCTATATTTTAATCTTTTTGGACCTGAGGGATCATTACACAAAAAGATCGAGCGTTTGTCTTGTTCAGCTCGTTAAAACTATCGAAAAGTCATCCCTTTCGTATTATTTTATACTTTTTCGGACTTAAGGGATTATATTACGAAAAATGATTACTGGAGTTTCCTTTTCGTCTCTTTTTAGACTCTAAAATTGAAAAGGACTGAGTTATCTTTGTCATTAAACTCATTAAAACAATAGCGACAAACTTGTCCATGCAGACAAGAGCGAGTTTCACTATTGCTAGGCTCATTAAAACATAGCGACAGGTTTGCCTGAAGGGAAAATTATAGAACAAGCATATCTTATCCTCCTCAAGCTTGACAAAAATAAAGAGGTACTGGTCAGCGATGACTGGGGAAGAAGGGAAAAAAACTTGAATAACTTCATTGGTAGCAGGTCGCTCTTGAACATGACACTTTCACTCCATCACCATGATTGAGTCGAGTTGGGTTATTCCATTCACCAGTCATATCACCATTGGTCCTCCGTACCATCCATTTTGGGGTTAACGCTACCAATCCATTCCATTGTTGCCGATATGTTCAAGAGAAGTCGCTCAGAGAATTCACCAACCCAGCTAATGCCTCATCCGCTGCAATACCTTAACGCTCCATTCTTTCATGACCGCCACCATGAACCTTGTATCATCAGATCGTTTTCACCTCCACAAAATCATTTGCTCCATTCTGTGTCATAGATGTGGGATTCATCAAGGCCCTCCTACGACGGGTCACTTCTTGTCGACATCAGCTCATTATCCAAGAAGTTGACTTAGGAACAACCCTTTCAGTACTTTGAAGCTTGCATGCCTCAATGGAAAGTTTCTCACTTTCGGCGACAGGTTTACATCAATGGCCTTCGACCGAAAGATTTTGCATGGTGTTCGACATCGACTCATGTATTCACACCATGTGAATTGTACTACACTACCTTGAGGGTCATCATCATTATCGGTGATTCCTCTTGCACCTGTTAACAACTTACATCAATGGCTAGTAATCAGGTGATGTCTTTCCATGTTCGACATCAGAACATCTTTTCACATGGATCGACTTGTACTCCGGGCGAAGATTGAACGAGTTTGAAGACCCCAGATCTAGTTTCATCCATCCGGGCTGCGATATATTTAGGAAAATAAAGACATCAAATGTACATCATTGCTACACAGATAATCATCCAAGCTAAGGGATGATGGCTCTACCAGAATCATCAGTCTGCCACACAAACGATTGTCTGTCCTATGTACATGAAAATGAATTTATAAAGCTGAGCATGGGAATGCCCACCTCAGCTAGATCATGAAAATATTATGAAGATAATGTATTGTATTGTATCTTATTACAGGTCACCTTCCAGTTCGAAAAACCTTGGATCCTCATGATAAAGCATTTCACCCGACATCAGAAGATTTATGACCTCATGCTTTAGGGGGCAACTGTTATAGACATATTTGGGCACTGCAACCCCAATCACATATGTCAATAAACCAAGGGCTCTCAAACCCCTAAAAGTGTTGTTTCATACCCTAAAGGATCAAGGTCAACTGATTACATCATTTCCCAGAAGTTCTCCCTGAAAAACTGCTCAGAATCGGTCAAAAATGGACCATACAGACTGCTCCTGCTACACACAAAGGGTGCAATGCATACTGAAAATCCCTTCTGTAGGGTGCAATGAACGAGAGAAGACAAATGGCAGAAGCAGTTTGCTAGGTGGAAACTCAAAGAATCTTCTAGAAACTGCTCATATGACACTTGCCTCTCTGAATTCGTCCAGGGATGAGTAAGAGATCATGAAATCTCCAAGTGGAACCAAGAACTATCAGTGAAATGAAACTAATCAAAATCCCAGAAGCTGACTCACTCTCCTGCAAACATCTATATATGGATCCCTCATCCTAGAGATCCAGAGGGGAATTTTGTAATTTGTAAGGAAGGGTTGTTGGTTTCTCTTTGAGACATTGTATTGTTGGGTGATCTTGCTTTGTATGAGGTGAAGAGGGCTTTCATGCTGGTAGGATGATGCTGGATCAGATAGCTTGGTTGTAATCCTCTCATCTACCACTTCTATCAATAAAGCTATTTGAGTTTTCCTCCATATACTTGTATATCTCTGAATCTTGTATTTGTATATGCATTTGTATGGTTAATGTACATTTGATCCTATATTGTTTATGGTTATAGATCTCTATGCTTTGATGGTATTTTGTTGCTTTGACTCTATAGGTTTTCTTTGAAGCAGGACAAGTGAGAAAGGAGTGGTGAAAGCTCTATCAAAGGAGAGGGGAAACAAGCAAGGAGACTAGCGAAAGACTGAGGTTGGTACTCTCTGCTTCTCTCTCATCTATCTCCCATAAAGGAAAACACAAGTAACTTTAGTTTGTTTGTTTCTAAGATAGCTACTTGTCTTAGTGGGACTAGCAGCTCTGAATGGACAATAGTTTTCCCGATAACAACCCTGTTGTCCATATTTACGTTAGTTTGTACAACTATATGATATTACCTTCAACACTTGTTTCCCTGCAAGATTACAATTATGTCATTGTACACAAATCCCTAGGTTATACAAGAGAAACCCTAGGTCAAGACCAACCCTAGGTCAATATAGTCATAAGCCCATGAGTCAAGTCAATTTGGTTAAGTGAAAGGTATTGACTCAATCATTGTAATCCAATGCTTAGGTGTCAAATCAAAATTTAATATCATCAATAACACTACAACATCGTCATACCAAGGTTAATGTCAAATCTAGATAATATTATGATGTCATAATAAAGTTAAGGTCAAGGTATTAATATACTTAATTTAGTATGTCAATTCCATTATGAAAGTCAAGGTGCCAACATACTTATGTCACCTTATAGTCAATTTAGGTCAACATGATAATGCCAAATCAAGTATTTGTCATATCAAATTCAATTCTTGTCGATACTAACAAAGTATACTTCTAAAGACATTAAGTGTACAACTATTGTTTAAAGCTAAGATCAAGTTGATGAGTCACATGTGTGTTATGTTTAAAGTCAAATAACATCATTAAGATAAAATCCATTCTTAAATCATCGTTAGAGAGTTGTAAGATGTCAATACTATTCAAAGTCGAGGCAAATTGTCATGTTTACAAATATGCTATGACAAAGTTAAGTTAACATCAAATCAAGTCAACACAAAAATCAACATATTGTTGGTGTCCAGATAAATAAACTCACAGTCAACAGTCATGAGTCAATTCGATGTTGAATGGTTTTTAAAATAGATGTAAATTCATTTCATTGTTACAAGACAACATCAAAGCATCAGATCAGGGTCAATACCCTTGTTGTCCCATTCAATGTTACAATCAACAAGTTGTCATGGTCAATTTAAGGCATCAAGCAATAGAAGTCAAAAGGAGTATCATCATACTTCTAATTTTCTTAAGGTGAATGTCAGCTCCAAATAGAGTCACAATCAACATCACTTGTTGTTCATTACATGTTAGTATCATAGTCAAAGCAAGCCACAGTCAATGTGTCATGAAGTCAAAAAAATGTCATTTTCAGGTCAAACATCAATTTATCAGTTTTTTGTCCATCATTTATCAATTTGGTTTATCCTAGCTGTTACATAAGGCCATAATAAGGTATCACATTCAAATCAAGATCGGTGATACTATTACGTCACAAATAGTTAAGGCTATACTTCATAGAACACTTATTAACTTAATAGCTGAAAGTTAATTTCATTTGTTGTCCATGAGATCATAGTCAACAAGCTTTCATAGCTAAGCCATTTTCATAATAAGCTAGCCAAGTTACAATATTAAATCATTGTTGTTAATAGGTCAACCTTGAATTCAATGGTATTTTTCTATCTGAGTTGAGCTCCAGAAAATAATGGTATAGGCCTCAGAAGGACTCAGATTAAGGCTTGTGAATGTTGTCTTAGATCATAAAACCTCAACGTCTAGCCTGCCTATTCCTACACGAGACATCAAATAAAAGAAAAACCCTCTCTTGTGCCCTCACACAACTACTATGGAAACCTTAGCCAGAGACTTAACACATGTTCAATGCAAGAAAAGGCATGCAACCTAGCCCTACACTCAATGAATGTACAAATCATCAAATAGCCAACAAAAAGGAAACTTACCTTGAAGGTTGAGTGGAGGATGGATACTTGGAGTGAAATCAACAGAATTTAACCAAGACTTTCGCTACCCTAGATCCATTTATGCCCTATTATAGGTAGCTGAAAATTACAGAGAAATACTACCGAAAATTTTAGAGAAAGATCTTGATAAATCAATGTGTTTTGAGAGGATTTAAGGTCTCCTTTTATAAATTTTAGAGGGACTTCATAAGTTACATTATAGGACAAGGAAAGGGCTTCATGTTGGAGTAATAACATTAAAATTTTAATTAAGTCATGTCTTGTGTGTTAAGTAAGAAAGGTCGCGAACCTTATGAGTGAGAAAGGTCGTGAGTCTTATGAGTGAAAGATATTAGCCTTTACAATAAGAGGGATACCTTTTATAAAAATAATAATTTAAGGATATTCCAAATATGCCTTAAGGTATGGTTAATTTATTTTATAACTACTATAAATTTGTTTGTTTAATCTCTAAGGAATTTATACACTAACCCTCTTTGGTGTGTCTTGTAGGTGGCACATGAGTGTATTAAGTCAATGATTGATTTATTGTATTTGGTTTTAAAGTTATGTAACTTATATGGGGTGATATTATAATGATAAACAATGTCATATGTTGACAACTGTAGGAGGAGATTCCATGTCACTACCCCTGGGAGTTTTAGCCAAAAGATTGGGCAAAAACTGGGGTCACTAACTTCATTTATGAATATATCTCAAACCAGGAGACCTCTCGGGACATACCACATATCAACAAAAACATATTTTTTAGGAGAATATAATGACGTAGATCTCTGACCCAAACTCAATTATTTGTCCTACAAAAAACCCTGGACAAAGTCGGTGCACATCCTTAGTACAGGTAACCCAAACCCTAGGACTTGGGGTTTTTAACCATCCAATAGTATAGCTTCCATCTTGATGTAATCCAACAATGACTAAGAAGTGTTCATTAACCATTTGACATCAATTACTGGTGTTTTTGGTCAAATTTAAACCCAGTAAACTCTATGGGTTGACATCAATGACAACACCATCCAACAATCTCTACCTTTGTCATTGATGGCAACACACATACTCCTCATGTGAGTACAACTCCCCCTACCTTCATGCTTCACATCCTTCTCTAGATTTCAACCTCCTCAGGTTTTTCCTCTCCCCCTTTGACATCAATGGAAAAGGGTTACTCCCCGTGAGAATTTGATTGCTTCATGTGGACCTATTACCTGCATGTGCTCCCCCTAATGAGAAGCCTTATTATAATGGTTTGTCAATGACAATCCCTATGGACATGTGTCTAGTATGCGCTTCCCATGAAGAGAAACCTTCCTTTGTGAACCTGTAATTATTCAATTGTTTTTCTCCCACTTAACCTGTTATGAAGCTGCCATATTTTTCAAACTATCTAACAATAGTAGACTTGTGCCACATACTATTGTAATACTCCCCCTCTTAAAATTTCAAGGAGTTGACGAGCCGAATTATTCAAAATAGTGTATTATCTAACATACCATATTGACATGAGTCATTAACTGAAGCAATGTTGATTCCTTACGACCTGTTACGAATCTTGCAAGAATAACTGTTGAGACCTTCTTGCCTTCCTTATTTTCTTGCCCATCTTGTACTTGTTCATCCTATACATGTTTTCTTTTCCAAACCCTCTTATTCTCATCATCAAGATTTTTATTCATGGTTGATTCCATCTTGTATCTACATTGATGAGCTATGTGTCCATAATTATGACATTTGAAGCTTTCAATGTCATCCATAGAAGATTGTGTTTCGTATCCGTCTCGTGAACCTACAAACTTGATTCTAGGTTTTTGCAGATAATAGTTTTACCTGCCAGAAACTTCACAATCCCTAGCCATATGTCCTTAGTTAGCACATAAAAAGAAATCGTCATTAAATGAATGTACGTACCTAGATAATTCGTTTGGAGGTTGTGGTCCTTGATAGTTGTACCTATCAACAACTTTACAACCCCCGACCATATGTCCAAATTTATCACATGAAAAAAATAACCATTAAATAAATGAAAATACCTAGAAGATTTTTCATCCTTCTTTGAAGGTGGTACTATAGTTTGTTGTCATCCTTTATTATTTACTGCTTTGGCATCATTATTAGGAGTTACAACATTCTTATTTGGGTCAATAGTCTTCTCAATCTCACTGTGCGAAGATGTGGAGCTTGTACCTTCATCAATTGGAGCCTTACCTGTTCTTTTTGCCAATTATTTATCTGTCCTATCCATAACCTATAAATGGTCCTTTCCTTCGATCTTGTTGATCTCATTAAGCACTGCATCTAATTCTTCTTTATTTTGAGCAAGATCTTCTTGAAACCATCTTTTCAATATCTCCCTTATTTTTTCTACCTCCTCAACCTGTAGCTTGAGAAGAGTGGTATTCTCTACTTCTCAGTTGAGAGCCTGTATTTGTTTTTCTTCTCCTCATTTTCAATCTTGAGCCTGCTTAGTTCAGCTGAATAGGTTTCCAATTCCTTTTTATTTTGTTCAACTATGGATATGTATCTTTGATCAGATTCCTTCCTTTCAATTTTTGCTTCCCACATCTGTTGTTTGAGCCTGCTAATCTCTGCAAACGCTGTGTCAAGTTCTTGTTGCTTCTGTTGGACTTCTCTCTTGAGGTATTTTGTGTCTGTATTATTGACTTCTTCCAATTGAGTTCTAAGACTGCTAATCATCTTCTCAGACTCTTCATTTTCTTTGATGATTTCTTTTGTTGTCTTCAATTCTACTTCCAAAAGTATTGTCTTTTCCTTTTGACTTTTGAGTTCCTTTATCACCTTGATCACTTGATTTTGAAACTTTGTCTTACTCATTTCTCCAATTTCTTCATCATAATCAGAAGGATCCAAATTTTCAATAACATCTTGACCCAATTTCTTTGTTGAATAGATATTATGAATATTTTCCCAAAGAGCTTTAACTGTTGAACATTGACCAGCTTTTGTTTTCACACAATTTCAAAACATTAAAAATTACATTTTTGGCATTTGAATTGTACCTTTTATATTTGTCGCTAGATGTGTCTCCATAAACAATTGATTCCCATACTCCATGTTCCTGCAAATGTACTTCAATCCTGGATTCACATATCTAGTAATTATCTGCATCAAAATCAGGGGTTGGTACACAATACTCACTTTCTTCAGATTTTGTTGTACCTATACCTTCCGTTGAAATCCTTGCAACCTACTTCTTTGACTTTCCCATATCTATGATCTGAGAACTTCCTTTCAATGGTTAGTTGTTACTGAAGGAGCCAAGCTCTGATACCAATTGTTGCAAATACTGAGAGGGGGGTGAATCAATATTTCTTAGTAATTAGCACTTTTTAATCTTTTTAGAGCATTAGTTAATCTTCAGTTATTATTTTTGTTCTTCTTCAGATGATCATAAACAATAATCAACAGTAGACAAAACCATACAACTATGCATAAAGATAAAGCAGAGGACATAAATATTTTTAGTGGAAAATCCCCTTCGAGTCAAAAACCATCGAACGCTTCTTTAGTAATTGTCTTCTCCCTATTAAAAGAAATTTGATTACATCAAGATTTCAGATACAATTGAGGGAGGCATCAACCCCCTAATTCACAAGCTACAACCTGTAGGATGCTACTAGACCATAATATCTTGTTGCAACCAGAAGAACGCCCCAAAAACCTGTAAATCAAGCCACAACCTCATGAGTTCTCCAACTCTCTGTTCACCAGCTGCTATCGAAAAGGATGATTTGCTACCCAGTTAGTTTATTATCCACAACCGAATGGACACCAAAACTCCCTGTGCAAGCCACAAATTTCCCTAGCACCACCCTGCCACCTGAAGTTTTCTCAGGCCATAACCTGAAGGTTACTCCAATCACCTAGGAGAGTCAGTAGATCACGTTTCATATTTTTCACATTGGATCTCCTGTACTCTGAATAAATGTAGAATAAATGTAAGAAAGATGTAGAATAAATGTCGAATCCTGGTATTTGTTGATCGCTATTCCCACAAACTCATCACTAGACAATGATATGCATCAAGCTATCACTATTCCACCACACATCACTGTCACTGCACATTGTATATCACTGTCACCACAAATCATTGCACAATTGTTGGCTATCACTGCACTTCACTTCAATGAGCTGCCCATAAATGAATAGGAATCAAGACTCAATATGTCATGCTACCACACTGTATCAAGTTGCACACAATGTTGCAACCATCTGGCACTGCTATCAAATTATGGCACAAACCAAGGTGCCTCGGGTGATCCCTATGATTTGCCTCTAATTCTCTCAAAATTTTCCCTCAGAGAGATACCAACATACGTGTAAACATTATTGTTTAGCTGATCAAACCTTGTTGTCCATCTTTATGTTAGTTTGTACAACTGGATGATATTTCCTTCAACACTTGTTTTAATGCAAGATTACAATTATGTCATCATACACAAATCCCTAAGTTATACAAGAGAATCCCTATGTCAATATAGTCATAAGCCCATGAGCCAAGTCAATTTTGTCAAGTGAAAGGTATTGAATAAATCATTGTCATCCAATGCTTAGGTGTCAAATTAAAAGTTAATGTCATCAATAGGACTACAAAATTGTCATACCAAGGTTAACTCAATGTCAAATCTAGATAACATTATGATGTCATAATAAAGTCAAGGTCAAAGTATTAATATACTTAATCTAGTATGTCAAGTCCATTCTGAAAGTCAAGGTGCCAACATACTTATGTCACCTTATAGTCAAGTTAGGTCAACATGATAATTTCAACTCAAGTATTTGTCATATCAAAGTCAACTCTTGTCGATAATAACAAAGTATACTTGTAGAGACATTAAGTGGACAACTACTGTTGAAAGCTAAGATCAAGTTGATGAGTCACATGTTTGTTATGTTTAAAGTCAAATAACATCATTTAGATAAAATCCATTCTTAAATCATCATTACAGAGTTGTGAGATGTCAATATAATTCAAATTCGAGGCAAATTGTTATGTTTACAAATCTACTATGACAGAGTTAAGTTAACATCAAATCAAGTCAACACAAAAATCACCATATTGTTTGTGTCCAATATTAATTTAACTCATAGTCAACAATCATGAGTTAATTCGATATTGAATGGTATGTCAAAAATATGTAAATTCATTTCACTGTTACAAGACAAGATCAAAGCATCAAATTAGGGTCAATACCCTTGCTGCCCCATTCAATGTTTTAATCAACAATTTGTCATGGTCATGTTAAGGCATCGAGCAATAGAAGTCAAAAGGAGTATCATCATACTTCTAATTTTCTTAAGGTAAATGTCAGCTCCAAATAGAGTCACAATCAACATCACTTTTTTTTCATTACATGTTAGTATCATAGTCAAAGCAAGCCACAGTCAAAGTGTCATCAAGTAAAAAACATGTCATTTTAAGGTCAAATTTCAATTTGTTATTTTTTTGTCCATCATTTATCAATTTGGTTTATCCTAGCTATTACATAAGGCCATAATAAGGTATCACATTAAACTCAAGGTCGGTAATACTATTATGTCACAAATAGTTAAGGTTATACTTCATAGAATTCTTATTAAATTAATAACTGAAAGTTAATTTCACTTCATGTCCATGAGATCGCAGTCAACAAGTTGTTATATCTGAGCCATTGTTATAATAGGCTAGCCAAGTCACAATATTAAATCATTGTTGTTAATAGATTAGATTTAAAGTCAATGGTATTTTTCTATCTGAGTTGAGCTCCAGAAAATAATGGTATAGGCCTCAGAAAGACTCAGATTAAGGCTTGTGATAACAACAAAGGTTGCCACAAAAAAAACACGAAATTCTTCAAAAAATCATAGAGAATGTTATCTTAGATCAGAAAACCTCAATGTCTAGCCCGCCTCTTCCTATAATATCCATCAAAGAAAAGGAAAACCCTCACTTGTGCCCTAACGCAACTACTATGGAAACCTTAGACATAGACTTAACACATGTTCAATGCAAGAAAAGGCCTGCCGCCTAGCCCTACACTCAACGAATGCACAAATCATCAAATAGTCAACAAAAAGGAAACATACCTTGAAGGTTTATTGGAGGATGGATACTTGGAGTACAATAAAAACAAATTAACCAAGACTTTTTCTACCCTATATCCTTCGTTGTCCTATTATAGGTAACCGAAAATTACAGAGAAATACCACATAAAATGTCAGAGAAAGATCTTGATAAATCAATGTGTTTTGAGAGGCTTTAAGGTCTCCTTTTATAGAGTTGAGAGGGACTTCATAAGTTGCCGTTATAGGACAAGGAAAGGGCCTCATGAAGAAGTTATGACATTAAAATTTTAATTAATTCATGTCTTGTGTGTTAAGTAAGAAAGGTCATGAGCCTTAAGAGTGAGAAAGGTCATCAATCTTATGAGTGAAAGATATTAGCCTTTACAATATGAGGGATACCTTTTATAAAAAATAATTAGTACTCTTCCTAAGTTTCCTTAAGGTATGGTTAATTTATTTTATAAGTTATATAAATTTGTTTGTTTAAGCTCTAAGGAATTTGTACACTAACCCTCTTTGGTGTGTTTTGTAGGTTACACATGAGGGTATTAAGTCAATGATTGATTTATTGTCTTTGGTTTTGAAGTTATGTAACTTATATGGGGTCATATTAAAATGATAAACAATTTCATATATTGACAACCATAGGAGGAGGTGTCATGTCACTACCCTTGGGGGTTTTAGCCAAAAGACTGGGAAAAAACTGAGGTCACTAACTTCAATTGTGAATATCTCTCAAACCAAGAGGCCTCTCGGGGTGTACCACATATCAATAGAAACATATTTTCAAGGAGAATATAATGAAATAGATATATGACCCAAAATCAATGATTTGACCTATAAAAACCCTCAACAAAGTCTTGGCACATCCTCAGTCCAGGGAACCCAAACCCTAGGACTTGGGTTTTTAACCATCCAACAGTATAGCTACCATCTTGATGTAATCCGACAATTACTAAGAAGTGTTCATTAACCATTTGAAATCAATGGCTGGTGTTTTTGGTCAATTTCAAACCTAGTCAAATCCATGGGTTGACATTAATGACAACACCATCCAACAGATCTCCTTCACCAGGTGTTTTAATAAAATATTATTCATATACAAGTCTTATTCTATTGGGCTATTACATCGAATATTTATGGTTGTTTTCTGTTTTGGATCACATGCAATCTTTTTTCTGTAGGGTTTTCTCATTTTATTATTGTATATATAAAGTGTAAAAAATCACATATTACTGTTAGGTTCACTTGTCACCAGTGACTTAAGTGAAGTATTTTTGGTACATCTTCCCAAAATCTTTACACTAACAAATGGCAACTCCACTGGGTCTTTAGCTACATTTATCGTCAACAAATGGCGACTTCGTTGGTGTAGTAATTCAGATCCTTGGTGACTCTCGTTTCAGTGGTTTTAAGTATTTTCTTCACCTATTTTTAGACTCTTAATTTCTATTTTCATCCCTCTATTTTTCTATCATGTTTTTGGATACTGGTGGTTTTTCGGTTTTTTCTGCAAGTCACAGGTACCAGCTGAGTAGGAGACAGAAAAATCTATGCGATATCTATCGACTGAGAGTCCTAGGAGAAAAAAACACTTTTGAGACCCAGATACACATTCCAAAATTCCATTTTTGGTCAGATTTCTACGTTTTCCACTGCTTTCAGGTGGGTACCTGCGTTTTGATTTTTTTTTAGATTTTTTCAAAATTTCTTTAGATTTTCTAAAAGTGCTATGCATGGACTGGTAAGCATTTCTTATGTCCTTTTGAATCTCCACTAGGCCTATATTCTCTTATTTTTTCTCTTTGGGGAAGGAAAAAATCCCCCTAGGGTTTATAGTACACCTCCACCATTTTAGGAAGAGATTGGCTCAGTTGAGGAGTCAAGGGTTCAACATTTTTAGCTACTAATTTTCAAGGCTTGATCCACTTTGTAATAGCCCTTTAGGATAGGTTATTTCATCATTTTAACTCCCTTTTGAGTTTATTATTTCCTTCCCCCTTAGGATCCCCTTGTGTGTCATAGGTCTTAGAGCTTCTTTTCTATCCTTTGCAATAATTTTCACCTGTAATTTTTGTTGTTTGTCTTCACCATTTATAGTAGATTAGTGACTCTAGATCATAGTCCCTTTGACATTAGATCTTTTAGGAAATTTATGTGTCTTTGATTAACTTGATTGCCTTCTCTTGCTTAGCCTTTTTGGGTGGGTTTTTGTGTGCTTGATTTTCTCTTTATTTTTCTGTACATTTTCCACATTATTTACAATTTTTCATCACTTTATTTTCAGTAGAAGATGGCATCATAAAAAATGCTCAATTAAATCATCCAATTAACACATCATTTTCACACACTCACACCCTAAGTGCATGCGATATTGGTTAACACCTCCAAGCCAAGACTTGAAATGCACTACTTAATAATAAGCACACATAGATTAAGCCCACTTGGGCAGTAGAGCCAAAACATTTTTGTAATTTAGGTGTAGGATCAGTGGGATAGGCTTCCAATAAAACCCATCGATCACTTACATTGAGACATATAATTTGACATATTAGGGAGCTTAAAATCCTTCACCATCTCATGGTCCAAATCCGGAGTGCGTCAGAAACCCGATTCAGTGGGAGTTAGGCTAGGTCATCATGCGAGCGGTTCTCCTCGAGGCTACCCAACCTGTGGAAGGGAATCTCGTGTGATGGATGATCACCAAGAAGCTCAAGACTGAACCACATTCGCGGGACAAAGTAACCGTAGTGACTAATATTAGGAAAACACCCTATAGTGACTAGTGGTTGTGGGCAGCAGTTGGTTCTCTACCCCACCTTTCTCTGGACACTCTGCTTGCGAGAATCAGATTTCATCAAGTAAGAAGTTCTTTGGAAGGCCATCTAAAACAATATATTTAGGACTTGTTTGAGGATTTAGATCACCTATAGGCTAGAGGTCATTTTTCTTTGATAGGACGTGTTTTCTTGAATTAGAGTAGCATATTAATATAGTTAGTTTACACTTGGCACCACTGCACTAGGTGTTTTCTTGTTGTTTGTTTCTCTTTTTCTCCTATCATCAGCCTTTATTTTATTGAGTCATATTTGTCTTGACATCATTGCACCCCCTAGGAATTTTTCACAGAGACTTCGTGGTCTTTGCCCCCAGTTTCCTTTAGGACATCTTACTCCTCCCTGTTGAGTTAGAGTTCATCCTCCTAGTCCTCCATTGAGTCCTCATTATGAATTTGGTTCTGCTGATTCTTCTAGTTCTTCCTTTAATTCCACGTCTTCCCAACCTTGTATTTCCACCATGTCAAGCACCAACGCGGGTGCAAGAAACCCAAGTGGTAACCCAGGTAACCCCACAAGTGGAACCTCTACCAGTATGGTCACTCCTACTCCATTGCTTCCTTTTATGGCTGGTTTGAGCCTCCCTGATTTTAGCCAGCTCATCAATGACCCTCTTCTCCATGACCCCAGTTGTCCTACTATGCCTACCAAGCTTCCTTCATACATCCCTAAGTTTGAAGGTAATCCTGGAGAAGATCCGACAAATCATGTTCGCTCATTTCATATGTGGTATTCATCTAATTCCATCACTGAAGACTCCATTCGTCTTCGTTTGTTCCAATGTACCCTTACTAGAGTTGCCGCCAAATGGTATATGGACCAAATACATGCCTCCCATTCCACTTTCACAACTCTAGCCAAATATTTTATGTCATACTTCCAGTCACCCCACTGATATGACATTGGTGCCAAACTCTTGACCTCTTTTTGTCAAACTTCTTCCACCCACCTATCTGACCATGTTCAAGAATGGCGTAGAAGGAGAATCATATGTAAATCTATTGAATTCGAAGACCGTGTATACATGGAATGGTTCCTTAGATCACTTTTGGCCCCCATTGGTAAAGATGTTGCTTCCCACTTCCCCCAGTTTGAGCAAGATGTGTTCCAAGTAGCTTTGAAATATGACCTAATCTATGCACAATCAGGATATGTTTATACTGTCATTCTTGATCTGCCTCAGCCTGGTGCTGCTAATGCACCAGGGGCATCTTATACCGCTAATGGTATCATTGGATCCATTTCACACCCTCAACCTCAACTAGATTCTCCACCTCTGATGAGTTATGGTCAACCCCAGGGGGGGACCAGTTCCTCTTACACCTATCTCCCTCCCAACACTTCTCATGGCAACACTTATCTAGGACCAAGCATGTCATACACATATCCCCATACGCATTAGTTGATGCTAGGGACAACTGTTGCTCCACTTGTTTATACCAATGTTTCCCCCTCTCCTTACTATATGTATGCATCGCCTAGCGCTTCATCCCCTCCTAAACCAGCGCCCTAAACCCCCATGCCTCCTCCACCTCTGCCACAACAACAATCTCCTCCTCAAGGTCATGTGTATGCTCAGCAAAGCGCAACCAATCCCCCCAATCCCAGGAAATAGAACAAGGGGAAGGTAATGAGAACCATCCATCTCAAGGTAATTAGGGTAACCAGGGTCCACCACCTAATGCCACTAAGGGAAACCAACCTAATCTAGCAACCAAACAACATGGCTGTCATCCCAAGCAAAACAAGGCTCTTCGTATGAATAAACCTGGTGCTTCTTGTGGTGTATTTGGAATTATACCCATGAGTGTCCAATTTTACCTCAGATGCACCAAGTATGGGAAGCTCAAGCAACTGCTTCAAGAGGACCTCAACCCATGGCTCCACCTCCTCCTCCTCTTGCTTCATCTCAACTGGATGTGCTTACCAATCCTTTTCCTCATGAAGGATATATTGTTGCTCAACCTACACAAGGTCATGCAGCTCCTCCACCTTCACAATCTGGTCCCAATGATTACCAGATCCTTATGATGAATTCCGACGAATTCAACACTGAACAATTGAACCTTCATACTCGGTCGCGCCAATACGACAAACCTCCTACAAAGTCAGCGACCGATTTCCAACCTCAAGTTTCCACCAAGCCTTGATTGTCATCAAATGGTACCTTACAAATCCCTTCGTCTAAGGTAGAGGTTGTCCCTAAGATCCCCAAAGGTCCATTACATCAAAACATTGCTTCTTCTAAAGCTACCCATACCTAGAGCATAGTAGATGACTTGGCGCAGTCTCCTGCTGCCATGCCAATGCTAGAAGTCCTCCATATGTGCGCATCCCCATGGAAATATCTGCTCTCTTCTTCGGGCACTGTGGATCCTTTTGACAATTGTATGATTTTCTTTGAAGTTGACAAAGCGGAACATCCCCCCCTTCCTTCATTCGTTGCCTTTCAAATACTAGTCTCCATACGACACGCCATTTTTCAGCGGTGTATCATAGATGAAAGCACTTCCACCTATGTGACGACTGCTAGTGTTTGGAAGAAACTTGGTTCACTTGGCCTGTCCCCATCCACCACCACTCTCCTTGCTTGGCACATTCATCCCTCGTAGCCCCTTGACTTCTATTGCAACTATCCAATTATTGTTTTTAGAAAGACAATCTCCATTGACATCGAGGTCATTGATGTCCCATTACATTATAACATCCTCTTGGGTCGTAGTTACACCTATGCCATGTTCGCTATCGCATTTGTGGTCTTTCACAAGATGTGTTTTCCTAATAATGGAAATATCGTCACTTTCGATCAGTTGAGTTACTCAAAATTCCCCTCAGTCCACTATCTCATTGATGAATAGAAATAAGATTGCCTTGTCCCTCACCAATGTTTCACTTGGAGTCTACAAAGATTCCACATTGCTTGGTGCTTATTATGGTCCACCACCCACCCTGTCAGAGCCTAACTCTTCTAGTGTTTGCATGCTTCAAGTGTCACGGGCTGCCCACAAGCGGTCTGGTACGCCTTTAGAGAAACCAACACCTCTGCAACTTATTTCTCCTAACTTAACCCAACCTTCAATTATTACTCCTCAAGTTCCATTTCCTTCTACTGATATCTCTCCTAGTCCTTTCTAGCCCAAAACCGTTCCCCCAGGTATTAACCATCTTAGAGCAGTTCCCCCAGGTCATTACCCTTATGGTCAGATATCATTCTTATTCCTGCCCCCTGGAGTTTATTTTACACTTGTCATATCTACGTTGAGTTTACCTAACATTACCTTGGGGATCCCAGTCTGGTACATTGATCCTCCCGCAAACACTCCTCTTGACCAACTCAAACCTTATATTGCTTTGAGCCTGGTGAAACATGTTGTTCCTACCCCTTCCTTTGCTTCAATCCCACAACAACCTCAACAGGAACCTACTCTTGTTGTGAAATCATATGGTGAGGGGGGAAATTCCTAGAAAAATGGACCCAAAGACAAGGCACCCCAACCAATTCCATCTCCTCCCAAGTCGTCGAAGCCTGCTCCTCCATGCGCTTTGTGTGATGTTATTGGACACGCCACCAATAATTGTCCTGAGCTCCCTCATATCAAGAATGTGGTCTCTGAATCCTTTCCTAACTCCAACATTCCCGAGGTCCATGTCACTTTACCCAAGTCAGCTAAGAAGAACATATCCTTACGCATGAATCATCCTTGTTCCTTTTGCGATAATTATGGCCATTATTCTCATCATTGTACCCATCTCAAAGACTTTTTGGATACACTTCAATTTTTTCACGAGTTAGATGTCGCTCGTAGTGATTCCACCTCTCCTCTACCTTCGGGTTTTGATCCCACTCTTATGCTAGAATAGGAGGTCTCTCAACCATCCATCGTGATCCCTCCTCCTGATGTTGAGATGACATATAATACCACCCCTATTCTCTACCTATCGTCATCCATGTGATCGATCTATTGGGACTCTCTTGACATCTCCTATTGTGATTATGTTGAACCTTCTTCGATGAACACTTCGGTCTCAACATCGTTAGATGTCACATCTACTAATCATCTATCCCCCCTTGTTTACGATGTGCATGTGAACTTTGTATCTCATGAAGACGCCTCAAGTAGATCCTCTTCATCATGTGGTCTCTCTTCCTCCTATCCTCCCATATTCCATGTCGATGAAGACATCATGGAAGCCATGGCCCATGACCACCCCTGATTATCCTTGGGATGACATGCACCATCGTGCGTACTTCCTTCTGCAGCAAACCCATGATCAATATGTTATTAAATCCAACATTATCTTCACCTATTTGTGAAACCATAAATTCGCCCCTCATCTTCCCTTTGATTCAAAATCAAGCCCCTCATTATCTCCTCATAGGTGACGATATTCATCGTCATGGTATTGACTTTGTCCTTCATCGTTATCTCACCCATTCATTGTATTTTTGCATCTTTCATATGGATCCATCATCCACACCTCATATCGGTTATGCTGATGGTGCAAGTCGCTTCTCCAGGAATCTAGCCTCAGAAGCTTGGGCCATTTTCACCCATTTGCATTCGTTAGTCCACTCCAATGGCATCTGCATTAGATCTTCCACCAATAACCAAGTCGAATATGATGTTTTGATAGGTTTGTTAGCCAATGCCCTTGATCGTTGCATCCTTCACCTTCATGTTTGTCTTGATTCCTTGCTACTTGTCATGCAATTGAACAAGGTTTATCATGTGTGTAATCGTATCTTATTTAGAAAATATCTACGATTTAAGATTTTGGCACGTGAATTTGAATCCATTACATTAAGTAATGTTCCTAGAAAAAAAATCACTATGTAGATACCATTGCAAATAACATTCTATATTGGCATTTATCACATGCGTATGCAAGAAGACATCCATAGCATAAACAAATGGTGAAATACAATCATCATAAAAGATGCATAACCATATTATCTATCATAATATCCAACATATAGTGTTTGGAGTACACTACTCTAAACACATTCAACATTCCCATAGCATGTTACAAAAAAACCAAAAATGGGGACCCACATGTCCCTATGTCTAGTCCATATCATTTGGAGGCTCCCAAGGCAATTGCTCCATCCCACCAGCATGTAAGTCTCAAACTGCCTGACCGACAATAGCCATGCACCTCGTGATACCTTTCCATTCCGAGGGAAGACAAGTGCACTCATTTGTATGGTGATCTTCTAACTCTTTCCTTCATATCTCTATTACCCTGGTTAGCAACATGTAAAACCTATGGCAGAGATCCTCTAGTAGATCATCACCACCTGATCTCTGTTGTGATGCTGAACCACCTTGATCTGTGGCCCCAGGTGTTGCAACTTGTCTTGTATATCCTGTTGGCTTCACCGGTGCTATATCTGCATACCACAAGTTGGGAAATCAATACCACTTACACACATTTCCTAAAATTTAAATGCAACCAATATATAGCAACTTTCACTTACCATCTCAACCCCATGCTCGTCCTAGTGGAAGTGACAAGTCAAGATCTCCCTGATAGTTCATTCCACTATACACATAGACATCTATGTACAATGACATATCATCCCAATGTGCAAAGAAATCATGTCGGAACACTTGTACGACTCCACCCCCTCCACCTCATCAAATTAGCTACCCCCAATGGCACATCCTGGGCTCTTGCAGGCCCCCATCACGGATTTGTACATGTGGTCGGATGGTCGAGATCTTCTCAAAGAAGAATGAGCATACAATTGTCCCAAATGAGCAATTATCATTAACCTCTCACCTGCAAAGACTCAACTATCGTTTCAACAATGACAACATCATCCAGGCCCACCCATAATAGGTCCTTGCAAACACACTCTCCATAAGCATGATCTGCCCCCAAGTGATGTGATGAAAGGCATGGCTACCCAAAATCCGCACCACTGCTACGATTATAGCTCGTGTCTCGAGTCTCTCTAAGTCACTGATCTGGATGGTTGTGCCCTTTGCACGAACACCCAGTACATAATGACGATCCACAAACTCCCCTATATACCTCCCACGAGGCAGCACTGGATGTATCTCTCCCACCACCCTCAGGGGTTAATCTTGTCAAAAGTTATATGTCCTGGATAGTGATCTCGATCATGTGCCCCTGTACCACAAATGTCTCCTGATATGGATCCCAATAGCTCACAATCCTAGGTAACAGGGGCTCACCGTCCCTCATCAATGGGTTCTCCAAGAACTTTTGTACCCTGTACCATGTCAGAACCCCTCTGACTACTTGGCTCCCCTGAATCTTAGCACAAAGAGTTTCCAAATCCCGTTCTCCCCATGACACATTTAGATCTATGATACCTGTAACATACCATTATGTTTTTCTAGTTCAAATTCAAAGGCATACATTTTTGGTTAACAACTTCATCTCAATAGAGACCCCCAGCCTTGTTTTCCCCTCAGCCCAAAATGAAATATTTTCCCTCAAAATTGCATTGGATGCATTTATTGGCCCAATTTTTGCATTTTAGAATGTAGAACAGGGTCCAAAATGTGTGTTTCGACTGTGAGAAAGAGCAAGGGTTTCCCCTAGTGAGCTAAAGCCCTAATATGAAAATCTAATCCACCAAAATTGATGAGTAATGTTAGGCCACCTACCTCCAACTCGCATATTCAGATTCCGATGGTTGGTTTGTTCGCTATGATCTCCACAAGATTTAGGGCTTTCTACTCCTCTCTAAATTCTCCAACAACTCAATGTGAAAATTAATTGGATTTGGGGGCAAGAATCCCTTTTATAGGGAAGACCCTAGTTTTTACATCGCCCATGGAAACCAAACCGTAGCTCAGTTTGATGAACCACCAACACCGTTGGAAAACTCTCACTGAGTTCTATAATGAGTCTCCCTTTGTTTTTGGTAATTTGACACTTCACCGGGAAGCCATTTTTTCCATGTGGTCTCACTTTGTCACCTATTAAAATTGAATTTATTCATCTGAGCTAATCGTACTTTGGTACCACTTTACCTTTGCATTGGTTGATTCACATGTCGATTTTTGTTGTGAGTAACCATCATCTACTCATGTTTTTTATGGTCCCCCCCGGGCCTCCCCATGTGGCAGCATCATCAAGTCACCATTGTTTAGAGCATCAGAGATGAGTCACCCTTACATCTATGGATTATGTTTCGAGTCCCCTTGAATCTAGTTACATTGGCCCATACATTTTTGTGTCACAATCATCCCATTGTGCTCATATTTCGCCTCCAGCTATACCACTTCGTCTTTGAGAAACCTCTGTTTGAGTAATTGACCATCTATTCTGGAATCGATTAAGTCATTGCCAATGCTCTAACAAGGGAAGTCGTCAGCCCACCACTAATCTTGTTTCCTTCCATCATCATCCCTAATGTTAGTCCATCAATCACTTTACTATGATCCCTTGTGCCTTTTACTGAGGATTCCTCACTGCCTTAACTCTAGCGGGCCCTCTTTTTTCAACTTCAACACATTTATTCCAGAAGTGTGGTCTAGAGTGCGGTGTACCTTGGTTCCAGCCTTCATCTTTGTTCGGTACCTTAGATCAAGTAAAGGGAATCATCATTTCCCTTTGGCTTGGTTGTTTCTCACGCGCTCGACGCCAACTCATTATCACATGATTGAGAATTGTACACTTGATGGTACAGTGATCCAAACAATTGTACTAGTGATTCCCAAGTGTGTGTGATATGTTCCAGACCTCATGAGGGGGTGGCCCTTCAAGTAGACCCCCACATGCACAAATGTTGCAAATGTTGATCCAGCCTCAGATGCAATTCGACAGATTTGATGTGTTCGGTTTCAGCTGCTTACATCGCCCACAACATGTGTGTCTCCTTCAGATGATCCATTTAGATCTTCAGAGCCCTTTCCTGTTCAGAAGGGATTATTTGGTTGTGATCCCCCTTCACCATGTCAGCTTGAGGGGCATTATTTCTCATGTTCTCAGATGTTATTATATTCATTCCTGGCCTATGTCTTTCTAGGAACATTATGTATCTGGGATTCATTGTACTTTGTAGCTCAATCCCACATTACTGGGCTCACCATTATTATTTGTACTCAGTTATCTCGGCGGGTATGGGTATGCCTCCCCCTCCTAATTTGAGATCATGTACTCCAAAATAAAAGGAGACTTATATCAGTTGAGAAGGTCTCTCTCCCTCCATTTTCGTCCTTCCTTGCATTGCTTCAATTGTATCTCTCTCTCTCTCTAAATCCCCTTTGGTATCCTGTGGAAGTGTAACCTAAAACGCATTTCGGTCATACGATTTTCTCCTAACACTCATACGTTGGCAGAGAATCTGTTATCACCTAAAAAATGATCACCTAGCCATTTCTAACTAGGTGGATCTAAAAACACCATGTAGGATTAATTTTACCATAGTAAAATCACTTTCACTGTGGGAAATAATTTAGTAAACCATTTTTATTAAATTATTTCTGATTAAAAAAATCCATGAGAATAATTGAATAAATCATTATTTATTTAATTTTCTCTAGGAATAATTATTAAATCATTGTTTGATAATAATTCCTTGTCACATTTGACTAAATCACCTAAGAATAATTAAATAAATCACTATTTATTTATTATTCTTTATTTCTATTTTTGGAATAATTGTTAAATCAATATTTAATAATTATTTCAATTTCACACAATTCTTAATCCTCACGGAATAATTAATAAATCATTTTATTGGTTACTTATTTCTAAATAAAGATATTTTACCACTTTGAATATCTTTTCCCTCTCCAAAAAATATAATAAAGTACTCCTAACAGTTAGATCTTGATTTGGTCAATATTATTTATTGTTTTCCATTTTCGAGATCAACCCAATACTTTGTTATAAATAAGAGGGTTTTCCATTCATTCTTCACCATGATCATTATCATCGTCACCATTATCGTCTTCTCACATCTAAGCTCCCACTTGAGTTCCATTCTTTGTTTTGATTTTTTCACACATTGAGAAAGAGAATAGATCATTGAAGTACAAGGACATCAAAGGTCTCGCCCCACGAACGGGGATTTGCATACCCATGTTGTAGATCTCCTTCACTAGGTGTTTTAATAAAAGATTATTCATATACAAGTCTTATTCTATTGGGTTATTACATCGGATATTTCTTGTTGTTTTCTGTTTTGGATAACATACAATATTTTTTCTGCAGGGTTTTCTCATTTATTATTGCATATCTAAAGTGTAAACAACCACATATTGTTGTTAGGGTCACTTGTCACCAATGACTTAAGTGAAGTATTTTTGGTACATTTTCCCGATATATTTACACTAAAACCTCCATCATCTCCTCTTCCTCCTCTTCCACCTCGTCCCCCTCTACCACCTCCTTGTGGTATTCTACCTGTACCTCCACAAATGCTTGGTCTTTCCTCTCCATTATGTAATTCTCCTTCATCTCCCATTGTATATTCCTCAGAACTTATATAGGGTTCGTCAACTGGGTTGTCTTCACCTAACTTCTCTTCCTCTGGTTCCTATATCAATGGTTGTTTAGGAAATTTTTCTTCCTCTACTTCTTCTTCTTCATTAGGTACCTCTAAATCTTATCTAATGAGTTGTTCACCTGTTGAAGAAAGGAATATGAATCCTTTAGTTGGGAATGTAGGTTCTTCTACCATAACTTATGTAGATGAAGTTGGTGATTCCCTAGGTTGAATTTCTAACCTATGAGCTTCAGGAAGTCTTGATTTACATGCAAATGATGGAATGCATGTATCAGAAGATGGTGTGGCACTACGTGGTCTAGTGGGGGTGGTTGGTGATGTTGGAATTGAACTACGTCCTCTACACACAAATCTACCCCTAGAATCTCGTTCTCTATACATGCATCCTAAATGATTTTAATATGAATTAATTATGCATCTAAAGAATAATGCAACTATAATGAAATGCAATTGTGACAACTCTAGATTAGGAAGAACCCCACAATCATGATGCACATGTTCTTATTTCTCATCTTACCACTCATCCTAAATAGAGTTTTGTAAATGAAAAGGAATCCTAGATTAAAAGTGAACAACTATGCATAATTCCCCGGAAATGATGTCAAAAATGTTGGGTAATTTAGTTATTGGTTAAATTATTTTCATTAAAGTATCAATCCAGTGTTTGTGAACTTGCGAAGTATACTTGCACTATATATGATAGGTTATAAACTTTTAATTGGAAAGAAACTTATTCTAATTGCAAGTTGAAAATAAATCCTACTTATGAAAAGATCTCAGTGAGCACACACACACATTCTTTCTCAAAGACCAAAATCAAATAACTCACCAAATTCAATACTTGAAAATTAAATGGATTCAAATCAAACTATGCTAGTGTGAAAACTTTCAAATTTTGTTCTATTGAGAAAGAAATGAAATCTTATTCTATTGAACTTTGAAAGATAAATTTACTCTATTGTACTTGGAAAGGAAATCTAAACTATCTGACTTGGGAAAGAAATATAATCTATGGAGCTTGAAACAAATTTAATCTAATCTTCAGGACTTGAAATTAAACTTAAACTATTATGTTGCAAAAGCAAAGCTAGACTATGAGACTTTGGAATTAAAACTATTCTAGGAAAGAGTAACCAGAGGGAAATGAAATTTTATTCTAAATTTGAAAAACAATTGACAAAAACTAAAGTGCGGGAAGCCTAAGAGATTACTAGTGTGCACATATTGAACTAGAGCTAATCATAACTTATCAAACATAAATCTAAGACTAAGATAGAAATCAAATCAAAGTACTTCTTTTTAATTGTTTTTTTATTTTTTACCAAGTTCTTGACTTGTAGAAAGCAAAGAAAAATAAATAAAAGGCGAAATAAACTCCAACTAAAAACAAATTATTTAAATGAAACTGAGTTCTAATCTAAATACATAGCATAAGAAAATTAAATAGAAAGAATGAAGAACATCTACACTAATCTCACACGCCTTACGATGGGCCTCTTGATGAATGGGGGGTGTTGAAAACTCAGATCACAAGAATAGAATCACCAAGAACAATTACGAAAATACCATGAATATAACTTATATTATTCGCAACGTGTAAACAAAGTCTTCACAACAATAAACTTCAAAAGTCATAATAACCTTTGAATTGTGTTTCGCTTACAAATGAATAATTTTTATAATGTTTTGAATTTTAAACAACTTGAAAAATTGTTGCTTAGAAACTAGAATTGAAATCGACATTCAAGTCTCTGAATTGAAATAGGAGTTTTGCTTCTCATGCTACACTACTGAAGGAGTGAATCACGAGAAGATGCTTCTTGGCACATCATCAGCTTCAATATGGTCTCCAAATCTCACTCGCCTACTAATAATCCTTGCTCGCTTGATTTTAGAATTGGTCACTTGATATTTTGCTCATTATAGGTGTGCCATAGCCATGTTAACCATAGGTTTGACTAATGAGATCTACCCATCCTATGAACTTCCATCTGTAACCAATATGTGGACTTCCATATTGAAAACATTTGGCAGTTCCTCATATGCTTTAGATGATCTTTGGCACATGTGAACCTATATAAATTTTGATTTAGATGTGGAATATTAGATTAGCTACATAAAATGCACATTTCGGTAGCTATTGTCTAGTTAAACCAATTTCACAAAGCAAAAATATAGATTTTGAGCTGATGATGGATAGTTACCTTTTTAATGTAATTACATGAGCTGAATGAATCTTAATCCATGGAGAAGATGAAATGGAATGGAAACATGTGACAAAAATAAGTGGAAAAGGGGAAGATAAACTTCCAAAAAGGGGACAAATTAGAGGTTCAATATCTATCGCCCTTGATCCAGGTTCTAGTGCTTGAGGATGGAGTGCTAAACCATGTAAAATCAATAATTCCAACTAAAACAAGGCCTACAAGTTAACCCACCTTTACGCACCATCCAATCATATAACCAAATGCACAAGGACCCATTTCCCTCAACTATTCTCAACAACTTTCCACTATCATGTCATAGGGCCTCATCTTATTCAGCTTCATCACAATGGTCTCTTGTTTCACAGAGAATCACATCTCTAAATTATGAGAATACTCTTATTATAGCATGGAAAGGTTCTTCAGTGGAAAGCCATTGATAAATCAGTAGGCTCTTCATACCACAAGCTTCCCAATGGTTTCTTAAGTCCTCATGCAAGCCACTCTTTGTGGTTTCTTCAACCCTAGGAAAGCCACTACTCAATTACAAGAGGAGGAGAGATCAACATGTGGATATGGTAATGTTATTCAATGGAAATCTACTAATAAATCACTTCCCATTGGTTTCCTAAGGCAAGCCACACTTGATGGTTTCTTCAATCCTCAAGAAACCATAGGAGGATGAGAGTTCAACATGAAAAGGTTCATCAACTAGATAATTTACTAATGGGTAAAGAGATCACATCTTCGGGTAATTTATCAATGAGTCAAGCACCAAAGCTTTATCCCCAAGGAAAGTCCAAGTGGCTCTTCAGTCATCGCAAATATATGAGCATCTCTTTCCAATCCACTAGTTTCATCAATCCACAAACTTCCTAGTAGGTTCTTCAATCCAAGGCAAACCACTCTTGGTTGCTTCATTAGTCCTTAGAAATACATTTTTATTTATCCTCCTCTAGCAAACCCTATTGGCTTCATTAGTTGCCATGTTTTCAATCTGACTTCTCCCTCTCTATCGATTTTCCTCTTCTTGTTTCCTTCCTCTTCATGAGGAATTTCTTGCTTTCTTCTCTGCCTACGCTAATTTTTCTCCTTTCGAATGGAATAAATGTTACCAGGATCCTCTTAGAGTCTAATCACTTCAATGGGAACCTCTCGATCTCCAATCATTTCAACAGGACCCTCTTGGCCTCCCATCACTTCATCTACATGCACAGAGTCTTCTGCCTGACTGCATGAATTGTGTGTCATTCCATAGACCTTTCAGCCTCCAATCCACTCAACAAGAGCCTCCCAACCTTCAATTATCATCATTTTCCCCCCCATGAAGGAGTACCTCCTCCAACAAACAAATTTTCTGTCTTTTTTGAGTCTCCATGCAGTCAATTACCTTGGACAATGCAACCCATTCCTATTCGTTAATATTTTTTTTCGTATTTTCTTGTTGTTAGAGATAAAAGACACATGGGTTTGTCCTTTCCTTTATTTATTTCACAATAATCCCATTAAACTTATCATCCAAACCATAAACCATGGATGATATATTTAAAATCATGAATTCCTCAAGCAATTTCCCTCCCTCAAGCAATGGAATTTGTGTATCTTTCTCATGCCTTTTTAATTTATACTTACACAATTATAGGGAATTATTTACAATGCTTACAAGGGGAATTAACCCATATGGGGTGTCACACTCCCCACACCCTTAGAGGAACAACATCCTCGGTGTTTTGTATCTGAATACAAAATAAGACATGTTTGACTGAAGCAAAATCACATTGAGATTTATAATTATAGCTCAGTTACAATAAATCTCTCTCACACATTTTCTTACGCAACAAATCAATGGATAGATACCCATTTAAATCAAACATCTTTCAATGGATTTTGTTTTTTACATTATTCTTGGTTCTTTTTTTGTGCACTCTAATATATTCAAGGTGTTGCGTGTTTGTTCCGCAACTAGCTCCATTCACCCAGACTTGGCAAGAGCCCCATGCTTCCATGTAACATGGCATACAATATCTCCTGAGATTCATCATAAAGGAATTGTAATAATTTAAAATAAACCTCTTGTAGCCACACAAGGCATGCATGGTATTGGGCTCAATCGTCCCAATTTTGCTAGGGAATTAGTTATCCAATTCCTTTATCCCTGCTTATTGCAACCCTTCTATTATGATGATTCTCAACCAATGCCTTTCATGCCAAACATCATCTTTGTTCCTTTAATGCATCATAATGTGTGTGTGTGTGTTCCCCTTTTCATGGTTGTCCCACCATAGTCCATTTATTCCTATGGAGCCAATCAACCCAAATGGTTGTCATATTTTTCCTTCCTACCTTCAATTTCCCTTTATTCATGCACATACTTCGTCCAGGTCTTACATTTTATGTTGGGTTCCACTCAAGTATCCCCTATATCCATTAGTTTTCTTTTTCCCCAACAATTCCCAAGACCCCCTAAACATGGAAGGCAGGAACAAGAAGAAAAATGAAGAAAACATTATAAAAGCTGATAACATCAATACAAAATCATAGATAAGATAGCATGGCCATGCAAAGACAATAGTAAAAATGGAAAATCAAACATAAAATCAATTAAAGAACACAAATACTCAAATATTCAATAACCACAACCACTCACTCCCCATGAGTTCTAGTGTTTTCAATGTTTGATGAATAAAATATTAGTCCTATCCTTCTTCAAGATTTCATGGCAGCCCTCTCTAAACTTGTAATTCCCCTCTAATTTCTCCTGGAAGGAGTCTATCGATACTCATCAGGGGCTCTTGATGGAAATCCCCCTCCTCTTCCCTCTCTTGCATCATTAAAGTTTGTTGTCTCAAGTGCTTGAGATATCTTGCTAGCCACTCTGTTCTTGGTGTACCAATCTCTTTAAGCATTGTCACTTTCATTCAGTTGTTGATATTATCAATGTGGAACACATATTACATGCTTCCCTACCATGCTATACCAAGCATGTTGTCCTGCAATTGCACACATATCACAATTCATTCATTAGTCACATGTCTCAATATCCAGGACATAACTAAGCATATTTTATAACTTTTCAAAAATAGAAAATTTCATGCATATGAGCATATCAGTTCATGTATAATCATGCCTTTACAGGATTAAAATTTAGAATTTTACCCAAAATTATGAACATTAATTAGTAAAAATCAACCTCTTTACCAA
Source organism: Pinus tabuliformis (assembly GCA_031772625.1). Classification (NCBI taxonomy): domain Eukaryota; kingdom Viridiplantae; phylum Streptophyta; class Pinopsida; order Pinales; family Pinaceae; genus Pinus; species Pinus tabuliformis. The sequence continues at coordinate 561,090,071 of CM062807.1, forward strand.
GACCCCTATTATCACATGTTAAAATTAGCCTTCACTAGCTTCATTCAGTCTCTTTATCGAGACCATATTCACTAATAAAAGAATCAATTTTTTCCACAAACAACCATAGCAATATATGTGTATTTAGCCTCTTTATCAATTTATAACTTATAAATTTTCACATTTATTAAATGTATCATATATATGCATGCAATCTCACAATCAATACATATATGGCCATTCAATAATAGTGCTACACTCAACGCCCACTTGCACAAGAAAACAATCAACATACAATTTACATTCGGAGTGCTACAACCCACACAAGCAAGCAATCATCAAGCACATCACTCTCTAACATAGCTACAAATCCTTTATCTACAACTAGTTCAACATGAGACCTTTGCCTTTGAACTCATCCAGTTCAAGTATTGAACATGGATTCTCTATCTCATATTGAGATAGAAACCTTTACAGGCTTCAACCATCCATTTCCATATGTTACACCCCATTCCTTAAACAAGGGAGGTATTAACCATGAAGGACAAGCATTCATAAGGAAAATCATAATAACCAAAAGAATCATCATATAGAAATAGTCAAACTCCACCAAGGTTCTTTTCCATATAACAATTAGACCATGGGATTCTCACATCCCAATCAATATATACATATGCATATATTTACATTCGATTATAACAATGCATGTTATCCAGGCTACAAACAACAAAATGATTTCCCCATGTTCCTCATATCACAAGAACATTCAGATGCAAACTTATTCCAAGTGTGTAAGAATATGCCACTTAACCAGTGGCACTAGTACTCTTCAAATAATTATGCATAAAACCATGTAGAATTTATTCCAATAATAAATAATCTACAAGCACTCATAGCCACAACAACAGACTTTCCAGACCTTCAATATTCCTAATAGCAACTACATGAAATACCATTGAATTTATCAAGAAAACAAGCATCCTTGCCATCAACCTATAATCTACAATCAGTGTTATTAATAGCACACCATTATATTTGCATCCAGTTATAATACTTGAAGTTAGAGCTCCACTCACCTCTAGAGATCCATGCATTAGACCTAATGCTCTATTAATTCAGTGATAGGGCACCAACTTATTCCCAAAGGTCTAGATTAAAACCGTTTGTCTACATTTCTCTTGTGATAGAGCCCACCTAGTCCAAGTGTTGAACTTGGGAGCTCTAATACCACTCTATAACATACCCCCTACTAAGTGTAGGAGGAAGATACTAGGTTGGCTCAACCTTCAAAGTCTAGTTATGGAAATGGGGTCTTAATTTTTTGACCTTTTCGATTTTCTCCAATAAAATGGATGACACTGTTGTGTTCATATCATCGAGACCTTTCCAATGATATAAAATTTTCTTCAATCTAACTCGATCGAAATATATGCTCATTTAAAGATTGTTCTATCAGATAGTGCCACATAATCTAATCTACTACATGGCGCCTATGTAGTCCCCATGTGGCTACCCAGGTGATATGCCACATCACTCCCATATGGAAGTTGTTTCCCTACTCATGATTGGTTGCATTATACCACTTCTATAGCTTGCGGAATGGGCACATATGTTATAACATAAGGGTTGAACCCCTTCCACATATACATACCATGCAGGCCCCCTATATGCCACCTCATCACATGAATATAATCTTAGCAGGATTGTACCCTATCCCCAACAAAACTCACTAGGGTGGAGGCGGGTTTATGTGGACCTTTCGCAGATCCTACCTCCACATATCATGTTGTAAATTTCTATGTATATGTGCTGGGTCTCACCCATGCCTTGTCATTCGGGCCCTTTCCCCTTCCATGATGCATTCAACCGCTAGGGTGACCTGACCTCTTTGCAAATATTTGAGGTGGCATGGATATGTGATGAGGCTCCTCCTTGCACCATCATGGCATGTATGTTGGTCCACTATGCCACGTCCACCAGAAAATAAAATCACAGGACTTTGGTACCCATCACTATGGAATACCATCGGTGAATAAACATTGGGGTGACATGTTGTGAGTGTGTGTCACTCTTGGCCATGACTTCTTCCAGGCTAGCCATGGGTCTCACTAGACTATCCAAGGCATGGTTAAAAACATCAATCACATTACAAATATATGGGGCCCTCCACCAGGTTATATCAGATGAACCAACTCTTGATCCCACTACACCAAGTCACCTCGGGAATAAAATACCAGGAGTTTCCCTTGGGTCTCCCCTCGAATTCTCCACTATTCAATGGCCAATATTTCTCCTCGTTTAAGCACTTGATCACCATTTCTAGTCACGGGATCGAAGAGGTTTAATCCATTTCCTTCCAAATTCATGTGCTTTGTGCTTAAGAATTCCATCCTCTTGTACTTTAACAATTATTAGTGTGAAAGCATGAGGTGTTCACCAGGGCTCCAATTGTGTGTGCCTTTATATACATATAACAAGTATACAAGCCCATCTAGGCTATCCCTCCTAAGCTTTTCCAAGACTCATCCACGACCTTTAATCCATTGTACACATACGTTCATATATATATGTGTGTGTGTATTTATACATATGTACACACACACACACACATAACACCATGCTATCACTTCTGAACTTTGCAGGAACTCGGCCCAACTCGACTTGTAGCCTGCAAAATTATATAGACATATGAATGTTATTCCTCCTGTTATCACAAAATATGACCCTGATAGGCTGTTGATCAAGTAGACTCCAAGTAACTCTTTCAAACCAATCTTTAGGTTGAGGCTTAGCCTCCTCAACCTGAGAGGGATCTCTCAATAGGTTTAGGATTTTTGATTAATGATTAGATGGCTAACTCTAGAAATAAAAATGGACAAAAATGTATAACTGGTTGAATCAAAGATTTAACAAACATTTATTGGGCTATGGAGTCAGTATAGTCATCAACAAAACATCATAATCAACTAAACATGGAAGTCAAGGCACTTGGAGTTTAGGTTTATAAGTGAAATAGTAACACAGTGAATAAACACAAGTTTACAAACATGTGAAGGAAGTTAGAGCATTTTCCAATGAATTCTAAGTAACACATGCTCATACCACTGCAAATAAGTAATTGAAAAAGGCCATAGAAATATCAAACACATAAACCCCTTGTGAATCTTGAGTAGTAAAACTGATCTCTATATTAAGTTTGAAAAACACACAGTCTACTACAATAACACAACTTCTTTTGCTAATCCAATTCCAACCCTGTGTACATCGAATTTTACATTATTTATAGGCATCTAGCCTTTACAACAAGTCTTCCAAGTGGCTAGACCATTAGACTTTACAATTGACACCAAATCTAACTACTAACTAGATTCATAAAACTAGGACTGACACCTTGTCGACTTAAGAGTTATAGTCCTACTATGACTCAAACACCTAATTATTACATTTAAACCAAACTGATCCAAATATTCTTCGAAAGGAATCCTATCTTTTAACCATGCTGACCATCAACCAAACATTAATATTCTGACTGCCTTCGTGAAGTTCCTCTGCCTATCATTAAGGAGATATCAGTTTGATGACCTGGCACATGTAGACTAGTGCCTTCAAACTCTTCCTTTAATTGAATATCTCCAGTTTTCAAATGACTGATCTGATACTCTTTTTCATGCTGATGTGGAACTGCTTTAAGTACGTTTTACCTTTCTCCCTCCTCAAGAAACAACCTTTTCACCTTCAGCCACTTCATCAACCAATAAAAATAACTCTGTTTTTCTTGAAAAAGAAGGCTGCACTCCTGAGCTCCTATCTCTTTATCCTTGATAGCTGTTACAAAAATGGAGGAGGTTTTTGTATATAAGAATGTTTATAAGAAAAACATCTCTCAGTTTTCTGAAAACCAGCTTCAGTTGTCCGGAATTTGCATTATAAAATCATGTATAAAACAGGAAAAATTCATAATTCTGAAAATAGGTCTCAAAGGAAACTTTGAATATCCAAATTGGTAGCACCTGGGAGAAATTTGAAAGAGGTTTTTGTTCCTTGTTATGTTCTTAGAAAAAAAATCCTTCATATTTTTGAAACTCATCTTCATTTTCCTAAAAATTCCTTTTGAAACCAACAACTCAAAACAGTCCAAGAAACACACAAATCCCCTTACAGCTCCTAGTAGAAATACATGTAACCTGTCTGGATGAAAGCTTGTGTGAGGCTGAGGTCGTCCATGATTAGTTAAAGCTATATAGGCTCCTATCCAAACACATAGCCTTATTTTTATGATTTCATCTTCAAGGCAATTTCCCTTTATAACCCAAACTGCCCTCTTAAAAATATGACAGCTGTAAAGAACTATTTGGACAACAAGTTGTTTGTCACAAAGTTAACTTTTCAAAGGTGACATCTGACTGATCTTGTGTCATTTATTTAACTTCAGCTACCTTTTCCTTTGTAGATTGAGGAGTCTGAAGAATAACCACTGATGTTTTACTCACTTGCTCTTTCCCCTGCTTTCTAGGTTTCAGCTTAACAAATATTTTTGACCTGGTCATTACAGGCTCATTGATTTCTGCTGGTGGAGTTTCTTTAGCCTTAGGGCTAATGCCTGTATCTTGATTTTCCATTCCAAAACCACATAAAAACAAAAATTAAGACCATTCTTTGTTGATCCATGACCTAATTGTCCAGAAACTGTCTTTGAACAACATGTGTAAAACTGGAAAATTTTGATTTCTGAAAATATGGCTTCAAAGAAAGCCTTGTTTCTCTCAACTGGTAACACTTTTGAGGAAAGTGAGAGACGTTATTGTAGTTGGAGATTTTATGAAGAGAAACCTCTTTCAGAATTCTAAAATACTTTTGAATTTGGCCAGAAACTGATCATGAAGTGAACTACTAAAACCAGAAAACAAAGTTTTCCTCTCAATGACTTTCAACAGTTTTGTAGCGCAAGTTGGGTCATCAATTTCTCCCACCTGATAATTAATTTAAATAAACTGAGAGAGGTTTTTGTATTTAATTATGTTAGGAAGAAAAACCTCTTTCAGTTTTCAAAAATGAGTTTTCAATTGCTCAGGAACCCCTTTGGAAGTTGACTACTAAAAACAAAAAAAAAGAGCATACATAGCAGTGTCGTAGCGCAAATCACCTTTGTTGAACTAGCTGGGCTACGAAACCGCGGATTCCTGTATGATTGAAAAAATTTAACCATAAACTTAATGGAATGACTTCTAAATGGAAAATGTGACCTATTTGACCATGAAGTGAACCTAAAGGACTTTATTTGGAAATGAAAGATGACATTTTAAGACTTCAAACCCTATCACTTACCCTTTTATCAAGATTAAAATGACTTTTAGACCTCCTTGAAATCATGACCAAAAGCAGAGTTGACATAATGTTGTTTTGAGAATTTTTGGGTGATAACACCTTCTAAGCCTTACAATTTATAAACCAAGGCCTACAAGCCACATTTTTCATACGATAATCCAATTAATTAACAAAGGTTGCCTACCTCTTCATACACAAGCCATTTAGACCAATTTGTAGGCTCTGGATGGATACAGGAATAAAACATTCCTAGGAAAATATTAAGGGAGCACTTCTATATAGTAAATCACATTCCTTATTGTTAACTTGAACAGTTCATCAACACAATGGTCAGATATTCAAACATTTCAATGCAATCAATTAATCATTAATAAAGATTCCCATCTCTTCATGCTTAAGCAATCCTAGGTTAATTTAAAGCTTAGAAATATCCATAGGAAATGAACCATTCCTTAAACTATTTTCACAAGATATTGATATTCCTCATTCACGCAAGAAAACAAAACTCCTCAAATTTATTGTGACATTATTTCAACACAATAAACAAATACATGATAATCACATGTGCAAAGACATAAAAAATAAATAAATAAAAAAATAAAAAATAAAAAATAAATAAAAAATAAAAAATACAAAATACAAAATACAAAATAAAAAATAAAAAATAAAAAAATAAAAATCTTATAAGAGATCTAGCAACTGATATTGGGACTCTAACTCTCCCTCCAACCTTATACGAGCTACAACTACATTTACTTGTAGTTGTCACCCCTGAGCTCAATTTCAGTGCTTGAGAATGGAGTGGCTAAACCATGTAAAATCAATAATTCTAGCTAAAATAGGACCTCCAAAATAACCCACCTTTACTCACCATACAATCAGATAACCAAATGCACCGAGACTCATTTCCCTCAACTATGCTTAATATCTTCCCACTATGATGTCGCAGGGCCTAATCTCGGCTAACTTCACCATAGGGGTCTCTTGTTCCATAGAGAATCACATCTCTAAAGCAGGAGAGTACTCTTATTATAACATGGGAATTTCTTCAGTGGAAATTTATTTATAAATCAGTAGGTCCTTCATACCACAAGCTTCCTAGTAGTTTCTTTAGTCCTCAGGAAAGCCACTCTTGGTGGTTTCTTCATCCCTAAGTAAGCCACTACTTAATTACAAGAGGAGGAGAGCTCAACATGTAGATATGGGAAGGTCCTTCAGTGGCAAGCTACTGATAAATTAATAAGTTCTTTAGATCACAAGCTTCTTAGTGGTTTCCTAAGGCAAGCCACACTCGGTGTTTCCTTCAGTCCCCGGGAAACCACAGGAGGATGAGAGTTCAACATGGAAAGGTTCATCAGATGGATAATCTAAGATATCACCTCTCCAGGTACTTTTTCAGTGAGTCAAGCATCGGAGCTTCAACCCCAAGGAAACTCTTGGTGGTTTTTCATCCCTCATAAATAAATGTGTGTCTCTTATGAATCCAGTAGTTTAATCAATCCACAAACTTCCCATTGGGTTCTTCAATCTAATTAAAACCACTCTTGGTGGTTGCATCATTCCTTAGTAAGCCACTCCTATATATCCTCCACCATCAAACCCTCTTAGCTTAATCATTTGGTTTGTTTTCAATCTAACTTCCCCCTCTTTGTCGAGTTTCCTCTTTCTAGGGAATTTCTTACTTTCTTATCACCATGTGTTGACTCTGGCCCTTCCGAATGGAAGAAATGTTACCATGAGCCTTTCGACCTCCAATAACTTCAACGAGAGACTCTCAACCTCCAATCACTTCAACAGGACCCTCTCAGCCTCCCATCACTTCCTCTGCTTGCACAAGGTCTTCTGCCTATGCACATGAATTGTGTCATTCCACAGAACTTTCAGCCTCTAATCACCTCAACAAGGGCCTCCAAACCTATGATTCTCGTTGTCATTCTCCCCCTAAACGAATGTCTCATCCAACAAACTAACCATTTCTATTTTTCAAGGCTCTACACAGTCAATTGTCGTTGATAGTGAAAACCATTCCTATTCTTTAATATTTTTTGTCCTATTTGCTTGCTATTATAGCTAAAAAACACATGGGCTTGACCTTTTATTTATTTATTGCACAACCGTACCATTAAACTTCTTATCCAACCCATGGTTGATGCATTTAAAATCACCAATTCCTCATCCCTCCCTCAATTAATGGAATATGTGTCCTTTTCTCGGGCCTTTTTAAATTTATAATTACATAATTACAAGGAATTATTTACAACTCTTACAATGGGAATTAACCCCACAGGGGATGTCACACTGTGCACCTAAAAAAATCGTAAGAAGATACTTTTGCAAACCATACATTAGCTAAGGAATTTCTCTTTTCCAACACCTTCTATCTTCTTTATGGATTTTTTTAGATGAAAACCACCTATTCATGATGTGAGGAAATGATAAGATTCAAAACAATAATAATTATTCACATAATGCAAATAAAGCACATGTATGTTGGTCCTAGAACTAACTTTTTGATTATAAATTGTGACTTACCTCATGTACTTGTTGAGATCATATATAACCAATTTTATTTTTATTAAAGCTATTTGGAGAGATAGGAGTAGAACATACTTTTTTTTAACATGAACTGTGATTATTTTGTACTAAAAAGTTCTAAGTGTAAAGATCAAATTGTACATTTTGAGATTGATTAGAGAAACTTTTCCATAGTTTCTATTTCTAGTTTCATACAATCTCTATTTTCCAAATGTTTCATTTTTACATAGTCAATTCTAATGGTCCCATTGCAACACTTATAACGACGCCAGAATCCGTCAATCAAAAAACAAAAATTACAATTCATCCATTGTGCTTATTTATGAGTCTGATATCCCTTGAAGATGCTTTCATCTTCATGATTTTCCTATTGAAGCTTTTCCATTTGCATATGCACCTCATCTGGTTGGGAGTAGAAAATTCACATGAATTTTCAGATTGTATGTGTAGTTTTGATTGAGTTGTATTCCTGTAGAGGATAAGGAGCTCTTCTATTGGACAATACTATAGTAATCTTCATTCAATTTTTCCCTGGGAGTCATATTCTTCTGCACAACCACATAAAATTGAATGCAATACACATAAAACACATGAGTCTAGAGTCCTAGACCTTCTCTAACAAGGCATCAACCTTGTGGGAATTTATTCTAAAATTCATAATGAGAACCATCATTGTCCCTTCTCCATCCATTAGGATGTAAAGCAACGTAATTATATATTTCAAGAAGGCCATGATACTATACTAATAGATGGGAACATGGTAAAAACAAGTAGGCAGAATAGGGCCAAAAGAGAGAAATGCCTAGGAAATATGGAACCCATAGGGTCAATGAATAGATCATTGTAGGGATACTTTTAACAACAATATAAAAGCAAAACATACAAAATTAAAAATCCTTCCAAGTGCTTGCAAACATGGTGTAAGGGGCAAGATATTTACCTCTGGTATATATGCTCTAAAGGAGGCCAGAGACCCATAATTGAAAATGGCATTGCCTCAAAGAAATGAGGGTAAAATATGGAACCAAAGAACTTATAGACCGAGTAAGGTGGCCAGGCCAAGACTATAGCCATCAACCTCCACACAATGGCATGATTTTCCCCTATAATTGATATTATGAAATGGACATTATGCCTTTGAGGAGTTTCTTCCAAATTCACTTGGAGATTCATGTTCTTCCACTAGAATGCCATCTGACAATGCTTCTTCATAGGCTTTGATTGATTTCCCATCATAGTGAAAAGTGGGGAAGTGATGGTTCTGGAACCAACCCTATGCATGATTTGGATGCGTCTATTTGATATTGATATGAGGATTCTAGAAACAATATGATACTAAAGGTGCATATAGTCCCCATGTGAACATATTGGATTCTTGGAGAAGGAATCATCCAAAGTTATTTCATTTAATGAGCTATAACATATTATGCAATTCATGTGGGATATTAGGGGAGCAGATATTTTCTAAGTTTTTCTTGGAATTCTAAGTCTCCCTGGGGGAGAGGAGAACCTATATTGACCATCTCATATGTTGTTGAGTTGTTCACCCTTAAAACATGGAAGAATTAATTTTTGGGTGAGGCTCATGAGATTAAAAATATGTTTAATAATTTGATAAAAATTAAGATCCTGGGGGAGAGTTGTGCTTATAATTCTGGATAGAATGAGGAGAAAGTCTCCAATCACTATGATATCTTAGATATTCATTTGCACAAGTTGTTCTATTCCTTTGTACAGAGAATATGCATAAACAACATTATTAGTTTCCTCTCCCAATCCCCAAGAAAATTTGAATTCTTGTTGATTCTCAAGATGAATGGTCACCCATACCCCTCGATATTGTTTCCCCTAGGTTTCCTTTCCCAACCCCATCAAAAAATAGAATGTATTTTTTGCGTTGGGAGATCCATGTCTTGAATTCATCTCCTATGATTCTAATTTTCCAATGTTCTTTGGGTTCTTTACAAATATAGAGGATGGGCGAAATATTGAATGGTTTAACGCAAATTGATTCTTAGGGATCCAAGTTTGAGTCCTCATCATTTATTTCTTTGGCCCGAAAAATTTATCTTGTAGGTCAGTTTTCTTCCTCATTTTGAAATGTGATTTTATTTCTTGCTAGCCACAATTTCTAGCACACAACTTTTATAGATGTTTCTTGTATCCTTTTCATTGTCTTCTTTCTAGAAAATTACCCCGTTTAGCACCTAGACCATCTACTAACTAGATCAAAAACATTATTAGGCTCATTGATTATGTCCCTGAGGGATTTGAAGACCATATCCTAGGTTTCCTTAGAAAAGGTACATTTAATGAAGAGATGATGAATAGACTCCTGATTTACGAAAAGTCTTTCGGTAGAAATGTTATGAAACCAGCTCACAAAAAGATAGAAAAGATAGATCAATGCCTTAGAATTCAGCCTCTTCAAGGGGGCAACCTCCTTTACATTACATAAATGAACAATTCTTGGATGATTCAAATGACAAAACCTCCTTTCTATATATAGGAGTCTAAGGAGTCACAATATAACCCAGCCGACCTAACAATAATAATATAAAGGCACAAAAATAACAATAGAGGGATTCTATGGGGCACAGTAATAACAATATGGGGAAAATAGGGGCACAACAATATTAATAAGGGATATAAATACAATAGTAATGGGGTAATCACTAGTATTATAGGGACCTAACATGCCCCTCTCCTTCAAAAAAGTGTTGTCCTCAACGCTTGAGTAGTTTTGGATGCTTCTGTATAAAATTCTCATCCTCCCATGTGGAATCTTCAACTGATAAGTTCTTCCACTTGATGAGATACTCTAAAATTGATCGATTTCGTAGCTGTCGAGTTCTTGTTTCTGTGATTGCTTTCGGTTCCAATATAATTTTTCCTTCCTTGTCAAGTTCTGGCAATATTGTTTGAACTGGGAGCTTGTTGCCTATAACCTTCTTTAAACATGAAACATGGAAAAATGGGTGCACTCGAGAAGCTGCAGGAAGCTCCAATTTGTATGCCATAGTACCAATCTTTTGCAACACCTTGTACGGACCATAATACTTTGGTGATAATTTATTATCCTTCTTAGCTTGCTTGAGGGACATTTGTTTATATGGTTGTAGCTGTAGGAATACCCAATCACCTACATCAAAACTTCTTTCGCTGCGATGTTGATCTGCCTGTTGTTTCATTCTATTCTGCACCAAAACGAGGTTATCCTTTAAGAGTTGGAGGACTTGTTGTTGATGCTCGATGTGATGTTCCACTGCTTGAACCTTAGAATTTTCTCTTAAATATGATGTGATGGATGGTGGCTAATATCCATAAAGTGCCATAAATGGGGTCATTTTTGTTGCTGTATGGAAGGAAGTGTTATACCACCATTCAGCCAGAGGCAACCATTTGACCCATTGTGTCTGTTTATCAGATACAAAGCAACGAAGATATCCTTCCAAACATTTGTTTACTATCTCAGTTTGCCCATCAGATTGAGGATGATAAGATGAGCTATGAGCTAACTGAGTACCGAGACAAGAAAATAAATTTGTCCAAAAATTTCCAGTGAAAATGGGATCTCTGTCACTTACAATAATCTTTGGGTTTCCATGTAGCTTTTGAATTGTTTCCATAAATGCAGTAGAAACTGTACTGGCTTTAAATGGATGTGATAATGCACAAAAGTGTGCATACTTGGTAAGTCTGTCAACTACCACCATGATGACACTCTTTCCCTCAGACTTGGGTAAACCTGTGATAAAATCCATTGAAACCTCCTCCCAACGTTGGCTTGGAATGGATAAAGGTTGTAATAGACCTGGGGTCTTAATTGTTTCAACTTTATTTTGTTGGCAAACCAAACATTCTGCCACAAACTTTTGAATATCCGATTTAAGGCCATCCCAAAAAAATTCCTTCTTAACCCTGTGGTAAGTTTTTAAAAATCCTGAGTGCCCTCCTAAGGGAGAAGTGTGCAATTCCATAAGAATCTTTTGTTTGAGTTGGGAATTCTTACAGAGGTATAAACGATCTTTGTACCATAACGAATCATTTTGCCAGCTAAATGTATCAGATGTACTGGAATCTTGTTGTAACTTTTGAATAAGTGCCCACACTTCTTCATCATTCTTCCATTCCTCCCTTGCTTCGTTTATCCAATCTGGTTGGATAATAGAAATGGCACACAACAATGCTTCCACATCCTCATCCTTTCTTGAGAGTGCATCTGCCACCACATTTTTCTTCCCTTTTTTGTAGATGATTTCAAAGTCATAACCCAACATCTTTGTGACCCACTTTTTTTGCTCTTCAGAGGATAATCTTTGTTCTAAAAAGTATTTAAGGCTATCATGATCCGTTTTTACCTTGAAGTGTCTTCCCATTAGGTAGGGTCGCCATTTCTTAAGTGCATGTAGTATTGCCAACATTTCCTTCTCATAAATAGCTTTGTGTAAAAACTTTCCCTTGATTGGACGACTTTCAAAAGCAATGGGTCTTTCATCTTGCATTAAAATAACACCAATTCCATTTCCTGAAGCATCACATTCCACAATAAAGGTTTTTGTGAAGTCCGGTGTAGCTAAGACCGGTGCTTGGCACATTGCCTCTTTAAGATGTTCAAAGGCCTTTGTTGCTTCTGGAGTCCATGAAAATGCATCTTTCTTCAATAATGTTGTTAGAGGTGCTGCTATTCTCCCATAATTTTTAACAAACTTGCGATAATACCCTGTCAACCCAAGAAATCCTCGCAGATGCTTTATGGATGTGGGGATTTTCCATTCCTTAATGGCTTTAATTTTGCTAGGGTCTACCTTAACTCCTTCATGAGATACAATATGACCCAGATATTCCACCTCTTGTACTCCAAAGAAACATTTGGATCTTTTTGCATATAATTGTTTCTCCTCCAATAGTTGTAGCACCCTGTCAACATGTTCAACATGATCCTTCCAAGACTTGCTGTAGATTAGTATATCATCAAAAAATACTAACACAAATTTTCTAAGGAAGGGTTTGAAAATGGAATTCATCAAACCTTGAAATGTAGAAGGTGCATTGGTAAGGCCAAAAGGCATGACCAAAAATTCATAATGACCCTCATGAGTTCTAAATGCTGTTTTCGGAATGTCTTCAGTCTTCATTCTAATTTGATGATATCCTGAACGAAGATCCAACTTGGTGAAGTAAATTGATCCATGCAATTCATCCAGTAATTCATCAATGACAGGAATGGGAAACTTATCTTTAATAGTGAGCTTGTTGAGCTCCCTATAATCTGAACACATGCACCATGATCCATCCTTCTTGTGCACCAATACTACTGGAGCAAAGAAAGAACTTTGACTAGGTTGAATTATACCAGCCTCTAGCATTTCTGCAACCATACGTTCAATTTCACTCTTTTGGGCATAGGGATATCTGTACGGCCTGATGTTTGGAGGAACACTTCTTGGAATCAGATGAATAGCATGATCATGATCACAAATAGGTGGGAGACCTTTGGGAGTCTCAAATACCTTGGAATGATTGTCCAAGACTTTTTGGAGATTTGGAGAAATAGAGATGTGGAAACATCTAGCGAACATAATTGTGCAATTACACCTCTTTGTTCCTTTTTTAGAAGCTTTGTCATACCGTTAGAGCTGATTATCTTTCCCGGTTTCCCTGCAATACCCCTTAATTCAACTTCCTTTCCTTCTGCAGAAAATTTCATGAAAAGTTCTTGAAAATTAAAAGCTATTGTACCCAAGGATTGTAGCCATTGGACTCCTAGTACAACATCAACACCTCCCATTGGAATGGAAAGCATTGGGCTAGTCAATACATATTCTCCCATGGATAGCTTGATATTATGGCACTTTCCAGAGCAATTAATTGTTCCTCCCTTTGCAACCATCACTTGACACTCTGGTGCTGGATATAGGAAGCAATTCAATTCTTTTGCTACCTTACAATGAATAAAATTGTGGGTACTTCCTAAATCAATCAACACTATTACCTTTTTCTTCTTGATTTTTCCTTCTATCTTGATGGTTTGAGGAGTGGTAATTCCCGCCAATGCATTACAAGATATGGTCGGATTCATTTCTTCTTTATCTAGGCTTTGTTCCTGGAGTATATCCTCTTCTTTTGACCTTTCTTGCTCCTTTTCTTCTTCCTCTTCACAATCTATGTAGAATAATTTCTTCTCAGCACACTTATGACCTTTAGTGTATTTTCTATCACAACTATAACAAAGCCCTTTTGCTCTTTTTTCTTCCAATTGTTGTGGTGTCAACCTTATAGATTGTGGAAGAATAGGGGCAACAACACTTCCATCTTTATAGTTGTGAGTGGTATGCTTCCTGGTTGCCATAATTTTGCTTTCCATTTTTCTTGCTAACTTGAATGCCTTCTCTAATGAATCAGGTTCCCAAAGGCGAACATCATGTTGGATATTATCCTTTAAAGTCTCTATGAACACATCAATCCTATGCTCCTCTGGAATATTTTTTACCCTTATGTTCAATTTTTGGAACTCTTCAATGTGATCCATTATTGAACCCTTTTGTTTGAGACTTATCAATTGGCTAAAAAAAGTGTCACTTTTTGTATCCTCATAATGTGCTGTCAATTCTTCTGTAAAAATTGCCCAAGTGATAATTTGTTTACGAGAGCAAAGCCATTGATACCATATGTTATCACTCAGGTTGTTCCACAAAAGATCTAAGAAAAGGGAATACGTCTGAGGTAACCACTAACCAATCTTTTAGTTGCAGATTCTAGCCAATCTGCAACCAGAGAGGGCTCTCGCTGTATGATTTAGCTTTGTTTTGCTATATGTTAGGCTAGTTATGAAGTACAAGTATTTGTTTGGTGTTTGGAAGGTGACATTCAATAGAACAAGGCTGCAAAATAAGAGAAGTTCAGACCATTGGGTTAATGGAGTCAATGAAAATAAACCTCTGGGTATGGTTTCTTTGGCAAAGGAGAAACTACAGAGCAAGATAGTTAAACACAAAACAATTTTCAAGCTGGAATAAGATGAAATAAAGTCAGGGAATGAAAGGCAATCAAGAATCTTTCATTACGCTAACAGAGGGAAAATGAATAAATAGTACCAAGGAGAAATTAAGAAGTCCTTAATTATATTTAGAGTGTAAGAACTAGGGAGACAGGTGCAGTCAAGAATTCCTGCCTATGCTAGTCCTGAAGAAAACATGAAAATTGATAGGAATTGAACACAGAGTACAACAAAGTAAATTCTGGGCTATTATTTTTTCCTGCAATTCAGAATATGATATATAGATGATATATAGAACATAGGAACAGTAAAACAAGAGTTAAAAAGACTTATTGATCCATGAGGTAACACGAGAATTCTGCAACATATTCTTTTGCCATTAATTCCACAACCAGCAAGTTCACCAGCAAAGCATTCCAGCAATCTTTATTCAGAAGAGTTCTCAAAATTTACAGCGCAGGTCCAGAATGATATTCACCAACCAACCCCCAATACATCTCTAGGGGAGGTATATATACAAAAAGAGTTTACAAAATATCTCATAGAGAAAATATCAAGCAATAAATTTATCCATCTACTTCTTCAAAGGCAATAAATAACATTGAAAACAGAGCGCAATGAATGTAGGAGTAACTCCGCTGTATTGGCTACCTTAGGTGGTCTGCTATGCTTGACTTTTTGACTCAATAAGTCAGCTGGTAGCTGTCTCTTCAATTTGCGTTCCTGCGTTGCTGTCACGGCCCTGTCATCTGTGCCTGATTCTGCCTTAACGCATTTTAGCGTGAATTCCTTCCTTTGTCATTTTTATTTTTCTGATATGTGACACGTGCATTTGAATTTGATTATATGCAGATAATTAAAAAGAACAAGAACCCAACTACCTTGGTAAAACCTCCAGCATGCTCTGCCACCATTGGTCTGTTGGCAATTGGTGTCTTTGTAGTTTTATCAGTATTTCATCAGCTTCAGTATATCTGTAGAAATTGGGCTGCACCTCAAAAAGATGTGTTATTTCATGCTCAATATAGAACAGATTTTCCAACTTGTCATATAAGCTTTGTCCAGTAGGAGGTACTATGTCTTCTGAAGTGCTTGATGATGCTGTAATCTGATTTGCAACATATGTGTTTACCCTGTGAGCATACTGTTCATGTGTCAACAGTCTCTGGTTGCTGGTTAATAAACTGGGTAGACCCCTCTGCTGTAAGGCTGTAAACTTTTCTGTAAATGCATTTATTTCTACCTGCATTTCTTGGCATTTTCTCTCCAGATTTTGCACAAAATTCTTCATAGTTAGCACCTTTTTAATTGTCAAAATTGTACCTGTTCTGTCCTGAATATCTAGAGCTGCTAGCTGCTCTCTGGTATGAGTATTCAAAAAATGAATTAGTCTATTGGCCTGTTCGGGCATGTTTCTCAATAATCCTCTGGCCTTTTGGATCTCCACTCGAGATATTTCTATCAATTCAATTTTCTCATGAATTGTTTGAATTGATCTCCATTTATTAGTGATGGACTGGCCAATTTTAGTCCACAAAATTGTTTTGATTTCAGACAAAGTTTTATGAAGAGTTGGATCTTTCTCCAAAGATTTTACTTTATTTTCCAAGGCCTTTACCTCTCTTGTTTTCTCAGCCACAGTGATTTTTGATTTATCATAGCTAACCTCCAACTTGGCCAGTTTTTCTTTGGCTTCCTTTAGCTCTGCCATTTGGAGTTCTAAGGCCTTTATTTCCTCCATCATCTTCTCCATGCTCATGTTGGTATCTGGCATTGCTGTTGTTGTTGCTGCTGAAGTATTTGTGGCTGATGTACCTGTTGTTGATGCTGGGGCAGTGGGAGGGACTGATGTTGTTGCTGTAGGAGGAGCAGTTGTAGCTATTGGGGTTGTTTGAGCTGGCTGAGAGGCCAACTCTCCCTGTTTGTCCTGTAATGCTTTCTCCAAAGCCTTCTCTGTTTCTGCCAGTCTTTCATTCATTTTTATTAACAGCTCCATCATATCTTCTTCTTCTTTTTCTTTCACCATCTCTGTGGTCTGCGGATGCATAGTAACTAGCAGCTTTAACTGCTTCTTGAGGGCAGCTATGTCATCCTCCTTTTTCTTTATCAATGCTTTTATTGCCTTAGGGTCCTTGGGATTATGTCCCAATTCAATGATGATTTCTTCTAAGGACTTTATCCTATTGTCCTTGGCCAGAGAGGATACCTTTTCCAACTCTAATTGAGCAGATGTATTGTTTAGTGAATTCTGCAGTTGTTGAGCTAATATGGCCTTATCTGCTAGAGTGGAATAAACCATTTCACCGGTTTGTTTATGCAGCTCAACCTGGTCCAAAGGATGAATGTCTTTGGCAAGAGCTTCCAGGTTTGTCCTAATATAATCGGCAGCTGACTGTGGCTGCTGTACTGTGGGCTTGAAATGACTCAAGATCAATTTCCCTTCCTTGATGTCATAGGCAGACATCAATCTTTGTTGTTTGGCAGGGGTCATCTTGAGGAATTGATCGTAAAGCTGCATTCTTATTGGTTCATTTTGTGCCTTGATCTCCATGAATGGCCTCTTAATATAAGAACTGTGTTTGCTTTGAGGCCGTGCTGATGAAATTTCCATACCAGACTGTTTTCCCGATTGCTGCCCATGAGAACTGGTAGGTGATTCTGTCCCTAGGGAAATTAATGGGCTGGCTGCCCTTTCACTTCTTGGACTTTCAATAATCTCCTCTATAACTTCCTCTTCAGGTAGAGGATCTACTCTCTGCCTTTTTGCTTCTTGCTGTTTTGCTGGCCCACTTATGGGTGTAGCCTCTTCTCGGTCTCTTTTTCTACCCTTCTCCTCATTGAGAGGAGTCTGTAATGCTGGAATCTCCGATGCATGGGTTTGGGCAGAAGGAATTTTCCCTTGGCCTTGCTGCTGTGATGATGTAGGTTGATCTGTGACCTCTTGTTGTTCTGAATGCATCACTTCTTTGCCTTTGGATGTGCCTGCAGGAGGAGTATCTTCTAGGGCAGTTTGTTGTGAAGATGTAGCAGTTGATGAGCCCGCTCTAATGCGTTGAGGCAATTTGAAAGAGACCTGTCCAAAAGAGTCCAAGTCAAGAGTTTTTTCAAGGTTTTTCATTGCCTGCTCCATTTTCTCTTCCTCAGTAATTTGTTCTACCAATGTACCTTCTACCCATTCATCTTGGTTAGCATACTGTTCTATATCAGGGATTTTACAATGTTCATAGCCTGATAGCCTATATTTTGTCTTTCTCTCATGGATAAATCCTTTTGGGTCATAGGGTACCCACCAAAAACTCATTTTTAGCTTGAGCTGCTCACTTAGTATCTTTTCAGCATCTTTCCACCCTTCCTTTTTGTTAATGATGAGGGGGCCTAGTTGGTTTCTTAGCTTCAGCTGAGCCTTTTTCTTGGCTTCATAAAAATGAGTCAAATCAGAGCTAATAAACTACCTAAAGTATTCAAGGGCAAACAATCTCATAGGCACATATCTTGGCAGCTTGTAGGGACATAATTCACAGCCATAAATCCTGATCTCTGTGTGATTTTGGTAAAAGTACCAATCACCTATTTTATAGCTTTTGGACAGCTGCAAGATTTTTTGCATTTCAGCTGTGAGTCTGGGAGGGGGACTTGTCATCAGCAGAGATGAAACTGGATATATGAATAGGTCAATGAACTCACAATAAGTATAAGGAGAATTGTGGACTATATGGAAGACTGGGGTCCAAAATATGACAGATCTCCTCTCTCCTTTTGCATCCAATTTCTTGACAGGGAACTGAAAACTATCTGTTTGATAGTATAAGAACATATGATAGATATAGGCTGTATACTTGAAAACTCCTTCCCTATTTAGGCTCATGAATTGCTCGTGGATTTTGTTGCTAATGAAGGTAGCAAAGTCAAACTTGATGGAAGGAGGGTGCCCTGGAATGAATATAGACATCACAGCTAGAATGGTTTCATCAACATACTCACTCGTTCTAAAACCCAGGACATAGGATATCATGTCAATAACAGTTCTCCCAACTTGATTGAAATAGACCTGGTGAAAAGGAGGTGAGTCTCTGGGCTAGGAGTCTGGGCTCATGAATAAGTTGGCAATTCGGCCTATCTTTGCAGAGGATAGTTTGGAGCCTTGGTCCAGCAAATTTTTCATAGACAGAGGAGTCAGAGGATGATTAGACTTGAAGTGCAACATCTCATTGATTGAATCAGGGGTAATATAGAACAGGACAATGCCATTTGGGGACATGACAGCTCTTTGAGTAGGCTCATAGTTAGCACAACACAAACGGATTATATCTGGAAATACATTGACTGATGGAAGATAATATATGGGCAGATTGGACTCCCAGATGCCATAGAGATCAGTCTTGTTTAGATAGCTGTTTCTAATTTCACAAAAGGTTTGCAGATGGTTTTTCATACCCATTAAGTCTTGTATTTGGAAGTCCCTATCAGCTAAGGGCAACCATTCCAGCTCCTTATGTGGTGCATTCAAAGGGGCAACATTGAGGGCTACTGGAGGTTCCATTCTTCAATTCTCTGTGATTTTTAATTTAAAATTTGGAGCTTTCATAGCAACAGCAGGTAAAATATGAGTTTCTGGAGCTTTCTGTGGAAATTGCAGGCGGAAATAAGCTTAACTTCAGCTCGATGGGCGAATTTGCAGAGGGAACACAGTCCACAGGTTTTCTTTGGGAAAAATGGGCCGAACAGAGGTTAAATTGCAAAGGTTAGGGGCAGCACTATGTTTTTAATTTAAAATTTGGTTCTACGGGCAATTTTTGGAGAAAAACTTGGAAAAACACGGTTTGGGAGAAGAATTTGGGTAAATACCTGTTTTATGGACGCCTGGTGCACAATGTGGGTGGTAGGCCGAGCTGAGGGACCGAGCAGCGGAGTTGATTTGCCTGGGTGGTGGACTGTGCAACGACAATGGCGCTTTGGTTGTTGAAAACCATGCAAATATCGCGCAGAACAAACAAGGTAAAATGGACAAAAACGACGTTTTAATGGCTTTTTGACAAAAATTCAGATTTTGGCGGGTTTTTGGCGCGCTTTGGTCAGGTGACGTCATGATTTTGTCGTATAGCGGGGGTACGGAGGCCGACTTGGCAGTGACGTGGCGGACACGGCGGATGATACGGAGGCGGGGTGGTGGGTGACGTGTTTGCTGACGTGAGGGTGACGTCAGCGGGGCGGGGGCATAGGCGGTAAGCGGTTTGGCCCCCGCACCGCCTTTGGGCCAAAGTGGTATTGTCAGAGGGGGCAGCGATCACGTCAGGCGCCTGACGCGTGTCTTGTGTACGGCGGAAATACCGCCCATCCCCCGGACGCTATCGTTCGGCATATGGGGGCTCGCGATATGCATGTGGGCCATCCGATCTGGGGGATCGGATCCGACGGCTGGCGGCATGGTAAACTGGCGGAGGAGTAATGTATGGGCCCGCTATAATATTTCAGTGTTTTTAATGTTTTTGCGAAGAATTGTAGTGTAATGCGATTTTGGGTTTCGTGGGTTGGTTATTTAATTAACCAAATGTTAATTAAATCCCAAGGTTTGTATGCGCGGGGAGGGTTGTTATAAGGTTCCAAGTGAACCTGTAACTCTTGAAATTCATGTTTTATGGCTATAATTGCCGGGGGTCGGGATATTATAAAGTTTGGGATTTTTTATGCTATTTTATGTATAATAGGGGTAGGGAAAACTTTAAGTAGGAGTTATATAATAGAGATAAAGTGTTAATATGATTTTGTAGATAGAAAACGCTAAGCTTATAAGGTAATAACTTAGGTTTTTAGGGAAATGAAAAGGAAATGGAATGATTATTTTTACAAAAGAAATGTGGCTTCTTTTGGCTAAGTAAACACAAAGTTCCACTTAGTTTTTCTCATAAAATGAAGTGAACTAGGACCATTGAGCAAATCCCAATGTCCTTGAAGGGATGTTAGTAAGTGTTCTTGGGGAAATGAGAGGGGAAATTTGTAGGTTTTAACCCTGTACAGAAATTACCTGCATACGAATTCTTAAACAAAGAAAATAAACAATGCGAGAGCATAACCCATAAAACACATATGCACAGAGATTTTTCCCTGGATCCCAAAACCGGGACTACCAGCTTGATTTTTCATTATGTTCCTTTCAATGTTACAATACATATTTATACATGCCGAAGCATCCAATACCATGGACCGAAAAACCATCGCGTCCAATACCATGTGCGAAAATCATGCACAAAACCATAGGTAGGTTCGCCCAACCTAATATAGGGTCCAAAAAAAATTTTCCCGGGGCGCTGCCCCGGACCCCGTAGAGGGGGGCTACCCGCCCCCCTGTGACCCCCCCCGCTGCGCAATCGGCGCAACGAAGGGGGGCTACCGCCCCCCTCTAACCCCCCGTTAAACTACGTAGGTTAGTCGTGGAAAGAATATAACACAACCCAACAAAATTAGTCATGCTTCACCTGAACTGCAACCACCTTGCCATGGTAATTGTGATATTCATGATATAGATCATATTCAAAAAGACAAAACTGATCACAAACTTGCTTCTGCAACATCAAACTGCTTACCCAGCCTAATACACCTAACATTTTTTCTTCCTTTTGATTGGGTGCATTTGAACTAGCAAACCCTTTCTCTTTTGTTTTCTTTTAACTGTCCTCCTATCTAAGTCTGCCCTTATCTCTTCCAGGGCTCAGATTTAGCTGTTGAGACCCTTTGCTTCTCTACCTAACTACTTGTCTGCCAAGCTTAAACTGTTTGGACAGACTTTATTCTCTAGTTCTACAACAAGAAATTTAAACATGGACTGGCCAAGATTGAGCTGTTTGGCCATCCATCAAGTGTGACAGAAGTCACTGATTGCATAACTTTGAACTTTTTTGCAAAAAATAGGATAGTAGTGGCATTTTGACTAGCCACTTTCCTGGTCTTTTCTTTGGGGTTCATTTTCTTTCTTTTTTGACCAATTCATTCTTTTTGCCCTTTGATTATTCTTTTAGGGCATACCCTCTTTTCATTTTTTAAAATTTTGATTTTTTGAAAACATGGAACCTTTGCAGCATGGAAAGGATGATCATATTTGGCATTTCCACAGTCAATCATGAAATATGACACCTATTGGTATAGGAACCTAACACCATACAAACTGATTTGGTTCCAAATATAAAGTTGCAATACGTACCTTTTGTGTGTTTTGCACATTATTGAGATCGAAAAATTGCTCCATCTGTAATATCCATGTTGCGTGATCCTTGCCATCAAACTTCCTCATATCGATTTTTGGAATATGGTGGGTCTTCAATCCAACATTAGAGTCTATGAAATCATGATTAACATTTCTTTTGTTTGCGTCATGAGTTTCCTTTACTACCCTTTCACCATTTGTAAGTGTTTCTTGTAGAAAATTTGTCAAATCTGTCTTCAAATCTGCCATGTCTCTCTTCAAATCTGTCTTTAAATCTATCTTCAAATCGTCCATCTTAGCTTCCACACCCTTTATCTTAGATTCCACTCCATTTATCTTAGCTTTTGTGAGAGTGACATTTGTTGCACTTGGTCTTGTAATTTTGATATATCATGTAGTATTTCTTCCTCTTTTTCATGAGTCATGCTAGAGCTTTCAAGTTGCTTACTAGGTGTTTGCATTTTCTTTCCTCGGGGCATCAGTTACAGATAATAAGACTCTACTATGCCCTTTGAATTCCTTCAAAATAATTTTTCAAACCAAGCTTAAGCAAAAATTTAAAAAAATTTACACACCTTTTTTCACTTTGTAGGAGCTCAATATTGCCTCTGATGTATCTCTGTAATTTCAGATCATCCAGTTCTGAAATTGTGACCTACAGTAGCCCTTTGTGTCCTCTTTCCAATGCCACCAGTATAATCCAAATTGGATTCTCCAAGGAAGAGTTATGCCAAATCTCCCACAGTGACCTGATTATAGACTAGTTCAGTAGAGCAAACTTGTACGATATGCCACGTGTCCCTGTTTCGACCTTTGGCTCTGAAAAATATACACAAGAAACTACAATCCGTCTTCTTTTTGTACCTTCTTATGAAACTTCAATTTGATGCTCAGAGAGAAAGTTATGACAATTTTCCCTAGGTCACCTGTTTGGAATGTAATTCAGGAGTCTGCAAAAAGACCAACTTCCTCAGATCATATCTCTACAAATATAGCGCGAAAAGCTTTGAAATTCGGACCCAAGGTTCAGTGCGATTTCGTCTCAAATTGTTTTTTTTTCGCTTTTGAAACATCGCAGAAAAAAATTTATAGCGAAAATTCCACGATAACCTATTTGGAGCAGCGAAACCCTAGAATCCAAACCTATGATACCAAATGTTATGAAACTAGCTCACAAAAAGATAGAAAAGATAGATCAACGCCTTAGAATTCAGCCTCTTCGAGGGGGCAACCTCCTTTACATTACACAAATGAACAATTCTTGGATGATTCAAACGACAAAACCTCCTTTCTATATATAGGAGTCTAAGGAGTCACAATATAACCCAGCCGACCTAACAATAATAATATAAAGGCACAAAAATAACAATAGAGGGATTCTATGGGGCACAGTAATAACAATATGGGGAAAATAGGGGCACAACAATATTAATAAGGGATATAACTACAACAGTAATGGGGTAATCACTAGTATTATAGGGACCTAACAAGAAATCACATAACAAAACTTTTTGGACAAAAAATTTTGTTATGTGATTTCTACCGAAAGACTTTTCGTAATTCATTATGGATCACAGAAGCCTAAATTCATGAAAAGACGCTTGATTTTTTTTTGCAGATAACACACCGTGAGGGGCCTTGAATTCCATGCTTTAAGAGGTTTTCCATTGTCAACTTTTTTTTATGGACCAAAATACTGTAAAAAGAATTAATCTTAGGAAGGCAATCAGGATTCCATATTTTCCCCCATATCATAGCTAAAGGTGGAGCCTGATTAGGGTAGAGGAGGATTTTGTATCCTTTTTTAAAAAAGAATAGATAGATCCCCCAACCATGTAAATCCACCTCCTCAACCAAGGCCAATGCACAACCTTTATTTGCTTATTGCAATCAACCTTTCTGGGACACCCCCCCAGTTCCAGGACTCTCATGTTCCATTTGTCATCCAAGATGAGACATCTTCTAAGGTGGCTTTGTTATGAGAGGAGAGCACTCTAAAAGAGGATAGAGGGCAGGAGTTAGGCCCAAAGGTTGGCCCCCCATAATGTTGTCATATCTTACGCTAATTTGTTTTCCATTTCTCGGGATCCAAGTTTGTTTAGAAGTGATCAATAGAATATAAGCTTCTAAAGTTTTCCATATCTGAGAGTTTCCTCTATTTCAGAGGGGCTGAAGGATGCATGAAAGTTTGTCCCTAGCAAAGTATTTGCAATGTAAAACATGTTTTCACCAATCATGATTTCTTTTTATTAAACGCCACACTAATTTAGCTCCCATAGAAATATTCATAAGAGATGGATCTATTATTCCCAATCCTCCCATATTTCTAGGAAGGCAGATCATCTTCCAATTAATTAAATGGAATTTTATGGAATTGCTTTCCCCCTTTCCAAATAAATTTTCTCATTCTCTGTTTCATAGTCAAGGTAGCTAGGAGGACAAAGAACTGTTATATGGGGAGCGTTGAGAGGATTTCTTTTATCAGAGTTATCCTTCTTGCTAGATTCAACCATTGAGCTCCCCATTATTCAAATTTGTATTTAAATTTCTCTATCAAGTTGTTCTACGAAGGATCGAGAGAAGGTTTTAAACATATGGGGATCCCCAAGTATTTGAAGTTGGTCCAAGAATCTTTGCCTGATATTTCGAGGATTTGAAGTATATACCCTTGTAGTCCTTTACTAATATTCCAATTATAAAGATGACTCTTCTAGAAGTAGAACATATTGAGGCATAGAAAAAATCATTTTTTTCCAATATTTAAAATAATACCCAATTTATACAAAAAGTGAATAACAATACAAGACTTTACCAAAATACATTAATAAACATATGCCAAATGTGAAATTTTAACCCGCCAAATTCATCTTCCTTCATTAATATGTTCCTTATGTTTGAAGCAAAACTGGTGGGAAACTTAATGTTTTGGATGATGTATTTTATAGCATTGCTTCCCTTCTCTATAAACAACCATGGAATATTGCATTATTGTCTATCACTATAACAATGAATTAAATTACCCATTACATGATTTCCTTTTTTAATGTGAACAAAAATATTGGTGAGTTTGTCTTTATTACTCCTTCCATCTAATATTCTCCATAATATTTCTATAACCTTCCTCCTTATATGCATTATATCAAATAAATGAGTTGTTTGTAGGTGCTCGTAGTAGGGTAACCTAGTAAATTACATGGAGTGTTTTTGTGTTCTTTGCGGAATCTCATTAATGTGTTGACAACATTTATGAAACATAAGATATCATAAAAAATTGAATGTAAACACAAGTTGTATAACATTACATATAATATAGAAACCAATTTATCAACTTGATGATCCTTATTATATTTCAATTTCCATTAATGAGGTGTCATTCGTTATAGATATTTCTAGCCTTTTTCTTCCCACTAAAAATATATTTATTGGTAGCTTGATACCAATTGTTCTGAGGGAGGAAGTGTCTGCATTGATAAAACACATATTTTCCTAAACTCCTTGAATGTTTAGATATTATTCTGCGACCACATACTAGACATATACATTTACTCTTTGTTTAAATACCTATAAGATGTGAAATTATGTTAATCCTAGTATACAAAAGTAACTATTGAAAAAATACATGAATTGATAAAATTATATATTACTAGAGTGTAACACTTACTTACAACACAAATGTGTTAGCCTTAGGGGCATCATGAATTATTCATGTAAGTATTCCATGGAATTGAAATTGTTTTTGCTATTGGTTTGGAGATTCCATATGTAGTATTGCCATCCCAAAATTTCATCAATAAGAGTCTCAATAAATAGATCCATATCTTTAACTTGGTACTAAATTATTTGAAAATACTCATTTTTACTGCCTTTAACATATAATAAATTAATCCTAAAGTACAATTTAAATTATATGAACGTGAAAACATTATTGCAAACAAATAATTGGAAATCATTTCCAACATTGTGGGCTCCCTCTTTATTGACATCAAAGGAGGAAGGTTATTACATATAACAAAAATAGGTTACAATAGGTAAATGGACCCAAGCTCCCCAAATAAAATGACACCATTAGCTGCCAATGAAAGCTTAACATTGCAAATATATTTTTTAAAATTGGTTATCATTCGTCAATGTCTCTAAATGTAGTACCACTTATAGGTATTCACATAGAACCATATTTACTTCTATTTTATGGATGATGATCCATTAATTGTGTTATGTTCTTGCACCTAAAGAAATGTTGCAAACGTGGAATTGTGGGAATATTGGATGAAGAACCTTGTGGACATTATTTAATCATTTAAATATTTATTAATTCCATATTAAGGGAATTTTTAACTTTGTTACACGTTGCCCATAGGGCATAGAATAGACGGTGATGGGGTGTATTGTTAAGTCACTCTGTGATGTGAATGTCACCGGTTCAAAACTTCGTGGGAAAAAATCCAACCATGTTAAGAGTTGGTGTGGCCCAATCCATGTGTCATCCCAGGGTGATTTTGACAGCTTAGATGGCCCTTGGTCATGGTTTCTCAAGCCACAGGTCAAGCCTGATGTAATCTCTGGAGAACTCAGACAACTTGACAACAACAACAAAAAAATTGTTCCATGTTGTCCATAATAAGTAATATGGTCACTAGGACATTGATAAATGGTTTGATACTTTATACTATATATATTTCCCCCAGGAAAAATTGTAATTTTCATTAATATGATGATGAAAATTACATGCAATATAATTCAGAATTATCATGTCAAAACTTGATTGTTGATCATCTCAACCAGCCTCATACTGTCTACCAGACTATATATATATATATATATATATATATATATATATATATATATATATATATATAGAGAGAGATATATATATATAGAGAGAGAGAGAGAGAGAGAGAGAGAGAGAGAGAGAGGAAGAAAAAATTGTGTACAAAGCCAAAATGTATGTTGTAGGAGTTGTGAAAGTGTTGTGTATTATGGGGAGTTGTGGAAAAAAGAAGTAAAAATGTTGTCACTGTGTATATGTCCTTGATGGGTAAGTTATGCAAAAATTCAGATATATCATCCATGTGTGACTGCAGTTTCTAGAGGAGCCTCGATAAATGGTCGATGATAATATTGATAATGTTATGATCCTTGTTGTTTTGTCACATGCCAAACACCAAACGCTTGTTGTGAGCCCTCTTTGGATAGCTGATATGAAATATGGTTCTGATCCCTGTAATTATGATAACAATAAATGGAGTCAAAATGTGATTTGAGCAACATAAATTCATCCAGAATTCTTCTGAGTGTGTGTGTGTGGCATGTCGATTTCATATTGAACCAGTCAACAACCACCTTTGAATCACCAAAAACCTGAAGGTGTCTGCAATTTTTTTCCAGAGAGAAGAGGAGGAGAAGTTTTAAGTTGTACAGTTTTGCAAAAAAATTTGTACCATGTCCCAGCCCAGCTTTGAGTTTGAAATGATTTGTGTCATTGAGATGTAAGACAACACCTCCACCACATCGATCTTGTTGTGATGAGCCATTAAAATATGCCCAAGGGACTGTGTCATCAATAGAATTTGTGGTGACGATACAGGGTTTGCGAGGATTTTCCTCATTTGGAAGGAGGTTATATATTGCCATGATTTGTGCCACCGTAAGTTCTACATAAAAAGAAATATTTTGGAAGATCTTTTGATTCCACCCAAATCCAGATGCCCCAACATGTAAGCAATGGTATATTCCACAACTTTTTTGGTGTTGCCTAGTTGCACCAATTTTCCCATGCCTATGAGATATGTTCTCCCTGTCATTTGATATTTATGGACAACCCCTGATAAATAAGGTTCCAAACTTGAAAAGCTACTTGACATGTTAAAAATAAATGTTTTGTTCGTTCCTTAGGCTCTCTACATAAGGTGCACCATGAGGGACCATGAAAATATCACTTTTTCAAATTATCACCAATGGGTAATTTATTTTCCAAAATGCCCCATAGTAGCATCCTTGACCTGGCTGGTCCTTTCAACTTCCATAGGTGCCTCCACCATCAGCGTTGAATGACGAGTTCCTTTGAGGCAATGATAATTAGATAACCATGTTTGGGGGTGTAAGTTTTGTGTTTATATTTAGCCCACAGTAGTTCATCTTATCGATCAAGTATTCAGATGTGTGACGCAGATAGCGCCCTGGTGTAGTCTCCCCGGGCTTGGTGCCATTGTTCTAGAGTTTGCAGGGTAGTTGCAGATAGCCAACATTGCCCCCACATATCATAATACTTTTGATTTGTTATCTGCTAAATATATTTGATTATGTGAGAGGATAGGAAAGCAACCAGATCCGAGGGAAGGATATGATGGTTTACACATATATCTATATATTTCATAATGAGAGACAATATTTATATTTGTGAGGTAAAGTATTTGATGGTGGTATGAGGAAACCGCCTAACAATCTACAACATTCACAAAAAATATTATAATCAATATTCATCAACATTGTATCATTTGTAGCCCTTGCAGGGGATCTCAATTGGTGATGATTGTGTTATTAAGTATTATGTAGACATTGAGATTTGAGGTTCAAATTCCCCCAATTAACCTGTGTCGGCAGAAAAGGTATATGTAAGAAACTAAAGGTTATAGTGGTAGTGGTTGAAATCAACCTCATGCCACATGAGTATGAAACCAACCCACTTGTCGATTCATCTAGATACTACATACATACATACATAATAATTTGTACTATTAACACTAAAAATAAATTACAAAGATGGTATTCATGTATTAAGAATTATATTTCATACCTTAGGATATATGTGACATAGGTATTTGAAAAACAATAAATACTTTCAACTTCACCAACAGAAAAATATTAGAAAGGGGATTTGTCCTTGAGACTCCATATAAAGGTTTTGGTATTTTATCAACTGTAGGTGCATCATGAACATCATTGAAGTTATCATCCATTAGAGATATGGTGTCATGGGTCAATTTATTTATGACTCATAAAATATCGTGGATATTCCACTAGATAGTTCGTCACAACATATTTGATAAAAATAGGCTGAAATTTATACTATGAGGGTTAATTTTATTAGATTCCAGATTTATTAATAACTATTTTTTTCTACTTAGGCTTGAAATAGATAAAATTATAAAAATAGATAATAATAAAACATTACCACACACCTACCATAAGGAACATAAGATATGCTCTTGGAAACCCTTATAGGAGAAAACCAAACTAGAAGGTGAGGGTGTTTTGCTTTCTCTTTTTTTGGAATAGAAATAATGCAAGTAAAAAGAATAAGGCACTCTCTATGAAGTTACTTGAGACATGTGACCTTTTACACTATTATAGAGCATTAAAACCCCCTCTGTTATGTTTTCTCACTCCCACTTCCAATTTTTTTTCTTTACTATGGAACAATGTATAATAAAATAGAATGGAATCCATTTTCCTCCTATTGGATTAGTTTTAACATAGCCTAGTAGCCAAGTAGGGGTTAGGTTTCACTCCAACTCTTAACTAAAGTTACAACTTTGACCCTTTTAGATTATTTTCATATTCCCCACATAGCTAGTCCCTTTACCATGAGTAATGACGGCTAACATGGCATCCACTCATTCCATGGTGGTCAAATATGGTAGGTCAACTTCTGGGAGACATAACTTTTGCATGTGAACTTTTATTGGTGTGATTCTTACGTCGTTGGAATATCTCTCAGTGTGGAAAAGTGGCATGGGGTTTGACGCTTAAGCAATAAATTTTTACCCCTAAAATATGTCATTTAAGGCCTCAAAATGACCATGGAAGGTTTCAAACCCTAATTTTCTAAACTAGGTCATGCTAATAAAGTTGCTCCTATAAGTTTATTCCTCGAATTTTTCCACTCTAAAAGCATTGAGATAGATGAAAAATTATACAATGGTCCAATTTAGATTAATTTATCCTATCATTACCAATTTATATTGGTATCCTCATTTTCCTCCATAGGATTTTTTTCATAATCTCCATTCCTCTATGTGAATTCTGTAAGCGTATTCACCAATATGTTGAATAAAATTGGCACGTCATTTGGTTGCAATTCAAGCTTAGGATACTTTGTCTTTTATAATTATTAACAATCAACTTATTCTCATATATATCAAATATTAAAACAATAAAAATATTTGTAACAATAAAACAAAAAAATTAATGAATAACTTAACAATGGATGAAATATGTACCCCTTCAAAGTGCCCATAATCCTTGAAGACTTCAAAATTCTTTTCATTTATAATTATATGCACATTCTGCAAAAAAAAAACATTTATGTTCACCATATCACTTCCCTTGCTTTAACAACAATTCTCAAACTTCCCTATTTTGATGTTGACAATATTAACTATACTTACAATAATATAAATTGAAGCAATATCTATATATAGTATAATAATATAGTAAAAAATTCCACAAATACAAAATTTAAAATTTATTTTCAAATGGTTTAGCATTGGAGAATTTTGAACATGTTGAAAGTCAATAGAAAAACATTGTTGAAAGCATCACATAATATGAGTAATATTAAGATGAGTAAGATTATTTCAAAGGTCAATATTGAAAATTTTGGAATAATCTTATAATATCTAAAGAAATTAAAAGATTATATGAAATCAAATGACCATTAATTAAAAAACATCGTAATATTTAGAAAGGGTATTATTATGTAAAAAACGTTATATAGTGTAATCATCTATATATAAAACAAATTTAGAAAACCAATTTACAATGTTTTAAAATAGATCAAATTCAACGATACGTTGGAGGAGGATGGAAAGCGTTAGGGTTCAGGCGAAAGGGTCCAGTGCTCCTCTGCCCATATAGTGTTTTCCGTGGCTTCACTTTTGACGTATCATTGCCAAAAATCTGCTATGTTCCAAAAGATATTGGTTGTCAGTTGTGATAACGCCTCTTCGGGACTGGTTTCCTACTGGATACAGTTATTACTTGAGGCAAGGACCCTCTACGAAGGGTTGTGTTTCAACTGGTTTTGTGATGCGAGCTCTCTTATTTTGGCACCAGCGAGAGAGGATATAGAGACTGCGTTCATCACCTTCTCACGCCAAATCACTCAGATCCGCTTATGGGAGGAGAGTTGGGGCATAGACAACGCTTTTCCCCCCTAGGACCTTCTATGAATCTGCAATGGCGATTTCACATATAAGCAATGTACAGGTGTTGCATGCAAATAAAAAAATATCCATATTTAATAGTGATGGGCACAATTCGATGGAACGAGCAAAGGCCGAGAAGAGCAAAGTTTTATGAAACCTGGGGTTATGGCCTCAACCATCCAGCGTAGAGGGTAAATAGTTGATCTCAGATCCAAAGGACTTATACCAAGTTTTTATCAAAACCATTTCTGGGAAATTGATAATGATATGGTACGGGGAATGGACTATGCACTGGATCTCAAGCAAAAGGCCCAAAATGGCACATGTATTTTTGCTTCATCACAAAGGTTGATTTTTTCCCGAGAAAGTGCTGCATGAAGAGATCTATTTGAAAGACTATGGGATTCAAAGAAATTCTACCATTATCCAGAATTTAAGATTACAAGGTACTATCCCGAGAGAAAGCACACCAGCAAGATCATCATCGACATACAAGGGTTAGGGTTTTTTCAAAGATGCATTAAGAGGGAAAGATATCACACAGGACAAACAAATCCCAAATCTGACAATCTCATGTCTGTACATAGTAGAAAAGATGGAAAAGGCTCCAGATCTGTCCATCGAATTACCAAAAGTAAGTGGTCTCTTACACACTCTACAAGCAAAAGACATCATTTGTCTATTTAATGGTTTTTGGCCAAAATATGAAGAACTAAGTGAGTGGATCTACCTCAACTCGACCAAAGATTGTGATATTTATCTGTGTGCAAAAAGTTTTTTTGTGGTTCAGCTTGATACCCAAGAAGATTACAATTTTTTCATAAATGATGGACCGTGGTTATGGAGAAAGGCGAGTCTCTTCGTAACCCCATGGTTTCCGGGTTTTGATGCAACCTCAATGGTGGTTACAAAAATTCTCGTATGGGTAAGGCTACATAACTTTCTCTTCTTTTTTGGCACCATCAGCTCTTAGAAGGCATTGGAAACTCTTTGGGAAGGTTCCTAAAGACAGATTGAGAAAGAATGGACAAAGAGATATTCACCTTTGCTCATATTTGTGTGGAGATGGATTCAAGTAAAGGTTTCCCGGATTGTGTTAACATGACACACAAATATTTCAAGTGGATAGAGTGGTTAGATTTTGAAAATACTACTTTTCAATGCAAGGTTTGCCATCAAACAGGGCATTTGCAAACACATGCAAACAAGCAAAGAAAAGAACAAAGAAGAGAACACGAGAAAAAATGATGGCAATTCCCATAATCTCCATCATTAGATGATGAGGATGAAGAAATGGATGAAACCAAGCAAAATCAGGAGACATAAAAACAACAAGGTTCTCAAGAGGTGGGAGAAGAAAAGGAGGAAGAACATAACAAACAATCAGAGAATCCAATCAACTCAGTGGTTGTTCCGATCCTTGAAATCCAAGTAGAGGGGAATAACAACAATCAAGGCACAGGTGGAACCAAGCGATCTCATGTATCTGAAAGCTCTGACTCAGACAAAGATGTCCCAAGCCTTACAAGAAATAATGAGTTGGCAATTGTTACTTCTGCTCCATCGCTTGGGACTTGGCAAAAAGTCCAAAAGAAAATGGGAAAAAAGGAAAAGTTCAGTTTATCTAGCAACTTGTAATTTTATTTTATTTCTATTTTTTGGTAGCTTCGCTACTATATGTGTGTCCTGCACACTGGTCCGTAGGACAACCCTTGAATTCTTTATTCATCTACTCAATGTAACTTTTCATTTTTATTAATAGAAAGTTACTAATTTTTTCCTTGGAAAAAAAATAGATAAAATTCAACATTTAAAAAGATTTTTTGTCTAATAAATTTTAATTATTTAGTGAAAAAATATTGTTTAAAATGATAAGTTAAGTAATTTTTATTTTATTTTAAACAATGAAATTGTAATTTTTTATATTTTTATGTAGTTAAATGAAAAATTTAAATATAGTATTAATGATATATATGTTAGTCTTTGTTTTTTAATAGAATGATACATATGATAATGATGAATAACATTTACTGAGATTTATATGTTCTATTGGACCTTAAGAAGGTAAGATATTAATTAGAATTTTTTAACATGTTATGTCTATGTTCAAAAAGAAGTGAGAGAAGCGTTCCCAAATCACCATAGTTTTGTTGAGTTGAAAAGTCAAGAAGGTTGTTAGTCTGACAAAATATTTTGAAAATTAAATTGAACCTGAGTATAAGATGGACAATCTAAGAGAAAGTGGTTTTCATCTTCAACCCTCTTAGGACCAAATAGATAACAAAATATTTCATCCCATGGTTTTTTTGGAATCAACCAATGCCCAATTTCACTATGAAGCTCATGCGAATTAGCTCTAATCTTGCAACATTCATTTTCTTCGTAACTCTAGTCGAGATAGAGAGATCATTTTGGTTTCAAGGTTGGGGTTGATAACCTCTTTATAATATCGTAGCTTCCTTTTTCCCTCCAACTCTTTAATTCCCCACAATTTCTCCTTAATTTTTGAAGTAATACTATTTTTAAGGTTATCCAAATTCAGCAAGATGATCTCCTCCCTTTATTCCCCAATGGTCTAGCCAAGACTAGGCATCCTTATGTCACCCTCACCTGAGCCAAAGGTGGGGGTTTTGGCTAGAGTTAGAAGTTATTTTAGTAAATATATTGGCATCCATCTTGTATAAAATCTTCTTATACAGAAGAAACTTAGTCATCGCCATGCTTTCAATGGAGGAAAGTCTTATTTCAATCAAGATGATAGGGTAGGGGGTATTTCCTTTAATCTTGAGCTTGTAGGTTATAAATTCTTTTGGATGTGTTCAATCTTATTCCATGAAAATATAGATATATTTAAACACCCAATCTCACATCCATATGAAATAATAAGAGTGACAAGAGCCTTAAAGAGGAGCCTTTTTTTAATCCCAAATCCAAATATTTGATGATTTACAATTTTTTTCAAGCCCATAGGAAGCTTTCCAACCTTTATTTATCCTTTTCTCAATGTTATAATTCCAAATGAGCTTATGATGGATGTTGATTCCTAGACATTTGTATGAAGGAACTTCCTCCAAGGAGTTGTTATTGTAAATGAAAGTATCATGGCTAATCTTTTTGGATTTAATTATCATGAATTTCGTTTGGTTGGTATTTATAGTCATATCCATCTTGGATCATAAATATTGGATGATTGTGAGTTTCTTTCCAAGATCATAATGGCTCCTTGCCAAAATAACACTATCATCATCTTAAAGGAGAAGAGGTATGACCATATTAGTGAGAATGAGGCCAACACAACCTACATCTTCTAAACACTCGTATAACTTATCAATGTATATGTCAAAAAGGGTAGGGGATAAGGGACACTCTTGCTTGAATCCAATATTTCATTTAGTTTCTTTCAACCATTCCTCAGTAGCCCTAATGTTGAAAATAACATTCTCGTACATCCTTCTCACAACAACCCTAGACTTGAGAGGAACCATTATCTATTCAAGCCTCTTCCATAGCTTTGTTCTAGGAATGGTGTCAAAATCTTTTCTAAAGTCAACAAAATAACATAATAGATTAGTTCAATTATCGTGGAATTCCTTTACAATTATCCTAAGAGTAACAATATGGTTCACAATTCAATAATATCTCCTAAACCCAACTTATCCTTTATCTCTTTTACCATAGATTTCAATCCAAAGGCTAGTCTTCTAAGCCCTATAGCTTCGCTAAAATGTGGCTAATCATAATTATCTTGTATTTAGAGAGAATTTTTTTATCCTCATTTTTAAATATAGGCACTATAAGGCTTTGCATCAAAGGTTTAGGAAAGTCTTTCTTCACTACCAAAGTAAAAAACTTGTATATATGTGGGATGAGGATATATTCTCCTCTTTTTAAAATTCTATCTTAGTAACCTTCAATGTCCTTAGATTTCTCATTAGTGAGTTTCTTCACCCCAAAATCAATGTCTTCCAAAGAAAAAATATCATCCTCTATAGGGGCATTCAAAATAGTGCCCATGTTGTTAGATAATTTATAGATATTTTTCAAGTAAATATTCCAGTTCTTCGAGGAAATCAAATGATTTTATTTAGTCTTATGAATAAAAAAATCCAATTCTCATAAATTTATGGAATTGTGAAGTTGATCATTTCAAAGACTATCTTTGGTTGAAGGAATCATGCCTATCAGATTCATTTCTTAATAGTCAGCTCCTAGTTTCTCTTGCGAATATTATATTGCAAGCATTTCCCTTCATCACACCTGAAATCCTTTTGAGTGATAATGAATGCATGAGTTATTGTGCGAATCAAATTCTTCCCTATTCACCATCTCCTGACCGGTCTCATGTGTTTGTTGTGTTGACATTCCTTTTAAATTCTTTCGATGATTAAGATGCTTGTACATTTTGTCACCAGTTATAGGAAAATGGTTTGTCATATCTGACATGCGACGAAGTTGGTTCTAGTATTTAGAGCATTGGCAAAGCTGTTTATTTTGATTTATCTTTGTTAACTACAAATCCCGAATATGATGTTTTAACTAGTCCATCTGATCACAATTCTGTCTCTGATGACTATCATTCAACTTACCATATTCTCATCATCACATCCAATGATAGTTGTTTTGCATCCTTTGACCTTCATGGTTTAACATCTCATCCTTTGAGTACTTGTCAAATGGTTGAGACACTTCAGCCTTGGTGAATGGTCATGACCCGTCCTCACTGTTATGTGGGATTTACGATTGTGGACAAAAGTATCTCCCCTAAGTTTGGTGGTTAACCTAGAACAATAGAGAGATAAGGAACCCAATGTTTTCCTTAAAGTAAATAGATAATAGAATGAAGCCTACCTGGAATCTGTCGCACGCTTCACTCCTTTAGCTTTAATGCTCCAATTCCAGCTCTGATTTCCAAAATTAGAACTTGCACAGTTAGATAACATAAGACAAGAAACTTCGATATCTATGCAATATCATCTAAATACTTTATTTAATAGATCAACATGGTATTGAAATACATAAAATAACAACATCACATATAGGAAAACAAAGAATTATTTGCATTAATATAAATGGAAGGAGTTACAACCATAAATATATGTTGATCTTGTAGAAGATCTCCTCCAAGCTGACTTGTCCTTTCCTTGTCACAATGTTCACCTCCAATCACCCTAAATGCATGAAATTAACCTCTCACAATAGCAACATAAGAGTAGAATCACTCTCCAAAATCCAACCCCTTTCATATGGAAGGTTGTAAATATATAGAGGAGTGGGCTAAGTTGGGAGTTCTTATCCAATTACGAATCTAAGGTTTTAGAACCACCTTTGATGGGAGGATGGGATCAAAGAATAAGGGATGGAAACTCCAAAGTAGGGTAGGATAGGATCCGAATGTTTTATCTGAGGTAAATGGTTGTAACAAATTCTAGAAGTTTCTGGAAAAGGAAGCTTCCATAATTTCTCTCTTTTTCCCAAATCTATAGAACTGACATAGGTGCAAAGGGGAGCAACCTGTAGGTGATCAACACAAGCCACAATGGAGCAACCTATAGGTGAACATTGTCCAACAAGAGGCCAGGGAGCGTTGGTCCTAAAACTGGCTCAGATGATGCAGTTTTAGGCAGAAACTTTGGGGAATGAAAGAGGCATGCTT
This sequence comes from Pinus tabuliformis, assembly GCA_031772625.1. Classification (NCBI taxonomy): domain Eukaryota; kingdom Viridiplantae; phylum Streptophyta; class Pinopsida; order Pinales; family Pinaceae; genus Pinus; species Pinus tabuliformis. Next base: position 561,126,907 of record CM062807.1, read on the forward strand.
AGGGATTTGTGCAATATGATGACAAGGGGGAATAGGATGTTGATTGATCCCATTAGGAGGCCTATTGATCGGATGTGAAAAAATGGCCTATAACATATTCCCCCCTAAAGCACAAAGTCAGAAATGATAACTGATGACTGAAGTGTTTTACCTTGTGACAAGTCGGGATCAAGAAAAATTGACGAGCTTCATTTGTTACAATACATTTTCATCATGACATATTTGTTGTTGAGGGAGGCATACCCATACTCAGCACATAAGCTAACATAACATGTACAATGATCAAAATATGTGTCCACATATGACAACTGGTGGACCCATGACTGGATGACTATTTATATGATCATGGCCATCATACATTGTGATCTTTGTATAACTCCTGAAATCGCAGCCCAGATGGATGAAACTAGATTTGGGGTCTTCTATCTCTTTCACATGACCAACCAACATATGAGTCTAACCATGTGAATCAATGACCTAAGGTTGAACATGGTAGACACCATCTAATTACTGGTTGATGATGTAAGTCATTAACAAATGCAAGAGGAACCACCGATGATGTTAATGACTCTCAAGGTACTACAATATAATTCGTGTGAATAAATGAGTTGATGTCAAACACCACACCGAGTCTTTCAATCGAAGGCCATTGATGTAAACCTGTCACTGAGAGTGAGGAAACTTGCCAATGTTGTATGAAATCACCAAGGTACCAAAGGGTTATTTCTAATTCAACTTCCTGGATAATGTGTTGATGTCAACAGGAAACATGTGTCATGATTGAGACAGTATGATGTTGATACGAAATTGGATCAGGAAAGGAAAACATGGAATGAAGGCTTAAGATTATTGTAACATATATTAATTGAATGACCTCTCTTGAACACACCGACGAAACTGAATGGAGTTAGCAGCATTGATCCAAAACCAAAATGGAGGCTCTAAAAATGGTATTATAACCAAAATACAAGCAGATTACCCAACCCAACATCCATGGAGATGAAGTGGAAGAGTGTCGTGTTTAAGAGTGACTCCCTGCCATTAGAAAATGGAATACCTTGTCTTCCCAATTTCCCCAACCATATTGGTTAGTACTTCTTTATTTTTTACAAGCTTGAGGAGGATAACATATGCTTGATCTGTAAGTTCACCCTTCGGATGAATCCCTCCAAGTATATTTAACGAACCCTGAGAAGGAGAGGTTCGGCATTGTCATGTTTAACAAGTCCATCGTTGTTTGATGTTTTAATGAGTCCAGTGAAGGTAAAACCCGACATTTTTTTCATGCTTAGAGAGTTTGAAAAAGAGGCGAAAAAGAAAACTCCAGATGTCCCTTTTCGTAGATAGTCTCTTAAGTCTAAAAAGGTAGAAAACAATACTAAAGAGAACCTCTTAGCCATGTTCAACTAAGTTGTTCCTTTTTTTTAGATAGTCTATCTCACTCCGGAAAAGCGTTAAACTTATACTGAGTAAATGTCTTTTCATTTACTTTTACGAGTTCGAAAAGACAAGTGCTTGGTGATCTTTTCATATTTTGGGCGTCTGAAAAGAGCTAAAAGAGGACTCCAATAGGTTCCTTTTTCGTTGGTTTACAGAACCTAGAAAAGAGATAAATGTATACTCCTTGGTCAAAATAACTTGTTTAAAGCATGATAAAAATATGTCAACAGTTGTCGACCTGCCCAAAACATCACAAAAAGGATATCTAGGTAAAAACATTAAATATGAATAAAATAACGTGATAAATGACCATAAATACTAAAAATGAATATTAATTTTCACCATTTCACATTTACCTCCAACAGTGAGAGTTTGAGGTCTTTCGCCCTCGATATTCTATAGATGATTGTGTCTAATTCGGTGGACCATTTTGATAATTGTCGCTTATAGGTAGGAGCTAAAACCCTTCTCTTTCTTTTTACGGTCCAATTTTTTATTTCATGCAATTTTTTTAAGGTCTTGAGGGCCCTGGGTTTCTAAGAACATGCCCTAGGACCAACTCACCCCCCAAAATCGAAACATGCATTGCACCTAGCCATATTGTCACTACTGGGAGAGGTGAAACACTTTGTCATGCACTACTAGGGTGCAATGGGTGAAAAATGCTAAGTTGTTTATCAGTTTTCCCTCAATTTTGGTCAAGTTTTTTGCATGAAAAGGAGACTAATGAATCTCTTATTGATGTTTTAGGTGTTCATTAGCACAACATGGTATTCATTTTGAGAGAAATAGAACATGAGGAACATGATTTAAATGCAGCAAATGATCTTGCTGCCATCCCGGCACTGAAAACTATGGATTTTTGAAATTCTTTTGGGTTCCTGGTATGAGGCAACATATGGAATTGTTGAAATATCTTGTTCGTTCATGGGATGTTCAGGCACAAGCATTCATGTTTAGGGAACATATGCTCAAGATAAAGGTAGACGATATCTACTTTCTGACAGGTTTATCCAGAATGGGTGCCCCCATCTCTCTCCTAGGTGGGAGAAGTGGTGGGGAGACAGTGAAAGATTATATTGCTACTTATTGTAGACCTCAAGCCCAGCCAACTAGGGATGGAAATATCAATATAAAATATGTAACCCAATTACCTTTGAGAACAATCATGTTCATTATCGCGAGATTGGAAGGTAGCTCAACACTTCATGTAGCAAGTAGATCGTACATGCAGTACAGGGTGGAGTGTCTTGAGACAACAGTCTTCAACTGGAGCGAGGGATTTTTGGTCAATATGAAGAAAAAATTACCAAATAAATAGAGGGGAAGTTAAATAACTTCGGCTATGGTTCGATCTTAGTCTCTTTTTCTCTAGAGCATGTGCCACTACTTTCCCCTCAGTATCATATACTCGATCCTATTAATCAAAGGGCCCCACGGATGAGGAGGTGGATAGATCATATGGCCCAACATGCAGATCCTTTGACGATAAGCTTCTCACCAGCCTTCTTTGGGTGGCTGCATCGATAGTTCATCATGATCAATGATTATCCTTACACATGGATGGATTTCCATGATGATCCCCAACCTCGTTCTTCCTGAAGGTGAGCAATGGGATGCTTCAGGTATAATATTTAAACCATTTAAGTTTTTGAAAGTTTTACATTTTTTTGTGTTTTTTTATGTCTCTGAGACTAAAATATTGATGTTTTCATGTAGATATTAGACCAGTTCAACCAGTAGGTGCTTCATATCTCAGTCGTGCAGAGAGACAACCACATGAGGAAGCATTGGATCCAGTACAGGTTATTGCAATAGGATGAGATGTGCTACGGGATCTTAAGGTAGCTGAGATCCTATTAGAGGTCGAGTGCCACATGGAGGGGCTGATAAACAGGATTGATGAGACCATGGTCAACCAAATTTCGATGCGACTTCAACAACACACTATCGGAGTGCCTAGGCGTATTGGTCAATTATTGCGCAAGATAGCTCATGCAGTGTCATTTTATCATGAGCACCATTGATTTTTCTACTTAGATATTTGCATGTAGTTTTTTATATGGGCGATGTAGCCATATGTGTCTCTCGGCACAAATTTTTGAAAAATAAAACTTAATATATATGTACATATTTTCAGTGTTTCCTAATTTCTATTATGCTTTCAATATGATGTGATGTGAATTGAAACTTATTTACATTCGTTGCAAATGTATATCTAAAACGTAATTAGCTAGGACATCTACTAATATGTTTAGGTTTCTAGAAATATGCCCATATCATATGAAATCGAAATGTCTTTTAAGAATACGTACTCTCAAAACCATGTGAAGGATGGCGGGAGTTCTCACTAAATATACATTAGCAAGTTGTAGTACGACAAGTTGTGAGTCAAGTCTAATGACTAAACAACAGATACCATGTAAAATAGCATTAGATAGTAGCTCAACCATTGTGCTATACTCAACGATGCTGTTAATAGAGAGACCAATGCAAATCCCTTTCATACTCACTAGCTCGCAATTTGGAGCAAAGATAGCCCATGTTGCGGAAGATGGGTTCTAAGTACTACGACTAGCACCATTGATATAACCAATATACGATTCGATATAGGTCAACATTTACAAACCAAAAGTAAAAGGAATCAACAGAAACTATGGGAAACTCTGAAAGGCACACTGTAAACACACTCAACACACCTATAGACACTATGTACATAGCGTACTACGCATGAGATCAAGCATAGTATTTTTTGAGGTACCGCCCATTCCTAGGTTGCACCAATGGAACTTCATCAAAGTATACTAACTCATAGGCCCCTTTTGCAATAACTAACTTGACAATTTACGGACCTAGCCACATGGTTTGCAACTTTCCTAGGCCTAACTTATTGGCCTCCTAGTCATATAAGAGAACCAGGTCTCCTTCTAAGAAGAAATGATGCTTGACATTTTTGTCATATTGCCCCTTGATGCATCTTTTATGAGCTTCATTCGTTAAAGCAACATTGTGTCTAGTTTCATTCAAATGAGTCAGATGTAAAAGACGGTCCTCCTCTACGAAAGTGGCAAGAATAAGTTCGAAAACTAGTTTTAACGATGTAATTTCAAATTTGATGGGAAGGATTGCTTCCAGACCATAGACCAACTAAAAGGGTGTGAATCCTGTAGCATTCCTAATTGTGGTTTGGTATGCCCACAAGGCAGCATAAAGAAGCATGTGGCAGTCCGTTTTGTTGACCCCTACCATAAGTTGAAGCATAGTCTTAAGAACTTTGTTAACATCTTCAAATAGTCCATTAGCGTAAGGATAGTAGGGAGTGGAATTTTCATGTGAAAGTCCTAGCTTAGCAGCTAGTTCAGTCATCATATGATTCCGAAATGTTTTCCATGATTCACAACTATTGCATGCTTAACACCAAACCTAACAATAACTTGATTGAAGAAAAAGTATGCAACCGTTTTGCCAGTGTTGTTATATGTAGGCATTGCCCTTGCCCACTTAGTGAAGTAGTCTATAGCTACAATTATATAACCATGTCCTCCAACCGAGTAAGGGTTACATGTCATAAAGTTTTTACCCCATTTTGCAAAAGGACCAAAAACTACAATGGGATGCAACGGAGTAGACGAAGCACAGATCCGGCATGCATGACACTTCTGGACGGCGAGAATATAGTCGCGAAAGATAGTAGGCCAAAATTAACCAGCGCGTAAGATCTTTTGCGCGGTAATGTAACCAGATAGATGTCCACCACATGCCCCTGAGTGGCATTCATTAAGAACTTTCTTGCCCTCCTCAAGGGTGAGGCGGCTCCATAAAACCGTATCAATACCACGATGGTGAAGGGTGTCACCAATAATAACATAATTTTGGGATTGGTATTGAATACATCGTTGCTCTGAGTGAGAGATATTAGGCCGGAAAGTCTAGGCCTAGAGATACATCATAAAATCTCCATACCACGGGTTAGATGATGAAATCAGAAGTAGTGACTCATCAGGGATAGAACCTTCAGATGTAGATTCAGAATTAGGGGAAGTAAGATTGCACATTAGCTTGGCAAAAACTAGGGATTTTTTTGAGTTGGACTTGATGAACTCTAGGTCAAACTCTTGCATAATAATGACCCACTTAGAGTGCTTTTCCCCTAGAAATTTACATGACAATATATATTTCATAGGGTTGGAATCTGAAATGACTTTAGTTTTCTAAATCAAGATGTAATGGAAAAACCTTTGGATGGCTTGAACGGCCGCCAAAGCCAACTTTTCTACGTGAGTATATCTAATTTCAGTATCGTTAAGATTCAAAATCAAATAATAAATAGGATTTTTAGTCCCTATATCATCTTCTTGGACAAAAACCATTACTATAGTAGAAGTGGAAGCAGCGAGATACAGGAAATAATCGCGTTGATAATCAGGGGATATAAAAGAGATGCCCGAACCAGTACATCTTTCAAGGCATCAAACACTTTTTGAGCAGCGTCATCCCAATAGAAGGGGACCCCTTTTTTCAGTAAACGAGTGAATCCTTTGGTTAGATCAGCGTAATTAGGGATGAACCTTCGCTGGAAGTTAGCTTTCCCTTGGAGTCTTTATAACTGAACAATAGAAGAAGGTGTAGGAAAGTCAACAATTGTCTGTACTTTCAAAGGATCAATATGAATTCCTTGTTTTGAAATGACAAAACCCAAGAGTCAACCACAACCGATGCAAAACACACATTTTTGTAGGTTAAGTCGAATGTTATAGTGTCTACAATGGAGGAAAATAACCCTTAGATGCATCGGGTGATCAGCCTGATGTTTAGAATGAGCAGCGAGACCATCCAAATAGGGTTGCACGATGTGTTTAATGTTGTGAAAAGCGTAATCCATAGCACGTTGAAACGTGGCCCTAACATTATTTAAACTGAATGGGAGCTTTTGATAAGCAAAGTACCCCAGGGACAAATAAATGCAGTCTTAGGTTGGTCCGTTGGGGGAATGTTGATTTGATTATACCCCAAGAATCCATCCATGAATGAATAGATCTTGTAGTCGGTACATTCATCAACAATATGTTCAATAAATGAGATCGGGTAGTTTTCCTTTGGACAAGCATGATTCACATCTCGATAATTGGCACATACTCAAATCGTGTTGTTAGGTCCCTATAATACTAGTGATTACCCCATTACTATTGTCATTGTATCCCTTATTGTTATTTTTGTGCCGCTAGTGTCCCCATATTGTTATTCTTGTGCCCCTTAGAATCCCACTATTTTTATTGTTGTGTCCTTATATTATTATTGTTAGGTCACTTCTGGCTATATTGTGACCCCTTAGACTCCTATATATAGAAAGGGGGTTTTGTCATTTGTATCATCCAAGAATTGCTCATTTGCATAATGTAAATGAGGTTTCCCCCTAGAAGAGGCTGAATTATAAGGCGTTGATATTTCTTTTCTATCTTTTAGTGAGATGGTTTCATAACATTTGGTATCAAAGCTTTGGATTCTAGGGTTTCGCTGCTCCAAACAGGTCATCGTGGAATTTCCGCTATAACTTTATTTCTGCGTGGTTTCAGAAGCTAAAAAAATGACCCATTTGAGACGAAATCGCACTGAACCTCGGGTCCTAATTTCAAATATTTTCTTGCTATATTTTTGGAAATATGATTTGAGGAATTTAGGGTTTTTGCAAGATCCAAAATTTCATCTAAAACAGGTTATCGTGGAATTTTCGCTATACCATTTTCTACACAACATTTCAGAAGCTAAGTAAAAAACCATTTGAGAAGAAATCGGTCTGAACCTCAGGTCCAAATTTCAGATCTTGGCTCGATATGTTTTTGGATATATGATCTGAGGAAGTTAGAGTTTTAGCAGACTCCCGAATTACATCCTAAACAAGTGACCTTGGGAAAATCGTCATAACTTTTTCTTTGAGCATCAGATTGAAATTTCGTAAGAATTTGCAGAAAGAGGACGCACTGTATTTTGTTTTATTATAATTTTCATAACTTAAGGTAGAAACAGTAACACGTGGCACTTCGTACAAGTTAGCTCTACTGAAAAAGTATATAAACAGGTCATCTTGGGAGGTGGGGCATAACTCTTTCTTGGAGAATCCAATTTTGATCAGACTGGTGCCATTGGAAAGAGGGCACAGAGGGATACTGCAGATCGTAATTTCAGACCTTGGAGATTTGAAATTACAGAGTTTTAGTTGTTTCAATATCGAGCTCCTACAATGTGAAAAAAGGTGTGTAGTTTTTTTTTTTTTTTTTAAATTTTTGCATAAGTTTGGTTTGAAAAATTAGTTTGAAGGAATTTAAAGGGAATAGTGAAGCATTATTATCAGTAATTGATGCCCCGAAGAAAGAAAATGGAAACACATAGTAAGAAACCTGGAAGCTCTAGCATGACTCATGAAGAAGAGGAAGAAATGCAACATGATATATCAAAATTACAAGACCAAGTGCAACAAATTTCACTCGCCCAAAAAGTAATAGAAGCTAATATGGATGGTTGAAAGAAAGACATAGAAACTAAGATGTATGGCGTGGAAGCTAATATGAATGGTTTAAAGAAAGGTGTAGAAGCTAATATGAATGACATGGAAGCTAAGATGGATGGTGTGGAAGCCAAGATGGATGATTTAAAGAAAGGCATGGAAGCTAAGATGGAATATTTGGAAAAACTTCTACAAGAAATGCATACCAATGGCGAAAGGGTAGTAAAGGAAACACATGATGAGAAAAAAACAAATGTTAATCATAATTTCATAGATTCTAACTTTGGATCGAGGAACCACCATGTTCCAAAGATCGATATGAGGAAGTTTGATGGAAAGGATCCTGCAACATGGATACTACATATGGAGCAATTTTTCGATCTCCATAATGTCCAAAACACGCAAAAGGTATGCATTGCAACTTTATATCTGGAACCCAATCAGTTTGTATGGTATCGGTGGCTTTGCTCTCATAAACAAATTGTCACTTGGGTTATTTTTACTGATGAAATGATAGCACATTATAAGGATACAAAAAGCAACACTTTTTTTAGCCAATTGATAAATCTCAAACAAAAGGGTTCAATGATGGAGCACGTTGAGGACTTCCAAAAATTGAATATAAAGGTAAAAGATATTCTAGAGGAGCATAGGATTGATGTGTTCATAGGGACTTTAAAGGATAACATCCAAGATGAGGTTCACCTTTGGGAACCTGATTCATTAGAGAAGGCATTCAGGTTGGAAAGAAAAATGAAAAGCAAAATTATGGCAATAAGGAAGCCTACCACTTACAATCATAAAGATGGAAGTGTTGTTGTCCCTAGCCATTCACAACCTACAAGGTTGACACCACAACAATTGGAAGAAAAAAGAGAAAAAAGGCTTTGTTACAGTTGTGATAGCAAATACACTAAACGTCATAAGTGTGCTGAGAAGAAATTATTTTACATAGATTGTGAAGAGGAGGAAGAAAAGGAAGAAGAAATGTCAAAAGAAGAGGATATACACCAGGAAAAAACCTGGAGAAAGAAGAAATGAATCCAACCATATCTTGTAATGCATTAGCTGGAATTACCACTCCTCAAACTATCAAGATAGAATGGCATATCAAGAAGAAAAAGGTAATAGCATTGATTGATTCGGGCAGTACCCATAATTTTATTCATTGTAAGATAGCCAAGGAATTGAATTGCTTCCTATATCCAGCACTAGAGTGTCAAGTGATGGTTGCAAGTGGAGGAACCATAACTTGCTCAGGAAAGTGCCATAATATCAAGCTATCCATGGGAGAATATGTATTGAATAGCCCAATGCTTTCCATTCCAATGGGTGGTGCTGATGTTGTACTAGGAATCCAATGGCTACAATCCTTGGGTACAATAGCTTTTAATTTTCAAGAACTTTTCATGAAATTTTCTTCAGAAGGAAAGGAAGTTGAATTAAGGGGTATCGCAAGGAAACTGGGAAGGATAATTAGCTCTAACGGAATGACAAAACTTCTAAAGAAAGAACAACGAGGCATAATTGCACAGTTTTGTTCACTAGAGGCTCCCACATCGAATCATCTATTTCTCTAGATCTCCAAGAAGTATTGGACAATCATTCCAAGGTTTTTGAGACTCCCAAAGGCCTCCCACCTATTTGTGATCATGATCATGCTATTCATTTTATTCTAGGAAGTGTTCCTCCAAACATCATGCCTTATAGATATCCCTATGCCTAAAAGAGTGAAATTGAACGTATGGTTGCAGAAATGCTAGAGGTTGGTATAATTAAACCTGGTCAAATTTCTTTCTCTGCTCCAGTAGTATTGGTTCACAAGAAGGATGGATCATAGCGCATGTGTCCAGATTATAGGGAGCTCAACAAGCTCACTAATAAAGATAAATTTCCCATTCCTGTCATTGATGAATTATTGGATGAATTGCATGGATCAATTTACTTCACCAAGTTGGATCTTCGTTCAGGATATCATCAAATCAGAATGAAGACAGAAGACATTCCAAAAATAGCATTTAGAACTCATGAGGGTCATTATGAAGTTTTGGTCATGCCTTTTGGCCTTACCAATGCACCTTCTACATTTCAAGGTTTGATGAATTCCATTTTAAAACCCTTCCTTAGAAAATTTCTATTAGTATTTTTTGATGATATTCTAATCTACAACAAGTCTTGGAAGGATCATGTTCAACATGTTGACAAGGTGCTCAAACTATTGGAGGAGAAACAATTATATGCAAAAATCTCCAAATGTTTCTTTGGAGTACAAGAGGTGGAATATCTGGGTCATATTGTATATCATGAAGGTGTTAAGGTAGACCCTAGCAAAATTAAAACCATTAAGGAATGGAAAATCCCCACATCCATAAAGTATCTACGAGGATTTCTCGGGTTTTTAGGTATTATCACAAGTTTGTTAAGAATTATGGGAGAATAGCAACACCTCTAACAACATTATTGAAGAAAGATGCATTTTCATGGACTCTGGAAGCAACGAAGGCCTTTGAACATCTTAAAGAGGCAATGTACCAAGCACCGGTCTTAGCTACACCAGACTTTCACAAAAACCTTTATTGTGGAATGTGATGCCTCGGGAAATGGAATTGGTGTTGTTTTAATGCAAGAAGAAAGACCCATTGCTTTCGAAAGTCATCCAATCAAAGGAAAGTATTTACACAAAGCTATTTATGAGAAGGAAATGTTGGCAATACTACATGCACTTAAGAAATGGCGACCCTACCTAATGGGAAGACAATTCAAGGTAAAAACTAATCATGATAGTCTTGAATACTTTTTAGAAGAAAGATTATCTTCAGAAGAGCAGCAAAAATGGGTCACAAAGATGTTGGCTTATGACTTTGAAATCATCTACAAAAAATGGAAGCAAAATGTTGTGGCAGATGCACTCTCAAGAAAGGATGAGGATGTGGAAGCATTTCTTTGCGCCATTTCTATTATCCAAGCAGATTGGATAAATGAATAAAGGGATGAATGGAAGAATGACAAAGAAGTGTGGGCACTCATTCAAAAGTTACAACAAGATCCCAGTACATATGATACATTTAGCTGGAAAAATTATTCGTTATGGTACAAAGATCGATTATACCTATGCAAGAATTCCCAGCTCAAACAAAAGATTCTTAGGGAATTGCACACCTCTCCCTTAGGAGGGCACTCAGGATTTCTAAAAACTTACCATAGGGTTAAGAAGGAATTTTTTTGGGATGGCCTTAAATCGGATATTCAAAATTTTATGGTGGAATGTTTGGTTTGCCAACAAAATAAAGTTGAAACAATTAAGACCCCGGGTCTATTACAACCTTTATCCATTCCAAGCCAACGTTGGGAGGAAGTTTCAATGGATTTTTTCACAGGTTTACCCAAGTCCGAAGGAAAGAGTGTTATCATGGTGGTAGTTGACAGACTTACCAAGTATGCACACTTTTGTGCATTATCTCATCCATTTAAAGCAAGTACAGTTTCTACTGCATTTATGGAAACAATTCAAAATCTACATGGAAACCCAAAGATTATTGTAAGTGACATAGATCCAATTTTACTGGAAAATATTGGACAGAATTATTTTCTTGTCTTGTTACTCAGTTAGCTCATATCTCATCTTATCATCCTCAATCTAATGGGAAAAATGAGATAGTAAACAAATGTTTGGAAGGATATATTTGTTGCTTTGTATCTGATAAACATACACAATAGGTCAAATAGTTGCCTCTAGCTGAATGGTGGTATAACACTTCCTTCCATGCAGCAACAAAAATGACCCTATTTATGGCACTTTATGGATATCATCCACCATCCATCACATCATATTTAAGAGAAAATTCAAAGGTTCAAGCAATGGAAGATCACATCAAGCATCAAAAACAAGTTCTCCAACTCTTAAAGGATAACCTCACCTTGGCGCAGAATAGAATGAAACAGCGGGCATATCAACATCACAATGAAAGAAGTTTTGATGTAGGTGATTGGGTATTCTAATGGCTACAACCATATAAACAAATGTCCCTCAAGAAAGCTAAGAAGGATAATAAATTATCACCAAAGTATTATGGTCCATACAAGGTGTTGAAAAAGATGGGTACTATGGCATACAAATTAGAGCTTCCTGCAGCTTCCTAAGTGCATCCAGTTTTCCATGTGTCATGCTTAAAGAAGGTTATAGGTGACAAGCTTTCAGTTCAAACAATATTTCCAGAACTTGATGAGGAAGGAAAAATCATATTGGAACCTGAAGCAGTCAAAGAAACAAGAACTCGACAGTTACGAAATCGATCAATTTCAGAGTATCTCATCAAGTGGAAGAACTTACCCGTGGAATATTCCACATGGAAGGATGAGAATTTTATACAGAAGCATCCAGAACTACTCAAGAGTTAAGGACAACAATTTTTTGAAAGAGAGGGGCATGTTAGGTCCCTATAATACTAGTGATTCCCCCATTACTATTGTCATTGTATCCCTTATTATTATTGTTGTGCCCCTAGTGTCCCCATATCGTTATTATTGTGCCCCATATAAGCCCACTATTGTTATTTTCGTGCCCTTATATTATTATTGTTAGGTCGGCTATGGCTATATTGTGACCCCTTAGACTCCTATATATAGAAAGGAGGTTTTTTCATTTGTATTATCCAAGAATTGTTCATTTTTGTAATGTAAAGGAGGTTGCCCCCTTGAAGAGGCTAAATTCTAAAGCGTTGATCTTTCTTTTCTATCTTTTTGTGAGCTGGTTTCATAACATGTGCCTTGTTTCTTAATGACAGGGACAATGTTCCATACCCAATCGGTTAAAAGAACAGGGTATATGAAACCAGCCTGAAGCTTTTTAACTTTAGCCTTAATCCCAACAGCCTTCTTGGGATGGACCAGACGGAGGTGCTTCCAGATGGTTTCGGCATCAAGATACGTTTTAATCTCATTCACTATTATATTTGGGTCAATACCTAGCATTTCTTCATAAGTCTAGGCAAAGACATCCGGAAACTCATGAAATAGGGCTCTATAGATCTTGATCTTAGATGGAGAACAAGACACTCCAATGTATAGTTTTTCGACAATATCTGGTTTGACAAAGATATCAAGAGGTATCGTTTCTTCAATATTCAAAACATTCTTTTCGGAGTCGACCGCATGAATGGAGACAAAATTCGTGAAAGGATCGACAAAATTAGGTAAGTACACATTACTGAGATTATCCTCAATGGAATCTGGTAAGGAGGAACAATGGTGATGTTCATCCCATGACCTGTGATCTAACATCATGATCTCCATCATGCTCTCATTAGCAAATAATACACGAGAAAAAGGATCACAATACATGTCATAATCCATTGATCGATCTACCCAATTAATCGAAGAGAAGGTGTAATTTGCACGAGCCGAATAGATGGCTTAGTAATCTAGTTCAACAGGGCTAAGAAACATTCAATCGCCAAAACTTGGATGTTAGTTCCATTAGGTAAAATCCAGGGATCGGCCAGGATAGTAGAAAATGATATCATGTTGATATAATAAACTAAAGATGACTTGTCGAAAAGGAGAGTAGGAGGGAGCGAAAAGGTTCCCATAAGCGAAGAATCCTTCAACAATCCAACTCCAACATGATGATAGGAATGTAGATTTTCCCCTACAATAGGGACACTTCTAGTAACGTGAGAATTAGAGGCGAAAAAAGTGAGTTGATCTATGGCTACAATCTCGCTTTTGTGAGGAAATGCGGTCATAGAGAAGTAATTCGAAATGATGACATTCATGGCATAAACCCATGTATGTCCTAGTAGAAGATTATAATCAAGAGGTCCATCAATAACTTCAACTTCTATGGAAATGGTTTTTCCCACTAGTTCTACTTAAACGGAATTCAGAATCCCACAAGGTTTGTATGTTATTCCATCAAAGGCTTTCAATGTGGTGGATGATTGACTCAGTTGAGGCAAACCAATATCCTTCTAGCAAGACAAGGAAATAATGCAGGCCGAGACTTCCTCGTCCACAATAGATAAATGAATGTTCTTACCATGTAAAATGACTTGGATTATAAAAGCTCGCTGAGCTAGAAGTCGAGGGGTATATTTTTCATGAGAGAAAACCACTAGGTTGGAATCTAATGGATCCACACATCTGATAGTTGATAACAAGGCCTTTTTTTGGGAGGGGCAGTTTTACAACACCTCAAGGGTTGACATAATTGATGGAGACTGAGCCAAGTCTTCAACAACGTTATAGTTTTGGGTAGCTCTTGAATGAGGGTTGAAAGAAAACTTATGAATAATTTCCTTCTAAGGCTTGATAGTCAATTATGCAACAATTGGAGGCAGAATACGATCAGATGAAGGTGATGTTGAACTAGTAGTTTGCTTAGTAGCATGACCATTCGCTGGATTTGCATTACCATAGTCCTTGTTCCGAGTGGCCACCATAACATTGGATTTCATCTTTGAGGAGGAAAGCAACAAAACTGTGTTGGAGGAAGAAGGGTCCTAGGAAACCATATGAGTCTCTTGTTTGAGAAACAAGAGACTAATTCACAGTGGGAGAAGTGGAAGATTTAAGAAACTAATTCACTTCAGCGCAATGTGGAAAATCACATGTAAAATGATCCTCGTTGCAAATCAAGCATCAATATCGAGGACTTTGCTTCTCATCAGAGGACTAATTTGTTTGTTTACCCTGTGGTGAGGGGTCTTTCTTCTTCTTACCTTTTCCTTTTTTCTTGCTTCCAGGTTATTTTTGAGACTTTCCTTTATCAGATGAAATGACATTGATCTCAGAAGCAGAAGACGCAAGAGGATGGGATTGAGGGTTTTGACCAGATGCAGTAAGATTAATGCTAGATGGTTTACTGAACGACTAGGAATTGGCAGAACCAATCACGCCATCAGCGGCATGAGATTCTTTACCAGTTGGAGGAGGAACATTTTTTGAAGGTAAAGAGTCTTTGGTATCTTATCATAGATCGTGCCTGAATGGGTATAAATATTGCACACAAGCAATAAATTTCTCTTCGATCACGACTCCACCTTTAGCCGCATCCTATGTTATAGGGGATAGCAAAGATTTGGTAAACCATTCTGCTAACAATTGATCGAGATCATAAGTCTTGAACAACCGGTGGTGGCATATCCACTCATGAATGTAATTTGAGATGTGACTAGAATCTGATTGTTTGAAGTTGGTCAAGAGTTTCATTCTAGTTTCATATATGATGTGAAACTAGAAATGTGTGAGGAAGGTGGTGGCGAAAGTGTTGAAATAATGAAATGAATCTCTAGGTAATTCAACATACCATTTAGTTGTGGTACTTGTAAGCATTTTTTGGAAAAGACGAAGTCAAATGGAATCATCATTAAGGGAGTTCGAAGAACACCATAGATGATACATCATTACGTGCGTCGATGGGTCTTCTCCTAGATTCCCATTGAATTTTGGGATATCATAAAGTAATTTAGTGGGAATAATCATCCACCATGGCGAATGAGTAATGGGGTCATTAGTGAGCTAACAAAAGTTTGGAAATTTGAGAGTAGCGAAAAAATGCAATTGATGATTAAATTCTAGAGGAGGATGGCCTGGATATGAAGGAATAACTTGAAAAACAGGCACTTGCATCCCTAGATAAGGAGGGTTCTGATGGTAAGGGACTTGGGTAATAGGATAGGGGGATTTGATAACCAGTATACAAGTGACCTTGTTTTCCAGCCCCAGGATGACGATGAATTTGTTGGAACGGTTGGGTTTGGATTTGTTGGCCTTAGAAAGGCGCTTGAGGAATACCTTGATATGTTCCATACTATTGCTTGATAGGGGTTTTCATTTTCCCATGGTAAGGTGGGTTTGATTGGGATTGTGCCATACTATGGATAATCTGACCTATCGAGACTTGAGGAGTACCTTGTCTAAGCGATTGATAATTTAAGGTACCTTGTACAGGCTAGGTAAGTGGGACCTGGGAAGTGCCAGATACTGATGGAAAAGGTTGTGATGCAACGACATCCTATAAAGGTTGGCTCGCATGTATTTCATAGTTTTGGGGTGTTGATGGATGGATAGAAATTTGAGACGAAGATGGTGCAGGTTGAGGATTCAAAAATCGGTCCCAAAATGAACCAGGTTGAAAAGGAGAAGTAGGTTTCCAAACACTGGCAGCCATTCCAAGATAAGGAGGACTATAATAAGGTAGATTACCAACTTGAGGAATACCAACAATAGGTTGTTCCTCTGCCAAAGGAGGAGGGGATGATGGAGGAAACTGTGATCTAGATGGAGGGTACCCAACATAAGAAGAGTTAGGTTGTTGAAGGTAGCCTTGCCCACTGACATAAGGGCTAGCATGTTGCTCGATCATGGGTGTAGGTGGAGGAAGAGGAGTAGACTGTGTGGCACTCATAAGACAAGTACTAGATGTTATTCTCGAATTATATGACATGGGAGAGGTCCAAGCACTGGAAGTCACACCAAAAAAGGTACTAGATAAAGACTAATAACCAGGTGGGATGGACGGGCCACCATACAGATGTGTTTCTGGTGATGTTGCAAACATAGATGAGGAAGCAACATTCAATGTCTCAACCATAGTGGTGGACACGGGCCGAAAGGTCGGATTAGTTCTAGTCATGGTTAATAGTCCCAATGAATATTATTGCAAGAGATCCACAGACAAGTCTAAAGAATCAGGAAAAGGAGTTTGTGTGGGAGTCTGAAGAGGCAAAAGAGGATCAATCTGATAGAAATTGAGTCCTTTCCAATGAACAGGAGGAGAAGGACGAGGCACTTCTTGTGGTATCTATTCAATACTGGCATGTTAGGGTCCAACCCTAACCCCTTTATTTATGTAATAGGGTCGAGTCATAGTTATAGCTAAGTAAAGAGTCAATAAAGCCCATATTAATAATTATATGTGGTTGACCCACATTTAAAGAAGGGACCACAGTTAGTTGCAAATGGGCCATGGTATTAGATAGATGGTATTAATAAGAACTATGGTATTGACCCATGGTATTGCATGTATGAATCCTATATAAAGGATAGAGACTCCCCTCGAGGAGCATTGTGTCTTATTTTTTAATTGAGCCCAGCTCTATCGGAGGTTGCCCCCTCGAAGAGGCAAGTGAACATTGCTTTCCTTTCTGAATAATAAAATACTTGCTATTATTTCTTATTGTTCTGTGTTCTGGGTATTATTTCTTCCCATATTGGGTATTCTAGTATCTTCTGGTATCTGGTCAAGAGCATAACAAGTGGTATCAAAGCACTTTCCAAGGCCAATGGGATCTCCATTTTTAGCAAAAAAAAAAAATTTGGCTAGAGACCTGTTCTGGTGTCTTTAAACCATGGGATTTGTCGTTGAGTGCATAAACCTACGGATTTGGGGAGGCATGCACACAGGAAATATAAGAGGTGGTTATGCTTGTTGGACTCCCTTGTAACCCCTTCGAGTAGTAGCGCATTAGACATAACCGCACACGGACTATCTTCCAAGTACCCTCTAGGTATATCGGAAGCCCCCTAGGCTCTCTTGAAACCTCGCCATAGATAAATAGTCAGCCATCTTGCTGCTACAGTATTTCGAGAATAGCACTCGGGGAGATTACTCGCGTGTATGATAGGGTAGTTGAGTTGTACGGCTAAGGGTACGGTTGATCCTCCTTGGTTAGTGCCCTGAAAGATTGGGTTGAGTACTACTGTCAGACCCTTATGTATATTGCGATCTATAGCACCTGACACTCCTTGAGACCATAGTTCACTTGTCTCTCTCTAGATCACACATCATCTTTGCCAGATTAGATATAGTAGGTTGGGTTCTATCGCAGCCGCAACAATCAGTTCCGCCATTCAGATCTCTCAGATCCACCATTCAGATCTATCAGATCCGCCAATCAGATCTATCAGATCCACCATTCAGATCTAGCCATTGGGTTCTGTAGCAGTCGCCACAATCAGATCTGCCATTCAGATCTAGCAACAGGGGTTCGATCACTGCCACATTACTACCCATACTCTGCAGTTGAGGGTTAGCCGACGGATCAGACTATTGGTGTGGGACCCTATACCTGGGCGTGATTCTCGCAGGACATTGGCCAGAATTGACTTTTCTGGGATTCGGCTACTGCAATATTCCTAAGCAAGGAGTAAAACTCCTTTCGGAGACACTTATAGGAGACTTAGCCCATAAGAATCAAGTCGACAAGCTGAGCAAGGTGGTTCCATCCACTTGTTAGCGTCAAAAAAATTTCGGGTGGTCTCAAATTTGAAGTGCACCAGATTGGTGCATGGTACAAACCAGAGCTCAAGCTATGGCCAATGAGAAGATTGACACCCTTGAACAAAAGTTGGACACATTACTAGTGTCAATCAAGACCTTAGCTGACACACTCACGAAGGGCAAGTTGGAGGAACACTTGGAGGCATATGCTTTCAATGAAAACATTGAGGCGAGTCTAGCCATTCTCTTCACCTCTTTGGCAACCACCAACAGTCCCAGACATGACCACCCAAGCTGGACATGTATACATTTGATGGCTCTCATCTAGCCACATGGCTAGCACAAATGGAGAAATATTTCACACTGAATCACATCAGAGATTATGTGACTCAGCTTAGTGTGGGTAGCATGTACCTGGATAATGAAAGATGGCAATGGTGGCAGTGGCATCAACGTTGCTATGGAAGGCATGTGACTTGGCACACATTCTCAAAAGCTCTTATGGATCGCTTTGACCATGAATATAACTTTTTGGGTCATCTTACTAAGCTCCAACAAACAGGAACAGTGAACGAATATATTACAGCCTTTGAAGCCTTAGCCTTCCGCATAGGAGGCCTACACGATCATTTCTACTTGGAATGTTTTGTCAGTGGTCTCAAAGAAGCCATACAAGCCCACGTCCGACTGCAACACCCAACCTCATGGCTAGATGATTGCAAGATAGCTCATGAAGTAGAACGTGCATTAGCAGCCCAGTCCAATCGCCCAAATTTCATAGCCAAGGGTCGCCCCACCTAGGCTCAAAGCACTACGCAAACACTCAAGGTTCAAAAGGTGTCACCAGTGGAAATGGCGGAAAGAAGAAAGCAAGGATTGTATTACTACTGTGATGAGAAATACTCCCCCGGGCATAAATGCAAGGATCCTGAATTCTTTCAAATTGATGCTACTGATCACAGTTCATCGGAGGAAGCCCCACCACTTGAGGAACCAGAGGAGGAAGATGAGGAAAACTAGCCAGACAATGTACCTAAAGAACCAGTTATCTCACTTCATGCTTTGGCAGGAATTTCTTCTCCCCAAAATCTCAAAATCAGAGGTTTTATTAAGCATCACCCTATAGTAGTCTTGATTGATAGTGGCAGTACGCATAACTTTATCCATAAAAGAGTCGCTGAAGCAGTGCATTGTTTTGTCAGAGCAGTCTCTAATTTCCAGGTCCAAATTGCTGATGGGGGGACAATGAAATGTGAAGGCTGCTGTGAAAATGTCAAACTTCAAATGGGGGATTATCAGCTAAAGACCCACATGTTTTCCATACACATGGGAGGGTGTGACATTGTCTTGGGTGCTGAATGGCTCCGTACACTTGGCCCAATCACAATGGATTTCCAGGAGTTATATATGAGCTTTAAGTAGAACAACCACACACATACCCTCTGAGGACTCCAGGTGGGTGCTCCCTCTATCATCAGCTCGCATAGGATGGAAAAATTGTTAAAAAAGGGCCACCATGGAGTTATAGCCCAATTTAATGCCATCCAGGCCTTCGAACCCACTTCTCTTCATATTCATCCTCAGATGCAACAGAACTTAAACAACCATTTGCTGGTCTTTGACAAGCCTCATGAGCTTCCACCCTCGAGAGGGGAACATGATCATAGCATTACTTTAGTCCCAGGGACCCAACCACCAAATGTGCTCCCATATAGATATCCGTTCACCCAAAAGAATGAAATTGAAAAAATCATCAAGGAACTCCTGGAAGCAGGCGCCATTAGTCCTAGCATTAGTCCTTATTCATCGCCTATCATCATGGTGCTCAAGAAAGATGGGGAATGGCGTATGTGTCCAGACTTTAGGGCCCTCAACAAGCTGACGGTAAAAGATAAATTTCCCATCCCAGTTGTCAATGATTTGCTGGATGAACTAAATGGGGTTCAATTCTTTACTAAGCTCGACCTTTGCTCGGGCTATCACCAAATTCGCATGAAATAAGTAGACATTCCAAAGACTGCTTTATGAACTCATGAAGGCCATTATGAATTCCTGGTCATGCCATTTGGCCTTTGTAATGCCCCATCCACTTTTCAGAGCCTCATGAACCACCTGCTTAAACTATATCTCAGAAAATTTGTCCTTGTTTTCTTTGATGACATCCTCATCTACAGCCGCACCTGGGCCACACATCTTCAACATGTAGATCTTCTCTTGCAACTGCTCCGGAAGCATAAATTATTTGTCAAGATGTCCAAGTGCTCTTTTGGCATGGAAGAAGTTGAGTATTTGGGCCACATTGTGGGGCGTGAAGGTGTAAGGGTGGACCCCAAAAAGATCCAGGAAATGTAGGATTGGCCTCAACCAAAGACCTTGAAGAGATTGAGAGGATTTTTGGGTCTCACGGGCTACTATCGCAAATTTGTCTACAATTATGGTCGCATTTCTAGACCCCTCACTCACCTTCTCAAGAAAAATTCATTTCTCTGGAATGATGAAGCGCAACAGGCATTTATAGCTCTCAAACATGCCATGTGTTTGACTCCCATATTAGCACTGCTCGACTTCACCAAATCTTTTGTGACTGAATGTGATGCTTCAGGTACGAGTATTGGGGCGTTCTTAATGCAAGAAGGTCGACCCTTGGCCTTCACTAGGCAACAACTAAGTGGGTCAAATCTAGGACAATCTACCTATGAGAAGGAGATGATGGCCATCTTACATGCAGTAGATACCTGGCAACCATACTTATTGGGACGGCATTTCCAAATCCACACAGACCATCAAAGCCTTATATATTTTTTGGAGCAACACCTATCCTTGCCACAACAAAATAAATGGCTCGCCAAAATGTTGGGATATGATTATGAGATAATTTACAAGAAAGGGTGCAAAAATGTCGTAGCAGATGCTTTATCATGCCAATTTGAGGAGTAAAGCACCCTGCTCGCAATCTCCCTTTCTGTTTCAAAATGGATTGAAGTGGCTCACAAGGAATGGTTTTCACATCCTCTGCTCTCCCAACTCATTAATAAATTGCAGCTGGAACCAAATTCCACAGCGGGCTACTCTTGGAAGGATGAGATTCTTCGCTACAAGGACAGAGTCGTGATATCACCAACATCCACCCTCAAAAGTCACATTTTGGCGGAGTTGCACTCATCTCCCACGACAGCGTTCATTCTTTTGGACGGGCATGAAAAAGGACAATCTTACTTTTGTAGCTGAGTGTGACATATGTCAGCGCCACAAAGGAGAAATAGTCAAATCCCCAAGCACATTACAGCCATTGCCCATCCCGGCCTCAATTTGGATGGAGGTTTCTATGGACTTCATTACAGGTCTTCCGAAGTTAGGCAACAAGTCAATCATCATGGTGATTGTGGAAATACTTTCTAAGTATACTCATTTTTGTGCCCTACCTCACCCTTTTACACAGGCTTTGGTGGCTCAATCTTTCATGGACCAGATCTTCAAATTTCATGGCATGCCCACTTCAATTGTGTCTAATCATGACCCGATATTCACTAGTAACTTTTGGCAGGAAATCTTCAGGCTACAAGGTACCCAACTATAACTCAATACTTCCTATCATCCCCAAACTGATGGTCAAACTGAAGCAGTCAACAAATCCCTGGAGACCTACCTTAGGTGTTTCACTTCAGAAAAGCAACATCTATGGGTACAGTGGTTACCTCTAGCCGAATGGTGGTATAACACTAACTATCATGCCACCACCAAAATGACTCCATATGAAGAATTTTATGGTCAACTCCTTCCTTCACCTACTTCTTATATCCAGGGATGCTCGAAGGTACAAGCAATGGATCAACTCCTACAGAACCGCACAACCATGCTGGCCCACCTCAGAGAGAATCTCCATCAAGCTCAAAACCGCATGAAGCAACAAGCAGATCAACATCGTTCAGAATGAAAATTTCAAGAAGGGGATCAGGTATTTTTGAGGTTGCAACCATATAAGCAAACATCACTCAAAGACAAGGGTTTCCAGAAATTATCTCCAAAATTCTACGAACCGTATCAAGTACTTCAGCGCATCAGAGAAGTAGCCTACAAGCTAGCTTTGCCACCCACGGAAAAAATCCATCCAGTCTTCCATGTCTCATGCCTCAAGAAAGTGATTGGGAACCATTTCCGAATTCAAACCAATCTACCGAAATTGGATGAAGAAGGTTCAATCTGGCTCCAACCTGAACAAGTTCTTGACAAGCGAGAATGGCACCTGCGCGGCCGCATGATCAAGGAAGTCCTCGTCAAGTGGAAAGACACCTCGCCAAAATATGCGACCTGGGAACCAACCACTGTCCTTCAACAATTTCCGCAGCTTCAGCCTTGAGGACAAGGCTATTTTTATGGGGGAGGGCATGTTAGGGTCCAACCCTAACCCCCTTATTTATGTAATAGGGTCGAATCATAGTTATAGTTAAGTAAAGAGTCAATAAATCCCATATTAATAATTGTAAGTGGTTGACCCGCATTTAAAGAAGGGACCACAGTTCGTTGCAAATGGGCCATGGTATTAGATAGATGGTATTAATAAGAACCATGGTATTGACCCATGGTATTGCATGTATGAATCCTATATAAAGGATAGAAACTCCCCTTGAGGAGCAGCGTGTCTTATTTTGTAATTGAGCCCAAATCTATTGGAGGTTGCCCCCTCGAAGAGGCAAGTGAACATTGCTTTCCTTTCTGAATAATAAAATACTTGCTGTTATTTCTTATTGTTCTATGTTTTGGGTATTATTTCTTCCCATATTGAGTATTCTGGTATCTTCTCGCAAGTCAAGAGCATAACATGGCAAGTCCATGTGGAAGAGGTTCACAGCCAAGTCCAAGATATATAGCTTATGCCTAAGACAAAGGAAGAGAAGAGGAAGGTCCTGAAGTAATAGGTGAAGATGGTTGAGGCTCCTCAAGTTCAGTAACCTCAGGAATCAAAGTGTCTATCTCAGGAAGGTTAGTTTCAATAACCTCAAGCAACAAGGTTTTAGGGACTTTTGTTTCGATTTTCTCAGTGTTGCTATCAAGGGTAGATGTAATCTCAGGATCGGAACTCAAAGGGATAGATGATTATGGTGGATTAATATCAAGAGGAGGTCCAGAAGTAGTTCCTGAAGTTCCCAATGCGGTAGTTTGTGTGTTCTCATGCTTCTAAAGATGGCTAGGAGTATCCCTTGGTGGAAGAGGAGGCTTATTTTTCATTCTACATGAACGATGGGGTGGGGGATTTTGTTCTTCCACGTTGGATAATAAATTTTATTCATACAAAAAGAAATATATCAAAAAGAGGGTAATCTAGGCATAAAGTATTACAAGCAACTGTGAACTACAATATACACCTTGGTGAACGAAGGACTTAACATACAACAGCCAATATCCCCGAATGTTGTGTTTGGTGTATCACAATATACAAGGCAGCAGACTCGTTTATCTATGGATGGATAGAAACCTATAGGGGACTCCCAAAATATACTTGATGATACATGCAAGTGTAGTCCATAGTAATGTTGTCTAATGTGTAACGATTCAATGAGAGCATTCCCATATACTTTACGTGCATGTAGCGTCGTCCAATATACCCAAACGTACGTGGAGAATGATCATATACACTCACATACATGGAATGGGATTTCACCCTAGGATGCAATGACATATCCTACGTTTAACGATGTGAACACGTCTCTAGTCTATACCTTTAAGTGTTTGTGTTAATTTTATAAATTATCCTTACGTTGATTCAACAAATTTTACTATTTATCTTTGATTAAGTTTCAGTTTTGGGCTCACCATGAATGTCACCTGAATATCCTAAAATGAAAATCTAGCATGAGAAAATGGAAATCTTTCTCTTTCAATGAAAATCTAGCTAAGGAAGGGAAGAAACAATCAGTATGCAACATACAACATGCAGCAAACACGATGCAATTTCTCTTTCAATATAACTGCTCCTATATCAATGCACATACAAAACCCTAAATTCCAATGCAAAAAAAAATATTTTCAACACACTTAATTTTCGAAATGAGAAAAACTAAGATGCAAATGTTTAACCACTGATTCAAATGCACTTTTTAGAACGAGGACTGAAACAACAATTCATCCAAGAGGTCAATGACCAAACGAATTTTGTTTGTAGACAACCAAATGATAAGAACAAAGAAAAATCAAAACAAATTCTTACCAAAAGCAATCAAACACAAATTCAAACCAAATGGAGGCTTTAGAGAGACCACAAGACACTCAAGACTCACGGAAGGTCATTTAGAAGTAGGTTGATCAAAGAGACACTAAAAAATAAGGGCAAGTTTTGTGCAAAAACAGGGGCCCACACTAGTGCAGAAGAGGCACCATTGCTTTTCAATGTTGGTGCAGAGTGGGCCCATGTGAGGTGAAATTCTCTATCAGAGGCACTGGGGGAGCGTTGGTCCAAGGATAGAGAATGCTGACACAAATAAAGCAAAAGATACTCAATGAAACCACTTCCTAAGTCTGTTCTTGGCTCAATAAAGCAACAAATATCTTTCAAAGAGGTAATCAAATGCAATGGACAAAGGAACCACCAAGGGAATACAATGATCCCCAGTATGGTCACCAATTTTTTATGTGGGATTTACGATTGCAGACAAAATTATCTCCCCTAGGTGTGATGGCTAACCTAGAACAATAGAGAGAGAAGTAACCCAATGTTTTCCTTAAATTAAATAGATGACGGAATGAAGCCTACTTGGAATTCGTCACACACTTCGCTCCTTCTTTAGCTTGAATGCTCTAATTCCAGCTCTGATTGCCAAAATTAGAACCTGTACAATCAGATAACACAATAAAAGTAACTACCAGATCTATGAAGTATCATCTAAATACTCTATTCAATAGATCAACATGGTATTGAAATACATAAAATAACAACATCACATATAGGAAAATAGAGAATTTTTTGCATTAATATAAATGGAAGTACTTACAACCATAAATAGATGTTGATCTTGTAGAAGATTTCCTCCAGGTTCACTTGTCCTTTCCTTGTCACAATGTGCACCTTCAATCACCCTAAATGCATGAAATGAACCTCTCACAATAGCGGCACAAGAGTAGAATCACTCTCCAAAATCCAACCCCTTGCATATGGAAGGTTATAAATATATAGAGGAGTGAGGTAAGTTGGGAGTTCTTATCCAATTACCAATCTAAGGTTTTAGATCCATCTTTGATGGGAGGATGTGATCAAAGGATAAGGGATGGAAACTCCAACGTATGGTAGGATAGGATCCAAATGTTTTACCTAAGGTAAATGGTTGTAACAAATTCTAGAAGTTTCTGGAGAGGAAGCTTCCGAAATTTCTCTCTTTTTCCCGAATTTCTAGAACCAACGTGGGTGCAAAGGGGAGCAACATGTAGGTGATCAATACAAGCCACAGTGCAGAAACCTATAGGTGAACATTGTCCAACAAGAGGCCAAGGAGCGTTGGTCCTAAAATTGGCTCAGATGATGCAATTTTAGGCAAAAAGTCTGGGGAATGAAAGAGGCATTCTTAAGGCTTTGTGCAAGATGACGACAAGGGGGAATAGCATGTTGATTGATCCCATTAGGAGGCCTATTGATTGGATGTGACAAAATGGCCTATGACACTCATTGTCTTGACATGTTGGCTGAATATCATTAGATCTATTTTCCCTCACAAGATTCTCATCATGATCCTGCACTTTTAATTGAAGATTCATTATTTCAATTTTTTCAGTATTTTCAAGAGGATTATTTCAAATTTCATGATCCAATCGCTAAATGGTTGGAGCAATCTTACTTGGAAATATCTATTTCAAAGAACAGGTTTCAGCCTTTTCTCATGCTTCCTAAGCAGGATAACACAGAAGAAGGTGCATTCGCAAGAAATCTTCGAGGTTTGTCTGGTTATGGTTTCCATCGAAAAGGTAAGAATGTGAATTGGATAAAAGTAGTGGTTGTGACACATCTTTCTTCCCACATGAAAGACATTCCTTTTGTTGTGCAATTTCTTCAAGCTCTCATATTTTCTCTTGCACATTACTTTATATTTGTTTTAATTGATCGTATATTTCTCATTGCAAGTCAGGAACAACTACGGTGGCTTCATTGGAAATTTCATTATACGTGACCCCGACCTTCTAGTTGTTAGGTTAGGAGTTTCACTCATCCCGCACTTGTCCTCCTTAGTCTTTCTTGTCGTTTCTTACTTTTGTCTTGCATCATGATTTGGTTTAGCCTCTTTTTTCTTGTGCTTTGGTTTTTCTTTCTTGTTGTGTCATGTATTTTCCTTTTGTTCTATCAATAAGACTTTGCATGAAGGGTGTCCTATTTGGGCTCGAAAGACAATGTGGAAAAATAGAAAAGGACTTTGTGACACTGTAACATTTGGCTAACTCTCTATCCTTCTTCCTTGTCTTGGTTACACCTTTTGGTTGATGATGTTCCGATGGAAAATATGATCCTTGTGTTAGGAAAGCCTTGTGTCAAACCATGATCTCCATGTCTATTATGGAAACCTCATCCCTACACTCAGGTTTTTATGTTTCGGTGTTTTCAGGCTGATCCAATCAAGTAGAGAAGGAAAAGGGGAAAATCTAAACGAGAAAACCTAAATCAAAGGTCTTTATATGCTTCTCTGAAGGATTAACCTCTCATGCTCTCAATAAGTCAGGATCCCTCTTCTGACCATAAATAAATAAGTGTCAATGCACAATCCTCTTTAAATAAATAAATAAAGGTAAAATAAGAGAAAGTCTTCTTGCGCAGAGAGATGAAGCAAGCAACTTCGTCGGGGTACTGTCCAGGCTCATTGGTAGCAGAGAAATGTTTTTGTTCCTCAAGTGACTCCGCTGGGGTACTATCCAAGCCTTCTAGCAATGAAGCAACATTAGAGATGAAAAAATATACTCTGAAAACCTAAATCTCATGAACTTCATTACACTATCTTGATTTGAAACATTGTGTGATCAATGATATTATGTTTGTGTTTATGCAGGGGGTAAGTGGGGAATCAATGGTAATCTAAATGATGAATCAATACTTCCTGAATAGCTAGACCCCACATGAAATAATTGACCAAGGCAGAGAAGTTGGAGTTCTACCAGTGCGTCGCTAAGTGTTTTCACTGCGACAAACAACCTCCAAAATTTTTCCTACACTCGACTTTTGGAGCCTACTGTGGATCTTGCAATCAGTGTTCTGTAGTCGCTTCTTGGTTAGTTAATGCTTTTGAGATCCCTTCTTGGATTGGAAGTGTAGAGATTACTTTTTCACACATGCTCAATTTGCAACAAGCTCATGAGCACATTCTTTTCGCAAGTTTGAATAAGCATAGCACGGTCCATCAAGACTGTGCCTATGCATTTCCAATCCATGTCGAAAGTCAGTGTGCACTAAAATCAACAATTTCTCACTTCTAGATGCGTTTTTAATTCTATTTCAATGAGTTTTGCAAATTGTCGCTTTCATGTACATTTGTTTTTGCGAGTGTCGTATTCATGTTTTCAGATGACTCTTTTTCTTTATTTCACTCTATTTAGTGTCATTTTCATGTTATCTTCGCTCTGGCATGTATTTCTTTCATTGTCATTCGCATATCGCAAGTGTTGTTCGTACTTTAGCACTTGTTGTCTTATGGCATGTTAAGTGTCGCACAATGTACATAAGCTTGTTTTGGTGGTTTCAAGAGGTTCTCCTTGTGTAAATGAGTTGATATCGCCATGTAAACCTCTAACGCATTCATTTCCAAAGTTTTAAGCATTCTCGCACAAGTGTCGTCGTAAAGTGTATCTTCAGTGTCGCACTTGTCGTAAGTTGTCGCACTGAGGGAAGTATGTTGTTAATGTGTTTTGAATGATCTATGTTGTATTGTTAAGCACTCTAAACGTGTGATCACAGTCAATTCCTATCATTATTCAAATTAGTTTCATTGAACCCACACTTAGCCAAATTTCGGAAAATACCAAGCAACTTAGCCTCATCCGGCCTTCCAGAACCGCACATTGCACAATCTCAGCCCTCAAGATGCAACAATGTCTCTTGAAACTTCACGATACGCAATTCTTTCCATCCAGGACTACGCACTGCACAATTTCAGTGCTCAAGCCCAAGCCTTAGCCTCCAAATTTACATAATTCAACCCTGCAACCTAGCCCCATATGCGCATTGCACAGTCTTTGAGGTCAAGCCCAAACCCTAAGCTCTTGAACTGCACAACTTCACAATCACCAAGTCTTCTCTACCTCCCAGAACTGCATAGTTCACAGTAACAATGCAAAACCCTTCATCCTGACTCACTAAGCCTCAAAATTGTGCAATATGCCTGCACAGTCTAGCCTGAACTCTGCATTGTGCAATCTCAAGGCTCAAGTATCAACCCTAAGCTCTTGAATTGTGTAATTACGCAATCACTTGGGCTCCTCTGTCTTCCATAATTGTGTAATGTAAAAAATCATTGTTCAAGCCCTCAGCCTAGCTCCCTGAACTCCCTAGCTTCGCAATCTTTTCGCTTAGTCCAAGCCCGAACTGTGCATTGTGTAGTCTCAAAGCTCAAGACGAACCCTTGAATGCCTAATTTGCGTAATTTTGTAGTCACTAAGCCTCTCCCTCAACCTGCCACTTGGTTCTGGCTCAGTTAGTGGATCGTCATGTAGCATCTTAGACTAGGGGTTTATCAGACTAATGTTGTCTTGTCATGAGTGGATTGAAAATGCAGGAAATCTATCATGCTATGGCAAGATGATGAAGAAGGAGATGGAGAAGGAGGACATGCTATAAGACACATATGGAGCTGAAGAGATAAGATGATCATCAAGCGAGAAGATGAATGAACACTAGATCACAATAGAAGATCAAAGATTAGGACCGCATGAAGACTCCATCTAATTCACAACCCTTTGGAGGGTGGATATGAACAAAAAAGCATACCCCTCATGAAGATGAATCATTGCACATCTATTGTTGAAGACAAAGGAAAAGTAAGAATGGCCTGATATTGCCATGTCATAAAGAAGTCATTGTCAGCAGTGTCATGCCATGTCATGTCATGAGTCGTCATATGCCACATGATTCTTGTGGATTATGTAATTTGTTATTCGAAAATGTATTGTAAAGTGGTAGTCCAAATGACATGTATAGAAGATGAAGAGTCATGTAAAGTTGAAAAGTCATAGGAATTCAAACAATCATGAGGGTATTCAATGAGTCACAAGGGAGGTGAAGCATCACCCCATTGGTTATATATACACCCTCATTGTATGAGCAAAGGACTTTTCACCTTGGCTCCTACCACGAGGCATTTGGGAGATAAGATAGTTCTTTTGGGAGAAAGAAGTGGCTCACACTCTCCACTATTGGGGCTAGTGGTGTTCGTTGTATACATGTGTCTTGTGACTTTTACTTAATACTTGAAGCCTGATGGTCGGCACGTTTTCATGCATGGATTGTGAATATTTGTAACATTGTTCAGTGAATATTTATGATTCATGTTTGCTTCACTTGTACTAAAGTAGTTGAACTATTTCGGTTACTTTAGTGCTTATCTTATTGAGAATGTGTTTTGATTGTTGCTATAATTGTCGCATCCTTGTAGACTATTTTGCTAGATGTTAGACATGTTTTTCTTGTTTATAATGTTTGTAATGACTGTCGCATCTTTGTGGAATATTATGTTGGATGTTAGACGAATATTTTTTGTGTGTTTGTCTCTACTAGGGTGGTATTATTACCTCTCTCCCAGAGACTCACTTTCCTTTCCCTCCGCAGTAGAAGAATCTCGACACACATACAACCGAACACTCAGGAGGCATACTCACTTGTTGATCTGAGATTACCTATGCATAACTCTCTTGTGCTAAACTTTGTAGCCAAGGAAAATATATAAGAATATATGGCAGTCAGGCTGATATCCCAAATGGAGCTCATATTCTAAACAGTGTGAGGTATAATTGGGACTTCACATCGGGGAGACCCTCTTGGTTGACGTATTTTTAGCACCGTCAACACTTTCCCAAACTTCTTGCTTATATGAGATAAGTTGTTTCAATTTGTGACTTATTTTTTAGTTCTTATTTTACTATTTACAATGTGACCTCATCTTTCTACTCTTTTATACCAGCAATTATAAGATTCAATACTTTTATTATGCTCGTGATCCAACTCAATTAGCTTATTCATTTCCTCTTTGATGGGTTTAATGTCTAATTTATTATTTGTACCACTAAAGGCCAAATTGTTGTTTAGTTTATTTGTTAACTCTTTAATCTTATATTTAAAGGTGCAATTGTTTCTTCTTTTTGATTTCTTGTATCTTATCTTTTATAATTTTTAGTTCAATATCAAACCCCAATATTTTTTTTTTTCTCTCTTTTTTCTATTGCATCAACATGGTTATAAATATTTTTTAGGGTTACTTTGCTCGGCATCCCCTTTCTAAGTTGATATTTTCACATATGTGGCAAAGTACTTATAATTCTTTCTAGAAAATAAAACTAAAAAAGGGGAAGAAAGAAAATAGATAAAGGAATTTATGCACCTCAATTATTTGTAATTAGGAGAATTCACTGCAAAGTAATAGAAATCCACCACAAGGTATTACAAGCATCCAAATGATATATTTCATTTTACAGTGGAATAAAAAAATCCACTACAAAATATTACCAACATTTACTGTAAGAAAAATCCACTACAAAATATTACGAACATCCACCGTAAGGTAAAAAAATTAACATACATATTAATAATATAAACAATATTATAAAAAATCACAATTTCACTAATTAATATAAATCTAATATGATAGCTCCCATTGTTAGCTTAGTTGGTTGAGTCTCTGTCGTTAAAGCACCTCTACTATTCAGAAGTCATGAGTTCAATTATCTCGACACTCTTAGAGCCAAAATCCTTAATTGAATTCGCAGGAAATGATCCCTTTAAATAGATTTGCATAATACGAATAATTTGTAAACATAATAATCACCCATCTCTAAAAATTATAAACTATGTATAAAAACATATATATAATTATATATAAAAAAAACGTAGATAATTTATCTTCAGCGTTTTCTACAAGACTTTCAAAGAGGTTGGCCTTATCTATAACTTGTGTAAATGATCCCTTTAAATAGATTTGCATAATACGAATAATTTGTAAACATAATAATCACCCATCTCTAAAAATTATAAACTATGTATAAAAACATATATATAATTATATATAAAAAAACGTAGATAATTTATCTTCAGCGTTTTCTACAAGACTTTCAAAGAGGTTGGCCTTATCTATAAATTGTGTATTTTATGTTTGATGAAATGTATAGTTGATTTTCAAAGAGCAGGTCTCTTTGTTAAAGTCGTTATAAATTTGTGCTTTTAGGTTTGAAATTTATCGTATGTAATGTTTGTTTGTGATAATTTAAATTAAATATATCAATTTTTTGTAAAGTAAAATCTCAGTGATCTCAATATTCTAAAGTTGTGAATTTGTGTTATTTGTTTAGTTTTTATTGGGCATATCAATAACGTAAAGACAAATCAGTGGTAAATTATTGATGGTATAATGAAAAGTAAATATTTACACAAAAAATAATTAAACACAAAATTTCGAATGATAAATAAAAATGTGTTACAATAACAAATAAATATATTTTTATAATAAATGGTACATAAAAGAATGATTTGTGTGTGATAATTTAAATTAAACACATAATTTTGAATACATCATATAAATGGGATTTTCCAAACAAAACTTTGTTGCAATAACAATTAAATATATCTTTATAATAAATGATATATAAAGAAAAAAAATGATTTATTTGTCGAGGTTAAATGAAACAGGGGAGAGATTCCTAATGTTGTGTAGGGACCAATGATTGATATAGTACACCAAACCATCATAAATTGAGACTTTTGAAACCAATATTTAAACAAAAATAAATAACATTAAGTATAAATAAGTATTAACTTATGTCCAAAATTTCCCCATACATTGACTGGGCCCACAACTGTCCATAAATAACATCTTACTACTTAAGACTGCAAACCATATTGACCCAACTAGAAAATAGCTAAAACCATAAAGGATTCCAAAATGGTCTATTCCAGAAGTACAAAGTAGCAATCACTTCAACCCCCACTCATCAGAACTGCAGCTTTGCATCCCAAATAAATATGCCTACCTGCACATAACAAAAGGGAATGTATGTCAGCCATAACTGCTGTGTTGTTCAACAACTAAACACCCTATGTTCAATAAATGACACCCAACTCAATAACATTTAAACCCACTTTGTTCAATAAATGACACCCAAACCCAATAACTGTAATAAATGACACCCAACTCACTCTATTTCTCATTAAAACAAATCAAAGCACATGGATCAACAAATAACTAATTCCCAACCATTAGATCACATCAAATTAAATCCAGACCACACATTCAAAATGAAGCCATTGCAATCCATGTGCATCCATGTCCACCAATTAAATTCAAGTGCCAAAAACTATAAAAGAAGTCCACCCACTATTGAAGTTGCATCTTATGCTTTCAAACTATTCAGAAAACTTGAAGACAACATCACAAAACAGTTGCCAATATATCCAGGTTAGTTATATCAATTACAACTCATTCTTCTTATAGTTCTGTTTTCATTTATCAAATTTCTTACATGATCTGTCTGGCCATAACTGCTAGAAGGATACCTGGATGGTTTCACAAACAACCATTGAAAGTCATTCTTCTTACAGTTCTATTTTCATTGTTTTCATTTATCAGAGTTCTTACATGATCTGTCTGGCCATAACTGCTAAAAGGATAGTTGGATGGTTTCACAAATAGCCATTGAATAAAAAGTAGGTTCTAAATACAACTATTTAGAAAAGTTAAAACCATTCCTTAAAATAAAATAAAAAAATAAAATAAAAAATAAAAAAATGAATGCCTTCAACATACTTAATTTTTTCAGTTCAATTTTCTAAAACTTTTTATGACTGATAAGTCCATTCCAAGGCTGATCACAGATGCAAGTTGTTCCCAACATAGAATTTATGCCCAGCCTTACTGTGATTATGATAGGCATAGCACTCTTCTGGAGCATATGACCATATTTTGTTTGAGTTTCCAAACTAATTACTATGCCTGGAATGGTGGCCATGGACTGCAATGGAGAAGTTGCAGTACTGAGACATTTTTGGCAATGCCAAACAACAAAAAAAATGGAAAATGATATTTGAAACAAAATATATGTGCACATTTCACTTGCTTATGCCTTAGCTAGTTCCTATCCTTACATTAAGGAAGCAGTCATGGAAATGCATCCTTATAAGCCCAGCTTGCTATAAGGGAATTCTGAGCAAAAGCCTTGGAAACTGATTGCTGAATAATGCCTTCAATTACACTGCAACTTCTATCATAGAATCCTACTTGAATCCATATAAAAGTTGCTAAACTGATGAACAGGAAGGCAATTGAGAGACTAAGAAGTAATTTGCAATGAGAGACTACGAAGTAATTTGCAATGAGAGACTATGAAGTAATGCAATTCGATTTCCTGTAGCATACATGTTGATAATTTCTTGTAATAAAGAAGAAGTATTTTTGCCTTGTATGAAAGCATAATTTACAAATATTCTAATGTCTAAATGCATGCAATAATTTTACAAGTTGTTGCATCTATGGCAAAAGGAAGTTATACTGCTTGTACAAGGAGAAGTGGCAGGACAGTGACAAGGGGTGCGCAGCTGCGATGCACATCGTCTGATGAGGACAGGACAGCTGATGTCAATGCCAACAATGCACCAGGGAACATTGTTGAGGATGACCATGTGATAGCAGCTGATGTTAACACACCATTAGCCACAGAACCACCATCAACAACAGTCCAAGGAGCAAGCTCAACTAAAAAGATCAGTGCTATAAGAGGATGGACAAAAGAACAAATGTTAGTTGCAATTGACGACATAGAGTTTAATGGATACTCAGTTCAGGCATCGGCAAAAAAACATGGTATTCCTCCCTCACCAATACATTATTGGATAAATGGACTGACTCATACAAAACGTAGAGGGCCTCTTACAGTTATGACTAAGGAGGAAGAGGCTGAGGTGGTTGAGTGGTGTAAAGAGATGGCCCAATTGGGACATGGGCTAGAGTTGATACAACTCAAATCAACAGTTGCTCAAATCTGTCAAGGGAGGCCAAACCCATTCAAAGATGGGTTTCCTGGTAAATCATGGTGGTTTGGGTTTAAAAAAAGGCATCCAGAACTTGTATTGCGTACTGCTGGGGGCCTTGACAGAGACAGAGCATTAAATTTGCGCCTTGTAGTTGTGCAAAAGTTCTATGACACACTTTCTAGTGCTTACGATAAAAATTCTTATGGAGCATACCATATATGGAATTGTGATGAAACAGGTTTACAGGCAGGGAGGAATTGTGGCATGCAGGTAATTTCCAAGAGAGGGAGCCGAAATGTGCCAAAGATTTTGCCTAAGAGCAGGGAGTGGATAACTATTTTATGTTGTGTCAATGCAATTGGTACTTCAATCCCAGGATTTTATCTATTCAAAGGTAAAAATCAACTGAAAAACTATATACAGAACTGTGAACCAGGTGCATGCATGGCTACAAATCCCCATGCATGGATGACTAAAGAACTGTTTCTAAGTTGGCTTTTTCACTTTGCTGCATCGGTACCAAGTGGCGTCTCACCTAATAACAGACACCTATTGATATTAGATGGCCATGGGAGCCACATGGCTGTACAAACAATTGAGGAAGCAAACAATTTAGGCATCGACCTGTTGACATTGCCCGCTCATACCACTCACAGACTGCAACCCCTTGATGTTAGTGTGTTTGGCCCTTTCAAGAACTATTTCAGGTCGGAGCGCGCTGCATGGATGGCAAAGAATCCAGGGGTTGAGGTGAAAAGGTTCGAGCTAGCAGAGCTTGCAAGTAAAGCTTTTAAAAAGGCTTTGACACCATCAAATATCAAGGCTAGCTTTAGGAGGACAGGAATCTGGCCACTAAACTATGATGCTCTTATGCATGATACTGGTTGTAGCCAAGTGTTTCATGTGGATGGTCAGGAAGAAGGGAATGCCCAAACAGGTGTTGAAGTGCAAGAAGTAGATGACCAAGATGATGTTGTTGCAGCTGGTAATATGATTTCCCTATCTCAAGGACACTTATATGCTGAAGATGATGAAACTGTATGTGAAACACAATATAACCATGAACAAATTTGCAGTAACATGGAGATCGTTCCACCAACTCAAGAACATGAAATTCCTGTTGCTGATATTGTTAATGACATTGTTGAACATGCAGTTGACAATGACCAATTGACATTGCCAAGCCAAGTAACCCCACCTTCATGGCTAGCAGAAGAAATGATCAATATGAATGCACATAGTGTCTCAGCAACCAATGAAGAAAGCATGAACATGCCCTCACAACCAATAGAATTGAACAGTGAAATTGTTCATTTTTTTGTGGACAATAGATCAATGGAAGAAGATGAAGGACATAATGAGGCATCAAATGAAGATAATGATATAGTTCAATCAGTTCCAACAGATACTGAAAGGGAAGTACCAAGCAATGACATGCAGGTGGGAGGGGTGGAGAAGACACTTGGACGGTTCCTAAAGCAACCAGTAGAGAGAGTATCAATGAAAAAATAAAGGTGCAGTGGGTAGTCTTCGTTTGGACCGAAGCTCACAGTTACTCACCTCAAAGGACTATATAAACCTATTAGTTGAGTCTGGAAAAAAGAAATTTGAAATGCAAGAATTAAAACAGAAAAAGAAGGATCTAGTCAAGGAGAAGAAGGGAGCAAGGATTGTTGCAGCACAACATCGAGCAGATGAAAGGATTGAAAGAGATAAAGCAAGGCAAGTTAAGGACCAACAAAAGCAAATGGCAAGACAGGAAAACGAAAAACGAAAGGCACAACAAATGCTTGAAAAGGAACAAGGGATGATCAACGGTACAAGAATAGCTGATGAAACCAGGATTATTTCAAACTCATTAGACTCCATTGCAGATAATACACCATTATTCCAAGATCTCATAAACATTCAAGTGCCTCACTATCAAATTGAGGGTTTACCCACTTGCCTTGTTCCTACCAGAGTTGGTGTCAATTCTCTATATGCTCATTACACACCTCCACTTAATGCAGGGGTCAGTAGTGCAAATGTGAGGTATGGGTACTCAGTACCTCCATGGTTGGAAGTTGTAGATTGGAATCAATCATATGGTAGCAATCAACCATTTCCTAATCAACCCTTGACTGGTAGGCCAACCTACCTAGCTCAAGAAGGTAACTCGGGGAGTTTTGGCACTCAAGATTCTTAGGGCCATAAAGAATAGGGGTGTCATATGTTTTTGGTTCTAACCACATTATGATGTGGATTTTGAATGGATTGTATCTTTTTCTTGTCACAAAAACATTTTGGCTTACAACACTAGATTGTATCTTTTTCTTGTCACAGAAACATTTTCGCTTACAACACTAGATTGTATCTTTTTCTTGTCACAGAAACGTTTTGGCTTACAACCTAGTAGTGATTTCTTGTGGCAACCTAACTGTGTATGTTGAAAATAAATTTTCAATGGAATATGTCTATCTGTAAAATATTAATTATGATAAAACTATTTCTATAATTTATTCTGTGAACTTTGTGCGGCTAGCTTAGAGGAATAAAGGAAGGAAACAGATAAGTATTGAAAATTAGTTTCGTTCATTGCTGGTTAATTAGTTATACTCGAAGCAGCTGGGTTAAGTCGTGTAACCGTGGTTGTGTTGAAATAAAGTTTCTAGAACTAAATTAAATTGCTGCAGATTAGCAAAACTATTTATGGCTTCTATTAAACTCGAACTGAAAACTATTATTTCAATGGTTGTAGCTAAAAGAGAAAAGGAAATTAATGAAAGAGAAATCCATAAGTAAATTTGTGAGATAACTGGGGTTAGTTTCCGGGCCAAGTCGACAGGGTCAACAGGTTAGAACCGATCCCCATCTCCTTGAAGGCTCATTCAAGAGGATAGAGCCTTCAAGAGGATAACTATTGTCCGGGTAAATCTCAGTCAAGCACTTCAAGATTATTGATAACTGATAGACCATGTTGCACTGAAATAGACCTTGGTAAAATCCCATCAGTCGCAGTAACCAAGATTCATAACAAAATAATCATTGGTCTATTGATATCGTAAGGAATTCAATAATAACATTCCATTCCAACTCTGGACAAGAGATAATGGCCAAAGGCTTTTCTAACTACAAATCAAAATTATATTTATAGTTAGACGAAGAAGTAATCATTGAAGAACCTTAGTGACTTGGGAAAAAGGCATGTATAACATGAATAACTAGTACAATTTAAGAATTAAATGAATGCTAACATTTAAAAAATTGGGTCGGGTTCGACAGGGCGCAACACTCCTTGCATAAATTAATAGATATCCAGTAACCCTGAAATATGTATGCTCGGACCTTAGCTCTGGATGTTTAAACTTCAGTACTCAAATACTAGACCAACCATAAGTCCAGGAAGATTGTAATTGTAGTGTTTCATGCTAAACCTTTTCCACTAGGAATACGATAAAAGAAAGTAGCTAAACACAGTTCTTTACAAGAATAAACTTATAATAGCAGCATAGAAGTAATTATGGATCCATACGAATGACCCATTGGTGGGTCTTATAACAGAATCAACAAATGAACCTACTTTAGCTACAAAGAATACAATGCAGAATGTTGGGAATGTTCTTTTATAAAATTACAGTAATAAGGGACAGTGAAAAGGGATTTTAAGGGTGGGTCTTATAACATAATCAACAAATGAACCTACTTTAGCTACAAAGAATACAATGCAGAATGTTGGGAATGTTCTTTTATAAAATTACAGTAATAAGGGACAGTGAAAAGGGATTTTCCCCTTAAAAGGAACTCCCCATTACCTGGACCATTTATCAGTGATTACATAATGGATTGTGAAGGAAGGTTGTAACTAGAAATATACACAGTAATCATCCAATCCTAGGACTAGCAAGCCTGCATATCGAGGCATTCATCTAACCCTAAGGACCTCAACAGAGAAGCAGGGGAGGCGTTGTTCAGAGAATAATTTGGTTGGAAATTCCCATAAAGTTGATGGTCATCAAGAACGTGTAACATGCAAAAAGGAAATCTAGAAAAGGTTGCCATTGAAGGGGTATAAGAGACAGTAATCACTAAAAACTGAACACCATTGCTACACATGTATCCATAAAGCAACCATTCTTCATGATCCCCTTCAACCTGATGTACAACCTAAAACAATCACCATGAAAGACTCCAAAAATTGAACACCCTACCTGCACATTTATCCATAAATCAACCATTCTTCGTGAACTTCTTCAACCTAACCTACAACCTAAAAAAAAGTACCATGAAAGACACTAAAAATTGAACCACCATAGCTACACATTTATCCATAAATCAACCATTCATCGTGATCCCTGTAACCTAAAAACAGTCGCCATGAAAGACACTAAAAAATTGTTGCACATTTATCCATAAATCAACCATTCTTCATGAACTTCTTCAACTTGACCTACAGCCTAAAAACAATTAGCATAAATGACTAAAAATTGAACATCATTGCTGCACATTTATTCACAAATCAGCCATTCTCCATGATCTTCTTCAGACTGACCTACAACCTAAAAACAATCACCATGAAAGACACCAATGCTGGGCATTTATGTATAAATCAACCATTCTTCATGATCCTATTTAAACTGGCCTAAAACCTTAGATTATTAACTGCAATAAAGCATTTTCATAAAAATAATAAATTAGAGGCATACAAGAAACCAAAACTCTGCATTTATCCACAAACCAGTAGTTTTTCATTATCCCCTGAAAAGTTATATACAATCCTTATAAGATTTTAAGGTTGTAGGAAATACAATCGTCCATTATCCCAAACCGTTACAAAATTGCTGTAGGAAATACAATCATCCATAATCCCAAGCAGTTACAACTCATTTTATTTCCCTTCTCTACACCAAAAGGATAAATTCCAGCTCTACACTACAAAGATTCAGCAAAACCCACATTGCAGAGACTTGTTCTTGCTATAACTCTAAGGATTTCAGATGTAAAGAGATATAAAAGAGGACAAATTTGATTTGAAGATATAATAAAAGAAAACAAATTGGATATACACTAATTTCAGCACCTGCAAAGAATAGCAGGCTATTATGAATGGGTTTGTGGCTTTGGCTGCAGGACTTTGAGCCTGCTGAGGTCATTGAAATAAGATTTTTCCTTGGATG
Source organism: Pinus tabuliformis (assembly GCA_031772625.1). NCBI lineage: Eukaryota > Viridiplantae > Streptophyta > Pinopsida > Pinales > Pinaceae > Pinus > Pinus tabuliformis. The sequence goes on from CM062807.1 coordinate 561,166,422, forward strand.
CAAGGCTAGTTAGCCCATCAAGTTGCATTGGTATGTAGGCCTCTTCTTCTGCTTTTCTGTTTTGAATGGACATGGGGGTTGAATGGGAAGCAGCATGCAGTTGTAATGAATGCACAGAGAGCTTGTGACAGGCAGCATGGTGGAGGGCTTGAGAGTAATGTTAGTAAGATAGTTTAGTTGAAGGTACAGGACTTGAATATCCGCCGAGACAAGCCTGTTGGTGAATTCTTCAGGAACTGCCCCTGTAAAAAGGTTATCGTTGAGGTACAGACTCTGGACGTAGGGTTTCGAGGGTTTGTTTGGGGTCATTGCTGCGATGTTCCATTTTCCCTTTGTCTTTCTGCTCGGGGCCGGTTGTTGGGCGAAGCCCTCCGCCCAAGAAACTGGATGTTCCAAGTGAAAAATACTGAGTTGTAACTATCATGATTCAAGTGTGTGTGGCACGGAGCTTTACACCTTAATAATGATATACTATTTTATCATTAACAACTGAGATTGCGTTAATAACTAATTGATCACTGAGCTGTAAATTCTTGTGAAAAATACTTGTGTGTGTGGCTCAGTGAAAAATACTTGACTAGTTCCATAATCCAAGTGAAAAATACTTGACCATGGAGCAGAATTTTAGAGCTATGTACACAGACAACAGCGAATAAGCACGATAACAGTGAAAATTTCACAAATACCAGCATGAAAAGCCACAAACAACATCAAAATATCCACAAAAAAAGGATGACATCCCTGTAACCCTAAACCCTCAAAACCTGCCATAGAAAGTTTACAAAAAATCCAAATAGAGTTGTTTGTGTTGAAAAACACAGAGAAATTATTGGTAGGATTAAAATCCTATCGGATAGAGGCCATGGATGGTCGCCGACCTTCTCCGGAGCTCGCCAGACCTTCTCCACACCTGCAACGACCTTTTCCACACCTGCAATGAGAAGAAAAAGCCATTAGACAACAGAAAACAACCAAAAAAACCAGCACAGAACAGCAAATTAAGAAATTACCTCTTAAAAAAGACCTTCGACCTCGAACTCAGTAAAACTGCAAGCGGCTCCTCCCCAAACAACAAAAAACTGTGAATAAGACCACCACCAAAGAAACCCTAAACAACCGACGGTCCAATATGACCAACAAATCTAGGCAGAAAACCACAAGAAAGCCAGAAGTGATGTTCCAACCATAAACCCTAAACCTCGAACAAACATGGACATCAGCACCTACATACCAGACGAAGCGTGCAGGTTCTGGGGCCGTCCCGCGCCATCTTCGGCGGAGGGCTTCGCCCAACAACCGGCCTCGAGCAGAAAGACAAAGGGAAAATGGAACATCACAACAATGACCCCAAACAAACGGAGGAAATGGCGCGGAAACTGTTTCTAAGTACATGACATGCTGCCCAACACGTGGCTCTCCACGATGGACAGGTGTCGTACCACCTTCACAAGCGTTCACATGGTGTTTAGCGACGTGGCGGGGAGGGCGCACAGGTAATGGCAGCCCTCCCCTATGTATTTGTAATATAATAAATAACAAAGTGAAGAATAATTTTTATGTTATTTTAAAATTTGTCTTTTTGTAATTTTATTGAAAATAAAAATTATTTAGTTATTTGTAATAAGTGTTATTATTTTTAATTATTAATTTTAATAATTTTAATGGTTGTAATTACATTACATGATTATGTATGACAAGTATTATTATTATTAACTTGTTATTATAAACAATAATAAATGGTCATTTCTAAAAATCATATTTTAGGATGGATAAATGGAAAGGAGACACATCTCTCACCTCTTTCTAGTCTCCATATGAATCCCTACATTAAACTCTGAGAGGGTTTCACTTTCTAGAAGCAATATAATATGGATTGATGGTTGATCATAGTAAGGAGGTTTGTGGGTGGTGATAGAGTGTGGAGACGAGGAGGCTTTTGTTGATTGTGTAGGTTGTGTAGTGAAAGTTAGATCTCTTCAACGATATTTGGCATTTGGTTGTGGATCTCTACTCTTCGCTTATGGATACTAGTGGCCTTGATAGATCCTAGCTTGGTGGTGATGTTTTGTTGCCCCTTATTCACATATATATACTCATGATGGTGATGGCTAGCTTGGTTATGGTATTTAGCTCTAGACGTTGGACCAATGGCTTTGATTTATGTGCCACAATTTCAACTTAAGAACTCTAGAAGTGTGATTTTCTTTCCCAATGCATGTTCCACCCATGCATGGTGTTAGTGTTCTACTGAGATTTTACATATGATGCAAATGGGTTCAAGTAGGTATTGAAGGGACAGATCTATTTCTTGGGCCAATTGTTGGTTTGTGAATGAACTCGTGTGTCTCATGGTGGTTGGATCTATGATATACAACCTAGATTGGGTGTTGGTTTCCATATCAATTAACATCAATCTCCCATTTTGGTATTGTATCTAGGGTTTTGTCCATTATTTTATATTGTTTTTATATTGATGTACCCCTAGGAGTGTGTCCTCCCTACACACTCTATTGTTAGCATATGGGGGATTGTCTTGATTGTGATATCTACACAATATTTTGAGGCCGAGTTCATGGCCCTCTTTTTCATTCAAAGATATTTGTAATCTTGTTTTAATAATAAAATTTTAGAGGCAATTTTTTCAATAATAATAACAATAGTAATTATGGTTATTCACTTCAACCAAATATCTAATCCTACATAACTAAGATAAATGTACTTGTTTATAAACTTTTAGGATATGTGTACTCATCATTTTTCCCAAAATAAAAGGCATTGCCCCTTGATACAACTAATAAGTAGGGAAAATTCTATCACAAATGAGGATGAGGCATCTACCTATATTGATAAGGAAACTAACTATTTTTGGTAATAATACTTATTGGAGAAGTTATTGAAACATAAAATAACCATAATAACGTTAAATGAGAAGATAGATACAAACTCAACCAATCCTACTATCCCTTTATAATTTGTTCTTAGGACTCAAACACGCACACACACAAACATAATCATAGATATCCTCATCCCCTTATTCCACTCTTTATTCTCAACTTTTCTTGTTATTACATGTTGCGCTTTTTATTCATCTTCTTCTTATTTAGTCATATGCAAACAAGTATAATTTTCATTTGTAATTCAAATGCTTGGACTATGCATTACTTTAGCTTCCTCAAATATTTTTCAAAAACAAAAAATCCAAATTGTTAAAAAAATAATATTAAATATAATTTGATATCTAAAAATAAATTTAATATTTTTATTCTAACCATTTTCTAGTTTTATGGGTATAAGAAGTTATAACTAAGACATAAATCCTTGAAGTAGCAAGCTTAATTTATTTATTTTTTGTGTCTGTGTGTTCCAAAAAATGTACTACACCCATGGGGTACCAAAGGCACAAATATGAGTCCATAGATCAAAATTTGGAAGAACTGAAACTTCATCAAAGAAAAAATTGATATCCTATTAGCTACTAGACCATATAATAGTGTAGGATTTACCTTTACATTGCTTAAGTGCCAAAAAAAATCCTCAAATTTATATAAACAAAAACAAGTATCTAAAATGGACCTAAATGGGGTTTTGAGAACTTCTTCTGCTCCTTTGCATGCGCATACCTCTAGTGCGACCTGAGTCTCTGCCTTCTTCGCCATGGCCCTAGGAGTGGGCCCCGAGGCCCCTCCTCCTCCACTTCCTCCACCAGAGATCCTTGTGTTTAGGAGGTTGATCGACTCCAGCACTAAACACACAGCAAGGGAAACTTAGCACAAGTTTGTAAAGAAACTTGACAGCATCCCCACAGTCGCCCTGTCCGCTGAATATTCTTGCAAATATGCTATGAACTTAGCTAAAAGAGGGCTCCTTGGTCAATTTACAGGCCTATGGCCTTCCCCCAAGGCTGTCGAGGCATGGGTACAGAGGAACTGGCAACCACTAGTCAAGGAAGGCATCTGAAGTTTTCTGGTTGGTAAGGGCTTTTTTTTCTTTGTTTTTTATTCGATAGAAGACATAAATCTCACTTTTAGGAATGGACCATATTGCATGGGACGTCAGGGTATGTATTTAAACTCATGGTCACCAGACTTCGATCCGACACAAGATGTGTCGTCAGCAGTTCCAGTGTGGGTGCACCTCCCACATCTACCAGTGCATTGCTAGAACCCAAAGTCACTAGAATCGATTGGCAAAACCCTAGAAAAATACATAGACCGAGCAAAGAGAAGGGATCAGTACTCATGTGCAAGAATATGTGTCGAAGTCGACTTGGAAATAGGGTTACCTGAAGCCATAAAGTTAACAATAGCAGATTGGTATTATATTCAAGAGTTAGACTACGAGCAGCTTCCATTCAAATGCAGACATTGCCATGACTATGGGCATTTCACAAGATGCTGCAAAAAAAAAGGTGGAGGAAGGCCTAGAGAAGTCAAAAGGAGAAAAATGGATCCAAGTACAGAAAGCAATCCCGGTCAAGGCGAGTAATAGAAATAAAGGGAAAGAGGTACCATCGGAATCTGGTGCTCCCTTAACAGGAATGGTACAAGCGAAAAGAAGAGGAGAACAGCCAAGGACAACAGCTTTAATAAACCCATTCGAAACCCTCAGCACATCAATAGAAATTCAAGAATCAGTGGTAGAGGAGATTGAACACCAATTTCCTCCACTCGAAGTAGAAAATGATAACGTAGAAGTAACCCATCTTGACTCCCCAGCAGGAACCTCCTCCTCACCTACCTATGCAGAAATGACAAGGAAAAATCCTTCGGAAACCTCTGGGTCATCGGAAGATGAGACATTCAAGAGACCCTCGAAAAGAGTTGGGAGGAAATCTCATAAGGAATCCAAGGAAGAAGAAGCAGATAGGAAAAAAATGCAAGGCAGCCAATCCACCATTGAAATGTCCATTGGGAGAAACATCATAGCAAGGCCCCCTAAGGGGGGCCCAACCCACTCCACTCCCAATCAATAATGAGATTAGTCTCTTGGAATTGCAGAGGCTTGGAGAACCCTACGAAGGCTGAAGAAGTTAAAGACCTTCTGAAAATAGAAACTCCCGAGATCCTCATGCACCAAGAGACTAAGATTGAAGGGGAAAGCCTTCTTGAGATCAGCAAATTAAAATGGAAAAAAAATGCAGGAAAGGCCATTAGTGCAAGAGGTTCCTCCAGTGGCCTAGAAACATTGTGGTCAGAGGACAAGTTTCAGTTAGAAAGTTCCTTTGAGACCTAACATTGGATTTACACCGAACTCTGTCACCTCTGTAGTAAGCTCACCATCTCTCTCTTAAACCTTTATGTTCCAGTCCTCCTTACCGAGAAGAAAGAATGTTGGCAGACTTTGTCTGATTTCTTAGACTTTTACTCCCCTCAGAATATAATAGTGGTTGGATATCTCAACCTCGTCTTTGATCCAAAAGAAAAGAGAGGTGGCAATAGTGGCAAGGACCAAATGCTTCCATTTGTAGAGGAGATAATACTTCATTGGGATCTTCTTGACTTCAAACCTAGGAAAGGTCTTTGCAATTGGACAAATAATAGAGTTGGGGCAGATCACATCTCTGCTTGCCTAGATAGATTCCTAGCAAAGAGCTCTTTGTTTTCAGAAAAAGGTTGATCTCCTCAAAAATTCTCCCAAAGCTAGCCTCAGACCACAAACCTATCCTCTTACAGCTGGAAGAGGAAGAAAAACTTGGCTTTACCCTTTTAGATTCAACTCTCTTTGGGCAAGGGAAGAAGGGTTCATGGAAATTGTTCTGGGGGCATGGTCCGCACCTGTGACAGGATCTCCCAGCTTCGTGTGGGAGTAGAAACTGAAAGCAACCAAGAGAGATATGAAAAAATGGATTAAAAAACCCTCAAATATCCTACTAGAAACAGAAAGGAGACAGTTCAACTTTTATCAGATCTGCAATTGGATTTGGAAAGTAAGGAGATTTCTTCTTCAGATTTAGAAAAAGAACAAGCTGCCCAAATCAAATCATTCCACACTTTTCACCAAGAAGAAGATATTTGGAGGCTTAAGTCTCGTAGCTTGTGGCTAAAAGCTAGAGATCGAAACACCTCATTCTTCCATAGGCAATATAGAGCTAGTATATCCCGAAATCATATCTCTAAAATCACTTCTTCAGATGGGACTGTTCTCAAAGGTCAAGAACAACTTAAAGAGGCAGCAGAAGATCATTTTCAGAATCTTTATAAAGAGGGTGGGAATGGCTGTGAAGAAGTCATCTCTGACTTTCTCTCTCATATTCCATCTTTGGTAAGCAAGGAGGACAACATTGGTCTCTTGAAACCTTTCTCTGAGGAAGAAATCTGCAAAGTAATTTGGTCCATGGAGCCAGACAAGGCACCAGGACCAGATGGCTTCTCAATTCATTTTTATAGAATCTGCTGGGAAATAATAAAAACTGATTTACTGAGGATGATTAAATCTTTTCACCAAAAAGCTAAAGTGGGAGGCAGTACTAATTCTACCTTTCTTGCATTAATACCAAAAGAAGTGAATCTAGGCACTTTTGACAAGTTTAGGCCAATCTTGCTCTGCAATGCATCATACAAAATATTGAAAAAAACTGTTGGCAAACAGAATCAAGCCATTGCTTGGGAAACTCATTTCTCCCACCCAAGGTGGCTTTGTCAAAGGGAGACATATCGTGGACAATGTAATACAGGTGCAAGAATTCATACACTCCAATTATCTTTGGCAGGAGCAAGGTATGCTCATAAAGCAGGTCATGGCAAACACATTTTACCGGGTAAATATTTCTTTCCTGTACAAAGTCCTCCTTTTCTTTGGTTTCAGCTCTAACTTTGTCAATTTGATTAAATCTTGTACTAAAAATCCATGGATAGCTCCATTAGTTAATGGCAGGCCAACAAACTATTTTCAAGCCTCGAGGGGAATAAGGCAAGGCTGCCCTCTTTCCCCTTTCTTGTACATCCTGATGGCAAACTCGTTAAGTAGAAAACTAACAGCTGAAAAGAAAGCAGGGACAGCTCCAGGCATCAGGATGATGAAGGGGCTAGAGCCTCTCAACCATGCCTTATTTGCAGATGACTCTCTTCTTCTGGGTGGAGCCTCCATCAAGATAGCCAAAGTCTACAGTGGAATTCTCCAAAAATTCTGCAGCATATCAGGAGCTCTTATAAATAAAAGGAAAAGTGAAATATACGGGTGGAATGTGGATCAACATTCAATCTAGAGAATAGCCCTCTTCTTAGGCTTCTTGGGTTTCTCTTCTTGGGATAAAATCAAATACCTCAGGTTACCAATAACCTGGGTTCTAACAAATATTCATTGTGGATAGATGTAATAAGCAAAATTAAGTCCAAGATTATAGCTTGGGGAGGGCAATGGCTCACCAACGTTGACAAACTCATCCTTATTAAATTTGTTTTATCCTCCCTGCCAATTTATTAGGCTTCCTTTCTTCTATCTCCAAAGAAGATCACAGACCATATCTCCAAACTGATCAGGGATTTTCTATGGAGAGGAGGAAGAGGAAATCAAAGAAAATTTCACTTAGTGAACTGGGACACAGTCAAGTACCCTATCTCTGAAGGAGGCTTGCAGATAAGAGACCCAGGCCTTGCCAATCTGGCTCTGGGAGGAAAAATCCTCTAGACCCTCTTCTCAAATAGCAAACACCCTGTCAGTCAAGTTCTAAAGAAAAAATATCTAAATGGCTCCACGCTAAGAAACCTTCAGATCGATAACAACATCAAAGGGACGATGATATGGCATCTCTGTCGTCGTGGGATCGATTTCTTCCAAAAGCACTTGTATCGTATCCCTGGCAATGGAAAAAACACGATGTTGTGGCAAGACAGTATAATGGGTCAGTCGCCTCTTGGCAATTCTGAAGTAATCAAAGAAGTCAGGAATTGGCTCATGCAACAAGGAATTCTCACCCTGGCAGACATTTCAACATGGGACGACTCCGGAAACTGGAGAGATTGGAATATTCCACGAGCTCCAGAGCAGCTGCGCATTCAAAAGACACTCCTGGAAGAAGCTTTAACGGGCCTGGCACCGATCCACTTGCATTCGATAGAAAAATGGGGATGGGGAAATACTGGAATCTACAAGGCAGCGCATGGATTCGCCTCTCTTCAAGCTTGCCAAGCTCTAATCCACACTGTAGCGTTGTGGAAACAGGTATGGGACCTCTTGGTCTCTCCAAAATAAACTTCTTCACCTGGGTTTTAATGCATAGGAAAGTATTAACTGGCGAAAATCTGAGTAAAAGAGGTATTTACAGGCCACATTGGTGTTCTCTTTGCTATAAAGCCCAGGAAACCATGGAGCACTTGTTTGTGGATTACTCATTTTCTCAAGAAGTTTGGGATTGCATCCTTCAAGGCCTCAATGTCTCTGCCCCATCGCAAGTCACAGTAGTAACCCTCTTCAGCACCTAGAGAATGTGATACCCCCACGTGACCCAAAGAAAGACAACATGGAACAGAATCTGGAAAGCATTACCTAAATACGTCTGCTGGAAAATATGGCTCGCCAGAAATGATCAGATCTTCAACAACATTCTGAATTCCCCTTTGAAGGTGGCAGCAAAAGCAAAAGCACTACTCCTCGAGACTGTGGCCAATCACCCCTTTAAAAACGATAACTCGCTCCTCCCTGAAGAAAAGAAATGGCTAGGAACTTATATATTCTGAGATAGGATAAAGGACACTACTCGCCCCAGTAAAACTCTTGTATGGAGATTACGAGATACGGACACAGATTTTCAAGCTTGGTGGAGGAAACAGGGTAAAACAACAATATTTTTTGATGGTGCCTCCAAAGGCAATCTAGGGACAGCAGGAGCAGGCGGAGTGATCTACTCCCTAGATGGTATCCGAGAAGATAGCTTCAACTGGGGTCTTGGATAGAGAACCAACAACCAGGCAGAAATCCTTGGGCTGCTAAAAGCCTGTCAGATAGCACGTGAAAAAGGCAATAAGGAAATACAAGTCTTCGGGGATTCAGAAATTCTGATAAAGATATTAAATTCGGAGGACCACTTCAACAATCCGGTGCTTAACAAGACACTTCAAAGGCTGTGATACGTGCTTCAAGATTTCTCCTCCTACCTTCTTTTCCATATCCTACGTGGTTCAAATAAGGAAGCAGACGCAAAAGAAAACCTGGCATGCCTCCTGCCTCAAGGAGCATTTAGCAAGAATGATGAAGAACCTACATGGATCCCGATCCCGTAATCTAGAGTATATCTACACCTTTGTAAGGAAAAGGATAGCGGCAACTAAAAGTACTTCTGAATATTGTAATGATGGTTGTTTTGGTTTTGGCCCAACTGGTTTTTAAATAATTAATATAACCGTTATAGTTATAAAAAAATGGACCTAAATAAACCTATAGAATAATAACTCAAAATAATAGAAAAAGAACCCCACTCTATACACACAAAAAATCATCATAATGAGTGACGAGCCAAATGAGTGACACCATCTTTAAATTCTTCTAGGATCATTTTTCCTTGACAATCTATTGACTAGCCTTTGACAATTGATCTACCTCTTGATCTGATTCTTACAACATGTAGAAGAAATAAATACTATCAAAAGATGAAACCACCTTCAATAATAAATCACCAATAGATCCAAGTTGTAATATAGTAGAAACTTTAATCAAATTGATGACTAGAGAAAAGTCACCATAAACTTGATAACACTTAGTATTTCAAATTGAAGCATATGTGAAAAGTAATCTCAAGGCCTCAAACTCATCAAAATTATTGGAATTGAGAATGAAAGTTTCCATGGCCATAATTGTGGTAAATTTTCTTGAATTGAAACATGTATAAGTTTTGAAACAACTCTTTCAAAACTTATACATAGTTCAATTTCAAAAAAATCACCACAAAAATAAATTATTGGAACTTAGGCCAAGACCTGCCTTGAAATTGAAACAACATGAATAAAAAATAAACACAATTTCCCCCTCCCCTAACATTGTTGAAGTGAGCCTACCTTTGTTAACCTCATTGAAGAATCCATAAAGTTGAGTCTTATCAATAAGCAAGTCATCCACTTTACGTGGAACCTTGAACAAGATGACATTTTGACCATTAAAACCATAGGTTTCGCTTGGTCCATAATCTCAAAAGTATGGAAAATATAAACATTATCTTTGCATTTATTTTAAGCAAAAAATTGTTGATTTATTTCAGAACCTCATTAACATTAATCTCAATTATTTACTTACCTAATCTTAATCAACTTTGATTAATCGTGATTTATTGAATATCAACATATTATGATTTTTAAACAATTGTAAAATCCATCGATACTCTGATATGGAGATATATACATATGGAGTTGTTTATAATGCGACTTTTTGGAGATTCCAGTGATGGAATCTGGCAGAAAAAATTGAGGTTAAATCTTGATTTGTATTATTTAAAATGGTTTTTTAACTGCATATTTGGATTCATCACCCTGAAAAACCCCTGGGACGCTTTGATTGTGCAGAAACTAGCTATCAAACTTGCGATTCCAATAAATTGCTGCCGGATTTTGACCGGAAAAACCCACCGAAAAAGCTTCCAAAAAGTCGCATTATAGACAACTGCTATACATATTGGCTCTTTTAGGAGATGATGAAATCATGACGTCATAACTAATGTTGTGGCACTAACAGGTGGAATACACATGTCAGGTAAAAAAGTCAATTTTGGATTTCAAAAAGTTTGACATGAGTGCCATGTGTCAAATGACATGTCAACATCAGCCACATCAAATGACACATTATAGTTGGCCATGTCAGATGACACAGTAACATCGACCATGGCCATGTCAGATGACACGGTAATATCGACCATGGCCATGTCAGATGACACAGTAACATTGACCATGTCAGCATTTGCCACATGCCACAGTAGGTTGGTCATTAGAGAATCAAGTGACATGCTAACTTGGCACTTCGGCTTATGGGGATATTAGGGTTTCATCATAAAACAAAGAAGTGTGGAGAAAAGGGGAATTTGGGATTTAAACAAATAAAAATGAAAGCAATGTGGGGTGCTATGATATTGGGAATTTTGGAGAAATAAGTGGAAGATAAAAAGTCTCAATATTTCCTTATTTACTGAGGGAAAGGTAAAAAGCATTAAGTGTTAATAATTTTAGGTTTTTTTTATTATTTATAAAGTTTTAAGCTTACAACCATGGCTTAAAATAACTAATGTACATTTTGAAAATTTCCTAATAAAAACCATATTTTCAAAAATTAATAGTGGGCCCTTTTATTTTCTCTAAAAATTAAGGGAAGTTATTGAAGCCTTAACAAATGGAAACACATTAGGAAGCAATTAATATCTTTGTCTAATTTTTTCAAAAGACTTATTCACACTTAATGTGAAAGATAAGTTCAGTGATCATAAGAATGCATTTCTTAATTATAGGTATCACCATGTATTCATGGATTTAGCCGAAGTCTCACTAAGCAATAACATCATATAATTAAAAGACCAACTCATTGAGCCATTTTATGAAATTAATTTTCCCAAAAGTTTAGTCTACAAATGATTGATTGAAGGAGTGACCCAAGGATTTCACCTTGAGTGAGTAAGATAGTTGTCTATGTGGATTCCTCATCTCTATTTACCAGACATTGCTACACTATTTGTGAGCATCCATAGCCTCGTCGAACATGCATTAGTACCATGCATGCATGGCCATATTTCCAACAACTTTACATAGCCCCAGCGTCGAGACTTGTACTTCCAAACTATACATAGTGCTTTCAACTTCCCTTTTGCTTTGGTATACTCTTATTGATTTGAATGTATATATTGCATGTGCAATTGGATGTTAGGGAAGTGGGGTGACACGAGAATTTTAGATTTTCTTGGAAGATTACTCACTTTCAAATTTTATCCTAAAGTCATCCCTCAAAATCAATATTTAATGTGAAGTGAGTGGATCTCAAAGAAAAGTTTTGTAAGAATCCTAAAGTCTAGTGTGCTAGCATTTTAGATATGACTCTGTAGTAGCATCTGAGTTCACTACAAATATAGAAATATTATCTATAAGTCCTAGAACTATGTCAAGATAATTAAGCACATTGTTTTCAATCATAGATAGAAATTTAAGCACAACCCAAATGTTATCATTTTCCTTTGTTGCGGATTACAAATCCTCACAAATTAAAACATAAAAAATGGAAATATTATGAAAGCCAAATTTGCAATTAAAGAATCATAAACAATCCAACAACCTTAAAAACCATGGGGAAAAAATTTGAAATTAACAATTTTTACAAAAAATATCAAAATTTTATTTCATCAAAATAAACTAAACATCTAACATCTAAAATAAATTATTGAATTAAATTTATTTTTTCCAAAATTTAAAAAAACAGAAAAAACAAAAACAAAACAAAAATATATATATATAGATATATATATATATAATTTTATTTCATCAAAATAATCTAAACATCTAAAATAAATTATTGAATTAAATTTATTTTTTTCGGGAATTAAAAAAAACTATATATTATATATATATATATATATATATATATATATATATATATATATATATATTTTTGAATTAATATAGGCTTGAAAAATACCAACATCTCAATGAGCATAATGAAATCAAGGAAACATGTGCAAACCAAAATCTTAACATATCAGAAGCCAAACATAAAGGAAGAACTATATTATAAGGGAGACATTGACCTATAAATCTAAACCTCTATCCCTATGAAGAATTGATTTTTCAATTGTTTTGAATATAGATATGTTGTTTATTTTATAAATTTTAATTAAGATTGTGGTAGATAAAATTTATTTTACCAAACATGACATGTTCAACTAATTAGGCCTTTGTTATTAAAAATATGCAAAAGAAATCTAAAAAGAAACTACACAAAATTGAAAATAAATTATAAACTAAATGCATATTTATGATATCAAAATTAAAAATTATGAGAATTTCATTAATTAATTACATGCTAAAAAAGATTTCAAAAAATATAATAGTGAATTAAAACCAAAAATTATATTTCATTTTACTCAAACTATTCTTGATTCTTAATTTTGTAAAAGATATGAATTGTACCAAACATTTCAACACCAAATTCTTAAATAATGTCAACTAAAAATCAAAAGGCTAAGTTACGACTAGAAAATAAAATGTTTAACAAATATTGTTGTGAGAAAGAAAATTAGTAACCAAGAGAGATGAATGATAAAGGAAATCTTCCCTTAATATATTTTGATGAAGGTTCTTGAAGATTTCAAAAAATATAATAGTGAATTAAAACCAAAAATTATATTTCATTTTACTCAAACTATTCTTGATTCTTAATTTTGTAAAAGATATGAATTGTACCAAACATTTCAACACCAAATTCTTAAATAATGTTAACTAAAAATCAAAAGGCTAAGTTACGACTAGAAAATAAAATGTTTAACAAATATTGTTGTGAGAAAGACAATTAGTAACCAAGAGAGATGAATGATAAAGGAAATCTTCCCTTAATATATTTTGATGAAGGTTCTTGAAGATTTCAAAAAATATAATAGTGAATTAAAACCAAAAATTATATTTCATTTTACTCAAACTATTCTTGATTCTTAATTTTGTAAAAGATATGAATTGTACCAAACATTTCAACACCAAATTCTTAAATAATGTCAACTAAAAATCAAAAGGCTAAGTTACAACTAGAAAATAAAATGTTTAACAAATATTGTTGTGAGAAAGACAATTAGTATCCAAGAGAGATGAATGATAAAGGAAATCTTCCCTTAATATATTTTGATGAAGGTTCTTGTTTAGTGTGAAATTGATGTAGCACTTCATAACAATTTTATGAAGGTTCGTGTTTAGTGTGAAATTGATGTAGCACTTCATAACAATTTTATTTTTTAAAATGAACAAAAGTAAAATAATAAAATTGTAAAAGAAAAAATTAAAAGAATTGAAAACAAAAATAAATAATCCACTCCTAAACCTATATTATTTTAGATGGCAATGATTAGGAGAAATTATAATGCCAATGTAGGCATTCATGTAACTCCAAGCTTGCAATCATGTGTTCATCACAAACTAACATAAGAAAATAAAAGAATGATACTAAGCATTCTAACCATTATAAGTAAGATGATTTTTTTAACTAGAGGAATCGTCAACTGGGTCATTCTTATACTCACATGACACAAGTGTCATTCTAAACGTTACCACCATAACCCCCAGGAGAACTGCGCAGTCACAGGTAAATGAGAGAGATTTGAACGTAGAATCTTGTGGTACATAATACTTCATTTTCATAGAAATTTCCAATTGAGCTACCCCTGAGAGGCTAAAATAGCATTTTTTTATTGACAATAAATTTTCCCTAAAAATATTCCTCCAACCATGCTTTTATTCTATCATGATATTTATTTTGGTAAATACGAAGTTGTTGAAGGTAAAATATAGATGGCTTGGACATCTATTAGGAATCATTTAAAGCATCTCCTAGCACTATATCTTGCAGAGGAATGTCAGTATTGAATTTGTAATCAATTTCATTTACAACAGAAGAAAATATTAACATTATTAAAAAATGAGAGCTTCTTTAATAATGCTCTTCCAATCATATCCTATTATCATGAAATTTAGAATGACAACTATGAAACTGTCAAATGAAATTAGAAAATGATTGGCAAACGTGATGAGAATTATGTACAAACTATTCATAAATAATAACTTTTGTGAGAGTCTTGATGGTAATATAAGTTCCAAAGGTTAAAGAAGAATAATGAGGGATTGACATAACCATTGGTTGAAACCAAAGTGCCTCATTTTGCTGAGAAGTTTCTCTAGGTTTATAATTCACATAAATAACAACATGAGATAAGTTAAAAGGATCAAATAATGTGCCTAGGCTATCTTCCACTATTGTTCAAGGTACTTTATTAGTAATATGGCAATAGTCATCAACATCATTTGTTTCTTCAAAGATTTTAGTCTTAACTAGTTTGTTACTAGGACAACAAGAATCTTCACTAAGCATACATGCATTTGAATCAATAGAAGAAATTGTTTGAAATAAATTTGTTATAGAAAATACTTATTTCCATGTAGAAGGTTGATGTAGTATACCTAGGGAGGATAATATGGGGTACAGAGGGAGGTACCCAAGGGAATAATGTAATAATGGGATGGTCCATAGTAATAAATAAGGTGGTTAACTCGTATCATGTAAGGGACCACAAGTAGTTAGCAATAATGTAATAAGCCCATGGTATTAGACAGATGCTATTGAGGGAACCATGGTAATGACCCATGGTATTGTATGTATGAGGCCTATATAGAGGCTAGAGACTCCCCATTGAGAGTTGTCAAGGATTATTGTATGAACGACATATGGCTTGTGGAGTGTTCTCCTTCCTTGAGTGAATGTATGGTGTTTCCCTACCTTAAGGGTTTGATTAATAAAGAAGCATTTCTATCTATATTCAGGTCTTGTTATTTCTTGGGTATATTTGTATTATCATATATTTATGGGTTAGATCTATAACAAGTGGTATCAGAGCACTTTCTTGGGCAAAGCAGAGAATGTAGTATACCTAGGGGGGATAATATGGGGTACAGAGGGAGGTACCCAAGGGAATAATGTAATAATGGGATGGGCCATAGTAATAAATAAAGTGGTTAACCCGTATCATGTAAGGGACCACAAGTAGTTAGCAATAATGTAATAAGCCCATGGTATTAGACAGATGGTATTGAGGGAACCATGGTAATGACCCATGGTATTGTATGTATGAGGCCTATATAGAGGCTATAGACTCCCCATTAAAAGGTGTCAAGGATTATTGTATGAACGACCATATGGCTTGTGGAGTGTTCTCCTTCTTTAAGGAGTGAATGTATGGTGTTGCCCTACCTTAAGGGTTTGGATAATAAAGAAGAATTTCTATCTATATTCAGATCTTGTTATTTCTTGG
The DNA here is from genome assembly GCA_031772625.1 of Pinus tabuliformis. Lineage (NCBI taxonomy): Eukaryota > Viridiplantae > Streptophyta > Pinopsida > Pinales > Pinaceae > Pinus > Pinus tabuliformis. The sequence continues at coordinate 561,182,389 of CM062807.1, forward strand.
GTATATTTGTATTGTCATATATTTCTAGGTTAGATCTATAACAAGTGGTATCAGAGCACTTTCTTGGGCAAAGCAGAGAATTTTTTTTTTATTTTTGCAGGAACTTTTTGGGGCGGCAAGTTTGCAGATCAGATTTGTATTTTCTAGTGAAAATTTTTCAGAATATAATTGTAGATCTGGGTTCCTTGCACAAAAATACCCAATTTGAAAAACAATCGGCCGAATCGGAGTCCGAATGAGGGAGATATCGCTAATTTAAAAATCAGCTGTGTTACAGACATTTTTGGGGCGGTGAGTTTGCAGATCAGATCTATATGTTCTGGTTCAAAATCTATAAAATCTAATTGCAGATCTGAGTTTTTGGCGAAAAAATACCCAATTTGAAAAAAAAATCAGCCGAATTGGAGTCCGGATAAGGGAGATATCGCTGATTTAAAGATCAGCTGTGTTGCAGACATTTTTCGGGGCGGCGAGTTTGCAGATCAAATTTGTACATTCTAGTGAAAAATATGCAGAATCTAATTACATAGCTGGGTTGTTGGTGAAAAATACCCAATTTGAAGAAAAAAATCGACCGAATCAGAGTCGGGATGAGGGAGATATTGCTGATTTAAAAATCAGTTAGGTTGCAGACATTTTTCGGGGCGGCGAGTTTGCGGAGCAGATTTGTACATTCTGGTGCAAAATCTGCAAAACCTAATTGAAAATCTGAGTTTTTTTATGAAAAACTATCCAATTTCAAAAAAAAAAATCGGTCGAATCGGAATCCGAATGAGGGAGATAGCGCTAATTTAAAATCAGCTATTTTTTCAGAAATTTTTGTGACAGCGGGACAGCTGAAGCGCGAATCTGAAATTCTAGTGCCTAGATCAGAATTTAATGAAGATGTACAAATTTGATGGCTGTGAACCGGAAATATGGTTAGCACAAATGGAACAGTATTTCACTCTGGAACACATCGTAGATGATGAAACTTAACTAAGTGTGGTAGCCATTTACTTGGACCAAGAAAGATGGCAATGGTGGCAGTGTCATAAAAAATACTATCCAAGGAAAATTACTTGGCAAATTTTCGCAAAATCCATTTGTGACCGCTTTGACCCTAAATCTAATTTTTTGGCTCCTCTTACTAAGCTCAGACAGATAGGCACACAACCTAGCAAAGATTTTATTTTTACAGGAAAGAAGGAAACCAAGAAACCTAATTTTCTGCTGGTATCTCCTTATTGCAAGTTCATGGGTGTATTCAGAAGGAGAAGATCATTGTGTCTATAAATCCTAGCTGCAAGCATACTTTTATCAATGTTAATTTGGCAAAAAAATTGCGAGTTCCAGCAAAACACATTGAAAACACACAGGTTGATGATGAGAATGTTCAAGTTTATAAAGATTTGAAACTTTCTATGGATAAGTATGTGTTGCATTGTGATTTTTATACTTCAGATATGGATAACATGGATGTTGTTTTGGGTATCCTTGGATGGAATCTCTGGGTACTGTCAATATTAATGTGCAAAAGAAATTCCTAAAGCTCTGGTATAAAAAGAAGAAAATTACATTGCAGGATATTTCCATTAAGACCCAAGCAAAGGCTATGGAGGCAGAAGCACAAATCTCTAATGACACTTACACATCAGATGATGAGCCTTTGATGGTCGACAATCAAACACAAACATCAAACTAGGTACCAGAAAAACAGGTAGTGTCCAAGGAGGCTGAAGCAGAAAAGGTTACAGGTACTGATACATCAGATGAGGACTTAGTGGTTGAAGTAATATTGGAAGATAAGAAACAATAGCAAGCACCACAACATGTACCAGATACCAATCAGGCTCCATTAGGTGGTGAATTAAAGAAAGATACACCGTTGGTTAACACTTCAGCATATCACCACCCACATCACCTCGCAAGAAAATAACCAACAAGATGGCAATGAATTAGCCACAAGGACAACAACCCCCGCATGACAGATAGAGAGGAGCGACGATCCACCTACTACACATCAATACAGAAGAGCCGTCAGGGTCAACTTCCATCTCAAGCAAGCGAGGCACCCGCTGGATCGAGGGTTCACCTTTCTCTTGGATGGCTAGATGCACGTGCATGGTACAAGTGGACTACTCTTTTGAGTAGATCTTATTATTTGTGTTCTTCGTATGTTTCGGGGACGAAACATGTTAAGGGGGGTGGAATGTAGTATACCTAGGGGGGATAATATGGGGTACATAGGGAGGTACCCAAGGGAATAATGTAATAATGGGATGGACCATAGTAATAAATAAGGTGGTTAACCTGTATCATGTAAGGGACCACAATTAGTTAGAAATAATGTAATAAGCCCATGGTATTAGATAGATGGTATTGAAGGAACCATGGTAATGACCCATGGTATTGTATGTATGAGGCCTATACAGAGGCTAGACACTCCCCATTGAGAGGTGTCAAGGATTATTGTATGAACGAGCATATGGCTTGTGGAGTGTTCTCCTTCCTTAAGGAGTGAATGTATGGTGTTGCCCTACCTTAAGGGTTTGATTAAGAAAGAAACATTTCTATCTATATTCAGATCTTTTTATTTCTTGGGTATATTTGCATTATCATATATTTATGGGTTAGATCTATAACAGTTGATAAGACATAAAACCAAAATATTCATGAAAAGAAGATTCATTATTTTCATATCATATATGTAGATTATCACCATCTTGCACATTATTACAGTCTAGTCATGCAAAATAAAATTCCAAAGGATTTGAAATGATTATCTATGTAGCGCAACCATCAAACATATTAGGGTAAAAAGTATAGTAAGTGGAACATGAAAGAAAATAAAAAAAATTCTCTTGAAAAAATAGACTTTTTAAAGGAAAACTTTTCTATTATTAGGATATCCATGATTGATTTCAATTTTCAATAATTTGTGTTTATTTCCTCTCCTTCATCTAATTGATCAACACTCATGTTGTTCTCTACTAGAAAATTTGAACACAAAATGTTACCCAAAACTTAATCATGTTAATGGTAAACAATTAAAGGTGCGAGAAAATCACAGGATTTTTCATAATTAAAGGGTTCAAGAATTATCTTTGAGAGACAACTAGTATAATGGTCCATGATGCAGACGCCAAGAAGTTGTTCTTGAATCTCTTCAGTTAAACTAAGAAAATATTGTTCCATATTATAAACACAAAGTTTGGATTCAAACTCTTTCATTCCTAAGGTAGTTCTCATAATTTTCTAGGATGTGACAATTTTTTTCATTTCTACTCAGAAATTCTTCCTCCTTCCATTCACAGATAATTGAAACCACATCATCTACACAATAGGACTCTTCATCATATAAATAAAATGTTGGAAAATGAGAATTATCAGAATTCACATGTACTTCTTCCAAAATATCATGTTCCTCCTAATCCACATGTATCAAAGTGAAGAAAGTTGTCAAACAATGTTGTTCACCTACAACTTGCAAATCCTATGGATTTTCATGTAAATTTAAGCCAACTTGTGAATTAGTATCAATACATGATTCAGATTTATTAATGATTAATTTATCTTGTTCATAAAAAAGAGAAATAAGATGTTGAAACCATTCACTAATAGAAGACATATTATTTAAATAAAATCTATAGCAAAGATATATAAGCCTTGTAGAAAATTCCTTTAATGATTCATCTAGTTTCATCGTAAGATCATTCAATTCCTCGCATAATTTATCATAATTATAATTCTTAAAATAAAATAAAAATATCATCTCTAAATTGTTCCAATGTATGAATAGAGGCGATTGGCAATGTCTCACACCAACTCTTAATCTGACCTTTGAAAGTAAGAGTGAACAACCTACACATGACACCTTCATGAAGAATATTATGAGAAATACAATTTTGAATAAATTAAAAAGCATGTTGAAATGTAGATGTTTCATTCTCACCATCAAACTTAATTTTTGACAAGAGTTTAACTATCTATAAAGGGGTGATACATAATACTCGTCCAAAAACTCATCCCCAAATAGGGGTTTGGGAAGGAGATGTTAAAAATAAAAAAATAAAAATCATTAAAATGAATAGCTCCATTGGATCAACTCATAATTTGTTGACTCCTTCTAGTGCCAATTGATGATAAGCGTAAGAAATCCTCTTACAATAAAGGATCATCACCTGATCAAGGTCTCAATTAAACCAATATGCATTTAGCTTGTGCCAATGTACACAATATTCAGGGCCAGTTTGTTGGCATTATGAGACAAGTATTGTCCTTGATGGCAAACCACACTGATGACAAATCATAGTGCAGAAGGTCAGCAGCAAGGAATTGATGATCAGACTATAAGAAGAAGAGAAAATTCATATACGCAGGTTCATCAAGCCCAAGTCGCGTGTACACGCTGGTTGGCTTCAGTAAAAGCGCGTGTATGTGGAAAACTTATTTTTGGTCCGTGGCAGTTATTCCTTGGAAGTTGTGCCTATGGTTTCGGACCATGGTGTCTCGACGGACGTGTCGATCCCTAGTTTTGAGGATGATGGTATTGGATTTCTATGGTTTTGGCTCTTGGTATTGAACAAGGCCTAAGGCTATATAAGGAGAAGGAAATCATTAGGCAAGGGCATCTGAAAAAGTCTTGAATATCTGATGAAGTATTAGATCCAGTATGCAGGTTATTGGTTGATGATGTATTGCTTGATCTGAGCTAAGGAGAGATCTCATCGGTTGATGGAGAACAAGATCTAAGGAGAGATCGGGATCAAATGGTTTGAAATGAACTATCTTTATATGGTTGATTATGCGTGTTTCTAGATCTGCATACTGACGCAATGTTATATTCTGGGTATAACTGATATCTGGTACAGCTGCAAGTTATGAAAAGTTATTTTTAGATCTATACGCAGGTTGTCTTCGGTAAAACCACGTGTATACGCAGGTTTCTCTCCTTGAAGTAGCGTGTATCTTTTGAAGCTTGATTTTTGGGTTTGCAGTTGGGTCTGGCTGTTATTGCATAGTTCTGTAGTCTGCTCTGTGTTCTGGTGACTGGGTTTGACAGGGTTTCAGTGGTTCAGTAATTCAAAGATTGATGATGCTAATATTGGTTGTTTTATGCTTCAATGATTTGTGAATGAATCATGGTCTTCAGATTGTAATGTTGTGCTTCAGGAGTATCCAGTCTGAAAATTGATGAAAAGTGGTACCTGAAGGAAAGAAGATTGTAGGCCAGCACCTACGTACTAGTATCTTAGCTAGTACAAGAGCAAAGGGGGTTGGAGCTCCCTTCCAAGGAAGTTTGGAGAACGAGAGAAGGTTGAAGCCTTCTGCAGGTTGTAGCCTGCGTACTGGTATAAGGCTGCACTAGTACAAAAGATTGTAAACTGAAGTTCTCATTAAAGAAAGATAGAGACGACTTGCAGCAGGTGGTTTTCACCCACATTGGGTTTCCACCTTATATCATGGTGTTCATGTGTGTGACTTTTGTGTGATGATCTGTTCTGTTATACTGCATCTGTTTACTCTTAATATGGTGAATAATGACCTGATGCACTTAACTGAAGATAAACTAACTGAATTATAAGTTTTCTGGTTATATGCCGTTTTCTTTAGACACAGTAGCGTGTACACGCTGGTTCACTTAACTGAAGTAGCGTATATGTTTCTGAGCATTGAAAAAGTTTTATTGATCTGATAATACTGATTCACCCCCCCTCTCAGTATTATTTCCAACAATTGGTATCAGAGCAGGTCCTTCAGAGAAGCTTGATCGCTTGAAAGGTAGATCGTTCATCATGAGCAACTACGAGAGAGAAGCATCAATCAGGCCACCGGTTTTTGATGGGACAAACTTCAATTATTGGAAGGTAAGAGTTACTGCCTATCTTCAATCTCTTGGTACATAAGTTTGGGACATTGTAGAAACAGGCTACGCTTTTCCTTCAGCTACTCCTACAGATGCAGTCGAGAAAAAGAAGTATGAAACAAATGTGAAAGCAGTCAGTACCCTATTAGGATGTATATCCCAAATGGAATTCATGAAGGTAATGCACTACAAATCCGCAAAAGAGATATGGGACAAAATTGTCACGAGCTATGAAGGTGATGAACAGGTAAAGCGTGCTAAACTTCAAACTCTCAGGATTCAGTATGAGACTCTCAAGATGTATAATGATGAAAGTGTGGCTAACTATTTTCTTCGGGTAGATGAGATCGTTAATTGTATGAAAAATTTGGGTGAAGAAATAAAAGAGGCTATAGTGGTTGAAAAGGTTCTAAGATCATTGTCCCCCAAGTTTGAATCTAAAGTATCTGCAATAGAAGAAAAGGAAAATCTACGAATTCTTACTATGTCTCAGCTACATGGAATTCTAACTGCTTATGAAATGAGAAAGGGAGGTCCATCAGACAGAAGAGAAGCTGCTTTCAAGGCATCAGGCAAAGAAGATTATTATGAAGCAAGCCACGTCCCAGAACAAGAGGAAGAAGAATCAAATTTTGTCAGAAATCTTCAAAGGGGTTCTGGAAGGTTCAGAGGTAAGTTACCTTTTAAATGCTTTGCTTGTGGAAGAGTAGGTCATTATGCTGCAAAATGTCCTTATAAGGATAAAGGAAAGGAACCTGCTAGATGGAACAAGAAACAGAGTGCAAATAAGAAAAGTTACTACACTCATGAAGATAGTGATGGTCTATCGAATAGTGATGAAGATGAACGAGGTAATGAATATAAGTTGTTAATGGCATTTGAAGATGATGATTATATGGATGCTATAGATGTGGATAACCTTTATGATGAAATTACTAGACTGAAGAGATGTATAGAAGAAAAGAATATAATCATTGATACTCTGCAATTCCAAATTGATGAAAAGGAAAAACATCTTGAAAAACTAGAAGGTGAAATTGTTGGTCTTAGAAAAGAGATTGAGAAAACAAAAGCTATTAATCTTAAATTTGTTAAAGGATCTGAAACCTTGGATGAGATTATCAATGTGCAGCGATCTCCTCTGATCAAGACAGGTCTTGGATATAATGGAGAAACATCTCAAGCCTCTACCTCTAAAAGTTATCTTGATGCAGCAAGAAGAAGCGAGCAAAGGCCAAATAAAAGTAATCAGTTGAATCAGGGACAGTTTACCTCAAGAACAAATAAAGACCATCAAGAAATTTGGGGACAAACTGCCTTAAGGACAAACAGAAGCTACAATCAGCCACAGGTAAAATCTTCTCAATTTGCTCCAAGAATAAATAGAAGCTACAATCGGTTGGATGATAGATCTGGTTATCACAGAAGTTTCTTTAATGGCCAATGCTTTTCTTGCCATAACTTCGGTCACAAAGCAGCTCAATGTGTTGCCTACAAGACAATCATGACTAGAGAAACCCAAAAGCAAGGGAGAATGACCGAAACCATGAAAAGGACTTATAACAACTTTTCGGTTCTTGAAAATGAAGTTGAATGCTCTATTTTTAATAACTTTGGTCATGAAGACTCTGAATGCAGGAGCAGGTTCCGGAAGACAATTCAGAAGGAGAAAAACTCAAATGTCAGAACATGGAGAATAAAGGAACCACAACCAGAAAGATGTGGGATAGCCTTTTATGAAGAAGGTCAAGAAAGTCTATGGTACATTGACAGCGGATGTTCGAAGCATATGACAGGGGACAAAGAAAAGCTTGAGTCATATACCGCATTAGAAAAGGGGAAGAAAGTTTCCTTTGGAAACGATATCTCTGCAGCCATTAAAGGAAAAGGTGTGGCTCCATTGAAAGAGAAGGTCAAAGCTGGAAATGTTTTGTATGTTGATGGATTGAAGCATAATCTTCTGAGTGTCAGTCAGATGTGCGACCAAGGCACAGAGGTAATATTTAGATCAAATGGATGTTGTGTTCGTGATCTTGATACAGGTAAAACAGTGATCAAAGGAAGAAGGACTCCAAATAATCTATACATATTTGAAGAAGGACCACAACAATGCTATTTGAGCAAGGATGATGAACACTGGCTATGGCATCGAAGGTTGGGGCATCTAAGCTTTTCACAAATAAGGAAAGCATGCAAATATCAGGCAGTTCGTGGTCTTCCAGATATCAAAATTCCAGACAACACTATATGCAAATCTTGTCAGTTTGGAAAGCAAACCAGAACTAACTTTCCAGAGAAGGAAGGATCAGCTAGCATGCCTCTTGAGCTAGTACATACAGATACATGTGGTCCATTCAGAAAAAGAACACCTCGAGGAGAAGAATACTTGATATTATTCATTGACGATTTCTCCAGGTTTGTCTGGTTAGGACTTATGAAGCACAAAGATGAAGCATTCGAAAAATTCAAATCCTTCAAAGCCTTGGTTGAAAATGAATCAGGACACAAAATTAAGTGCCTCAGATCTGACAGAGGTGGGGGGTTTACCTCAAACGAATTTTTCGATTTCTGTGAAGAACATGGGATAAGAAGAGAATTCTCTACAGCTAGAACTCCTCAGCAAAATGGGGTTGTGGAAAGAATGAACAGAACTATTCAACAAATGGCTCGTGCTATGCTTGATAAATCAGGTACTCCCGCCACTTTCTGGGGTGAAGCTGCACATGCTGCGGTTATTATTCTTAACAAAACAAATGTCCGAGTAAACAACACTCAAACACCTCATGAGCTCTGGAGTGGTGAGACTCCTTCGGTGAAGCACTTCAAAATATTTGGGAGCAAATGTTATATTAAGAACACTAATGAGCAACTTGGCAAACTTGAACCAAGAGCAGATGAAGGCATTCTCCTTGGTTATTCTCCATATAGCAAAGCATACAAGTGCTACAATAAAAGACTTGGCAGAATTGTTGACATCATTGATGTAGTGGTTGATGAGAAGGGATATATTCCTAGGCAAGTTCATCATGAAGACATTGAAGAAGATGAAGGCTACCCCCAAAGGCAGAATGATGAAGAAGAAGAAGAAGAACCTCAAGAAGAAGAAGAACCTCAAGAAGAACCAGAGGAGCAGACAAGAATAGAAGAGAAGACTCCATCCAGATATGTTCAAAAGAATCATCCAGAATCTCAGATTGTGGGGCAGAAAGAAGCAGGAATACAAACAAGAAGAAGAATTGCAGAAGCCTCAAGCTATTTGGCATTACTCTCTTCCACTGAACCACAAAATGTGAAAGAGGCATGCAAAGATGAATGTTGGGTCAAAGCAATGGATGAAGAACTTGAGCAAATTGAAAGGAACAACACTTGGGAACTGGTTCCTAGACCAAAAGATAAGAATGTCATAGGGACAAAATGGGTCTTCAAGAATAAATTGAATGAAAATGGAGAAGTAATTAGAAACAAGGCCAGACTTGTTTGTAAAGGGTATGCGCAGCAAGAAGGGATAGATTTTGAGGAGACCTTTGCTCCTGTAGCAAGACTTGAGGCCATCCGAATGTTCCTTGCTCTCTCAAGCTTTCAAAACTTCAAGGTATTTCAAATGGACGTGAAATTAGCCTTTCTGAATGGAGACTTAGAAGAAGAAGTATATGTTGAGCAGCCAGATGGTTTCATTCTTGGGAATGATCCAAACCTTGTATGTAGATTGAAAAAGGCTCTTTATGGTCTCAAACAAGCTCCAAGGGCTTGGTATTATCGGTTGGACAAATATCTTCACCAACAAGGTTTTTCAAAAGGATCAGCAGATAGCAATGTCTATATGAAAGTTGAAAATAACAAATTGCTAATACTTGTTGTGTATGTAGATGATATTATCTTTGGTAGCAATGAAGAGGCTATGAGTCAGAACTTTGCCTTGGTTATGCAGAAAGAATTTGAAATGTCATTACTTGGAGAATTGACATACTTTCTTGGATTGCAAATCCAACAAAATGAAGGAGGTATTTTCTTGTCTCAAACCAAGGACCTCAAGCAGATCTTGAAGAAGTATGGCATGGAAGATTCAAAGCCAGTTTGTACCCCCATGGTTACAGGATGCAGCCTCAGTGCAAATGACGAATCAGCAGCAGTTCACCAACCCACTTATAGATCCATGATTGGGAGTTTGCTTTATTTGACAGGTACCCGGCCAGATATTATGCATGCAGTAGGAATTGTTGGAAGATTTCAAGCCAACCCAAAGGAAACTCATCTTCAGGCAGTCAAAATAATCTTCAAGTATCTTCAAGGGACCCAAAACTATGGCTTATGGTATCCTAGAGATACAGATCTCACTCTTCATGCTTACACAGATGCAGATTGGGCCGGAAGTGTGGATGATAGGAAAAGCACAAGTGGTGGTGCTTTCTTCATGGGTTCCAGATTAGTATCTTGGTTCAGCAAGAAACAGAGTTCGATTGCTTTATCTACAGCTGAAGCAGAATATGTGGCTGCGCATCTTGTTGCACACAACTTCTTTGGATGATGCAGACCTTGCAGGATTTTCAAATCACTTGCACGCCACCAGTCTCTATCTTATGTGATAATACAAGTGCAATCAGCATTTCAAAGAATCCAGTCATGCACTCAAAGACCAAGCACATACCAATCAAGTACCATTTTCTTCGGGAACAAGTGCTTGAGCAGAAGGTCAAGCTGGAGTATGTTCCTTCTAAGGAACAAGTTACTGATATTCTCACAAAACCACTGCCCAGGGAAACTTTTGAATATCTCAGACAAAAGCTGGGAGTAGTTGATGCTTCATCTTGCTGTTGAAGCTTGTCTGTTCTACAGAAAAGTTGGTATACGCAAGTTACGTAAGGGAAATCCGCGTATATACGCCGATTTATGCTGGGAAAGTCGCGTGTATGGTGTACGCGTGCTGCAGGAAGCATATCCGCGTGCATACGCTGTTTTATGCAGGAAAAGTCGCGTATATGGAGTTCTGAACAGCAAGGGTAGACTCCGGTTGGAGAAGATCTGAGATGGGTATGCCAGAATTCTTCAGACACAGTTTCAGGGGGTGCAGCAGGCACAGGTTCAGGGGGAGCAGCTTAAAGTCTCATAAAGCATTGTTGGCATTTAGATGCTTTTGGTTCTAGTACACAACTGTTGTTGGTTTCAGGAGAAGGAGCTCAGAAGGAAATCTTGGTTGCTGATCTAAAAGATGTGTATCAGATGCTGCTTGTGACTTTCATAAGTCTTGGTCTAGATTTGTTGTCTCTATGTCATGTATCTCTTCTGTGATATTTCTTTTATAGTGTCAAGGTCATGTAACGGCCTATGATTTCCCCACTATGCCTGGGATGGAATGATGTAATGTTATTGGTTATTATATTTCTGTTATATCTCCTCTTGGTTGGGAGTATGGATGCATGCATTGCGTCTTTTGGTGATAGGAAGGTCCTTTATAATGTATAAGTCTTGGTTCGTTTGAAGAACATCTTTTGCAGATCTTACCTACAGTCAGGGGGAGCATGTTCAACACAGCAGAGCAGAGAGATCAACATGTACTCAGGGGGAGCACAACCCTTTGCCCTTGATGCCAAAGGGGGAGAATAATTCTAAGGATCTTGGGGTTTCCATCAAGTCCAAAGGGGGAGATTGTTGGCATTATGAGACAAGTATTGTCCTTGATGGCAAACCACACTGATGACAAATCATAGTGCAGAAGGTCAGCAGCAAGGAATTGATGATCAGACTATAAGAAGAAGAGAAAATTCATATACACAGGTTCATCAAGCCCAAGTCGCGTGTACACGCTGGTTGGCTTCAGTAAAAGCGCGTGTATGTGGAAAACTTATTTTTGGTCCGTGGCAGTTATTCCTTGGAAGTTGTGCCTATGGTTTCGAACCATGGTGTCTCGACAGACGTGTCGATCCCTAGTTTTGAGGATGATGGTATTGGATTTCTATGGTTTTGGCTCTTGGTATTGAACAAGGCCTAAGGCTATATAAGGAGAAGGAAATCATTAGGCAAGGGCATCTGAAAAAGTCTTGAATATCTGATGAAGTATTAGATCCAGTATGCAGGTTATTGGTTGATGATGTATTGCTTGATCTGAGCTAAGGAGAGATCTCATCGGTTGATGGAGAACAATATCTAAGGAGAGATCGGGATCAAATGGTTTGAAATGAACTATCTTTATATGGTTGATTATGCGTGTTTCTAGATCTGCATACTGACGCAATGTTATATTCTGGGTATAACTGATATCTGGTACAGCTGCAAGTTATGAAAAGTTATTTTTAGATCTATACGCAGGTTGTCTTCGGTAAAACCGCGTGTATACGCAGGTTGCTCTCCTTGAAGTAGCGTGTATCTTTTGAAGCTTGATTTTTGGGTTTGCAGTTGGGTCTGGCTGTTATTGCAGAGTTCTGTAGTCTGCTCTGTGTTCTGGTGACTGGGTTTGACAGGGTTTCAGTGGTTCAGTAATTCAAAGATTGATGATGCTAATATTGGTTGTTTTATGCTTCAATGATTTGTGAATGAATCATGGTCTTCAGATTGTAATGTTGTGCTTCAGGAGTATCCAGTCTGAAAATTGATGAAAAGTGGTACCTGAAGGAAAGAAGATTGTAGGCCAGCACCTACGTACTAGTATCTTAGCTAGTACAAGAGCAAAGGGGGTTGGAGCTCCCTTCCAAGGAAGTTTGGAGAACGAGAGAAGGTTGAAGCCTTCTGCAGGTTGTAGCCTGCGTACTGGTATAAGGCTGCACTAGTACAAAAGATTGTAAACTGAAGTTCTCATTAAAGAAAGATAGAGACGACTTGCAGCAGGTGGTTTTCACCCACATTGGGTTTCCACCTTATATCATGGTGTTCATGTGTGTGACTTTTGTGTGATGATCTGTTCTGTTATACTGCATCTGTTTACTCTTAATATGGTGAATAATGACCTGATGCACTTAACTGAAGATAAACTAACTGAATTATAAGTTTTCTGGTTATACGCTGTTTTCTTTAGACACAGTAGCGTGTACACGCTGGTTCACTTAACTGAAGTAGCGTATATGTTTCTGAGCATTGAAAAAGTTTTATTGATCTGATAATGCTGATTCACCCCCCCTCTCAGTATTATTTCCAACAATGTCACTGAATGAATTGCTCCTTGAAAAAAGCTTTCTTTGAATCTCTCCTAAATCTAATTGCAATGTAATTTATTAAACAGAAATAAAACTAATTAATGTCTATATCTACTTTTTATCGTAAATCTAACTATCTCAATTGGGATAAAGAAGTAATACATTATATCCCAATTGGGAGAAAAAATACATTAAATATTAGATGTTAAGAGGAAGATAAATTGATTTACACAATAAATAGTTAATTGTTGAAGTAATTATTAAATACAATGTATAATGTAACGTATAGAAGATTACAATAATATTTAAACATCTAAATATAATCAACAAAAAAATATGAAAATTCTATTAAAGAATTGAAAATAGTTCCAAATCACATAAATAAATATTGTTACACATTCACAATAAAGTACCAGAATAGTCCAACACCCTTACAAAAAAAGAATCTTTTATTAAATTCAGATAACAATATACAAAATTCAACATTAAATTCTCCAACCGAAGAAAACACTAGCATTTAAATAGACAAAAATAATAGCATACAAGTGTGACTCCATCTATTAATCCCCTCTTTGAGGTCTCCATTCCTTTAATAACCAACTTGACAATAGTGCACAGGTCCTTCTTTTCTAGAAGATTTGACTCTTCTCTATTGGAGAAGAGTCATATTTATACAACAAATTCAAAAAACTAAGGTAGAGGATTACTCCATCTTTTTCTTAACTAAGTCTACAAATAGATAATCCATTAAATTAGAATGATTTCATTGCAAAATTTAGATGATTTGTATGATATTGTATTAAATTCTTCCTTGTTGTCCCTTGATTTGATGCTTTCCTTGTGTGCAAGATTTTGGATAAGAATAAGATTCGGAGACTTTGTTTCATCCATCAAAAACACTATTTTTAAAATGCTTTGTGGGAGGAATTATTATTATTGTGTAAAAAAAAAACCAAAGCATTGATTAAAACCATAGGATATCTAACAAACCAAAAATTTTATGTGAAATAACTTGATACACATATTACATTAATTACACACCCAAATCCTTTATTTAACCATAATTTGATTAATTCTAATCTACATTAATCATAATTAAAATATTAATTAATAATATCAATTATCAGGATATCAGCGATTCATGAGTTTTTTTTGGGTTTCGCTAATATTCTGAGATTTATTCAAACTATGGAAAAATACTAGCTTAAAACTTATTTTAAACCAAAAATCATTGATTTATTTGAAAACCTTATTAACATTAATCTCAATTATTTATTGATCCAATCTCAATCAACTTCTTAATTAATCATAATTTACCACCACATATTGGATCGATTACATTGTGGATCATATGCATTCAACAGAATGTTGATACATAGACTGCACATTGCATATGCCATAATTTACCACATATTGGCATATTGTGATTTCTGAACAATTGTAAAATTTGTTGATACTCCCATATCAATATATGCATATTGGATATTTCCAAGAGGTGACAAAATCATGACGTCCTAATTGATGATGTGGCACTAACATTGTGATGGCATGGCACTGACAGGCGGAAAACACGTGTCATGAAAAAATATAAATTTGGCCTTCAAAAAGTGTGAAATGAGTGCTACGTGTCAGATGATGTGTTAACATCTACCGCGTTAGATGACACATCAGGAATTGCCACATCAGATGACATATCCGCATTTTCTACATGTTACAATACGATTGGTCATCAAAGAATGAGGCGTCATGATGACTTGGCACATCATCATATCAGGATATTGAGTTTCCTTGAAGTGTTTAGTTATAGAAAAAAATTGATATAATCAATATCAGCGTATTGGATTGACATATCAATGTATTGGCCAATAAACCAGATCAGTATATTGACATATCGGCCAATCATCCGTACCAGAGTAGCAGTAGCAGTGTTTTGTATGGTTTGTAAATAATTATGATATTCCAATATTGGGATATCAAGACATCTAATATGGTCATTTATTATCATAAAAAGGTTTATTATTCGACATATAGCTTTTTCGTTAAATTGGGATATCGAAACTTTGGGGATTTTGGAAAATAACATGAAAAAAGCCAAGGTTCGATATTCCAATATTTATCACACTTTAGGATTTCATCATGAATAAAATAAAATGGGTAGAAAAGAGGAATTTGGGGTTTAAACAAATAAAAATGAAAGAAATGTAGGGTACTTGGACCTTCGAAAAAATAAGTAGAACATAAAAAGTCTCAATATTTCCCTATTTACAAAGGGAAATGTAAAAAGCATGAAGTGTTAAGATTTTGATTTTTTTCATTATTTACAATGTTTCAAACTTACAACCATGGGTGAACATAACTCAGGTACATTTTGAAAATTTCTTAATAAAAATCATATTTTCAAAATTTAATGGGGGGACCTTTATTTTATCCAAAAATTATGGAGATCTGTTGAGGCCTCAACACAAAGAAATGGCCTTGGATCCTTCAAGTCTTTCATATTGAACCAAAGCATTAAGTATATCTCAATTGAATATTCAACCCAAACATCTGGTAAACTAGTAACTTGTTCAAATTCCTTCTAGATATGTAAGGAGTAAGGACACTTGACTAATAAATGGGTAATATTTTCTTCCTTAGACCTATATAACATACAAAACCATAATCCTTACCTACACTACCACTACAAAATCTCCCAAGTCAAAGGCTTATTCCTTAGGTCAATCTACATGAAGATTCTAGTCCTTTTGGCACCTTCCACTTCGATATTTTCTGCTACCACCAAATATGCCCTTGAGGATTATAGATCAACATAACCTTATATACCAATTGCATTGTATAATAACCTCCTCTTGTTATATTCCCATACTAATTACTCAAAATCATCTCTTAAATTGATGTGGACCCTCTAAACCTTGTATATATTTGTCTTCCACAAGTATTATTTCTACATTTTGAAGCCCAAGTCTTGAGCTTGCAACCATCATTACAACCATATAGATTTAGTAGAAAGATTCCCCACTCCCTGTTAGTCACTTTCCATGTCAATAATCTACTAATCACTAAGAAATCCAATACTATTTATTTCCAATAAATTGAGACATTTTATATGTTTTCCCTCAAGTCCCTAACCTAGTCCATAAATTTCCCCTACCTAATGTTCCTCCGCGAGCTTTCCTTAGTAAGGACCCTACACTAACTTTTAGCTACCAAAGAAGTACCAAAAATAGGTATGTCTTTTTAACCCCTAACCACCATCTTCTTTTTGATCTTCTATATAGGAATTCCCTCATTTTCTTTACTACTAATCCAAAGATTTAAATCACAAATTCCTTATTTTTTCTACAATTCGTTTGGGAATGTAATGGAAGAGTGCTAAATTAGAATTCTCAAGAATAAATTTTGTAAGGGTTAATATCCTTCTAATGGAAAGTTGCCTATTGCACCAATCATTTATCCTAGCTTTAATCTTCTCCAACAACCAACTTGAATCACTCTTTTTGTATCCATTGGGTTATAAAAGAAATCTTAGATACACTTCCCTGAAGATATAGAAACTTAAACAAAAATATCCCTTGATTTATCCCATTGAAGCGAATAGTGAATTTTTGTACATTCAACTCCATGTGTGTAGCAATGTAATAAATATTCAAAATTCTTTCCATCTTTATATCTTATTTGAAACAACTTATTTGAAAACAATAGAACATCATCTACAAATAGTAAATGTGTTAAATACATGACCCCCCCCCCCCCGCCCTACTTTTACACTGAAAGTGGCTCCTGACATTTTTTCTGGTCTAATACAATTAAAAATAGAATGGGAGACAAAGGGAATCCCTACCTAAAGCCTTTCTAGGGATTTAAAATATTGAAGTATAACCATTTATAAGAATTAAAAAAAAAACACACAAAAGATATGCATCCCATAAATAATTTCACCACTAGAAGGCTAAATCCCATGTGCAAGAGAATCAACATGAGGTCAAACTAATTGGTTTTATCATAAGATTTTGATGGATCTAATTTCAAAACCATACACTATTACTTTTAGACTTTAACTAAGTGAAGACCCTCTTAAGTAGAACCAATCACTTCAAATATCTACCTACTCGCTTGGAATTGAACTTCTACTTTGAGATAATTTTCAAGAAAATCATTTTTGACCTAAATACATGTAATGACCTCGATCATTTCGCACTTTTGTAGACATTGTAAATACTTCCCTAGTCATCTTACACCCTTGTAGATATGGTGAGTGTCTATAGTCATTTTTCATTGGTATGTATGGTGTAAACATTTTTAATATATGTGTGTGTGTGTAGACACACACACACACACATAAGGATTTAGACACATGGGCAAAGGGAAAGAAAAAAAAAAGAAAAAGGGAAAATTGACTTCAAGGTGTGAGAAGATTTTTTTCCTGCATAGACACATTTTGTTTCTTTAAAAATGGCAGAAAAAGGGAAAAAGGCTAAGTGGTATTAAGTTGATTGGCCTTCAAGGCTGGGCTAGAAGACGCAAAACCAATCAGTGATGACAAGGCCAATCTAAACATAGCAGAGAGAGCCCTAAATTCATTTTGGATCGACCAGGAGCTTAATCAAGGAGTGCCGAAAAATATTAGACATCAGAGTGAGGAGACCCCTAGGTTAAGGTTAAAAAGGTGTCTTAGACACCTATGGAGAATTGCATGGCTAGGTTTTTCAATGGTGTGTTTCTGGTTGGCTATGAAAAGAAAATTTGGTTGAACAAAGGGTTAAGATTGGTGAAAGGTTTATATAAAAGTTAGTATCAAACTATATGGTCACAGGGCCTTAAATAGTGATAGTGTTTTACTTGAATTAACAAGTTATAGTGACATCAAGTTAAGACATAGAAGGTAAATCTATCCATTATGACACACTTTTATTTCTAAGGTTGCATATAGCTAAAAAATCTAGAGATAGAGGACAAGTGGGACATTTTTGGTTAGTCCAGAAGGTCTGGGCCAGACTAGACACTAACCACCAACTTACAAGATTCTACAAGAGAAATTGGAGGGAGGGAAACGAGTTGCACAGGACAAGGGATACAAAGATAAAAAAAATAAAAGAACGTGGGAGCTATGATATCTTGGAGATACACGAAGGAAAATAACACAACGATGGTCTACAAATGGGATAAGTTGAGATGTTGTATGTTGTCTACGAGCAGCACACAATAAGCCTATCAGGATACAAATCATGGAAAATGGTGGGAGTTTCATTTGTATAATAAATCAAAGGAGTTTACATGCACAATTGAACTCATAAGAGACAATACAAATGATGACTGAGCAAAGAAGAAATGGTAAACTCTCTTTCGAGTGAGGATGCAAACTTCTGGATTCCTAGGGCTGCATGGTGGAGACAGTGCTCTCTAGACTCCCTAGACAGCCAAGTGGAGTTAGCACCTTGGATTATTGGAAAGTAGAGAGATCCCAGCTCCCCTTTCTCATTTCAATCAACTTGGAAGAAGACTATGGATTCCCTTCATTGGGTGGAGTTACTATAGAAATAAATTGGCTACTAGGTGGAGGTTACATAACTCTATATCCCTTGGACTAGTTTGTAACTCTAGATTCCCTTCATTGGATGGAGTTACTATGGCAATAAATTGGTTAGTGGGTGGAGTTTGCATACCTTTGGAGTCCCTAGACTAGTTTGTAACTCTAGATTCCCTTCATTGAGTGGAGTTTTGTGTCAGTAAATTAGCTAGTGGGTGGAGGTTGCATACCTCTAGGGTCCTTGGATTAGACTATAATTGAGCACTCTTTGGTTGAAAGGTGGATGTATACTAACCTTTGGCATCCTTGGTACATCTATAGGTTTGATCTTGGAACAATCTTCTCAAGCCCTGGAGTCAAGCTCGGGGATGACAGTTGCATGAAGGACTATATTGCAGCAAGTCAATGGTTGGGATGTGAGTATTGTCTTAAACTACTTTTCCCAGTAGTATTTAAATAAGAATAATGTGTACCATACATTTTTCACAAAATATGATCACACTAAGTTGATATGGATAATGAGTTGCTCATGTTTTGTATATCATGGAGGACCATGCATAAATAATATAGGGTTGCTAAAATTATAGGTGCATGTAGGGTGTCATGTTTATTCATACATGTCTGAAAATAGGCCATTGTTTCACATAATGTGATGTTTACATTGCACTATGTAGAGGTTCATAATGTCTTGTACATAGCTACAGTAGTCCACATGATATTGTGCATGGTTTTGTTGTGAGATATGATGAAGTGTGTAGGTTGGAGACCAATCCCAACCTAAGCTTGATATTTTCCTGTAGGAGGGGCACCTTCTTAGTTACTAGCCTATAACTCATTGTTAGATAGGAATAGCACAACACATGAATGTTTTGGCACACATCCTACTACTAAAAATCTCGTACAAGGCAAGTCTAGCAATTATCTATCCTTCCCTTGGGTTCCTTTTGTACCATGTTGGTAAACGAAATCATAAGTAAATGGATAGGAATAGTCACACATTCCTACATACCATGGTTCACACCCTCATATAGTAGGCATTTTGGATTTACATTGTACAGGGTTTCGTTACGGTGGTTTAGACTAGGAAAACAATGTTTTGGTGTTTGATGACCTTTTTATGTTCAAGAGCATATTCTAGTCATGTCTCTTGAATAATAATTTGGTTTCTTTCTGACAAGTAGTTTGAGCAAAGAGGACTAGAGACTAATCACTTGTATGTGTAATATTGTGAACTATAAATAACATAAAGCTTGT
Source organism: Pinus tabuliformis (assembly GCA_031772625.1). Lineage (NCBI taxonomy): Eukaryota > Viridiplantae > Streptophyta > Pinopsida > Pinales > Pinaceae > Pinus > Pinus tabuliformis. The sequence continues at coordinate 561,202,142 of CM062807.1, forward strand.
ATAAATGTCCCAACTGATAACTACTTTGGCCATGTTGGAGGTTATTTTGGAGTGTGCTCGATTTAGTAGTGGTGGCGTAAAAAACAGTGACATGTAAAATGTTACTGTTTTTGCATGAGGAACTCAACACATATGAGGAACCTAATACACAGTCACAATTATCGTGTGCCAACTCTATTTCAAGACCAGTTAATTAAAGATAAAATCCACAAGTTGTCGTTATTCTATAATCAAAATACTAAGTGTCTATAATGACAACCCAACTCATATACTTTGGTAGAATTTGATAAGTGTTCATATATTTTTAGTGTGGGATACATGTGAAGGAGCTCCTACACAAAAGCAATAGTTCTTTACCATACTCCATAACTGGATATTTGATTATGAAGCAACTTCTACAAGGAGTATTGTTACTCTTATAAGAAAGGTAGCTTCTAAAATAAATAATGTTATCTTTCATCATAAAAAAAACTACTGTCAAATTTTTGTATAAGTTTCTACTCTTCTTTATTTTTGGTTGGTTCCCCAAAGATAGTGTTTACTAATTTACCATATCGCATCAAAGTGCTCATAAAAAGGTGCTAGAACAAGACATATTTGTTGAAAGGATGAATATTACTATGATAATTCTACAGAGACAATAGGTCCTTAATTCTTTGTCAGAAATGTGGAGTTTTCTGCTACTTAGGGATGTCACTGATCTTCTATTGATAATCATAGAATTGGGTTATGCTCAGGACTTTAATTCCTTGTAGAAAACTATGGTGTTGTGAGTAAAAACTCATTTAGAGGGTCTAGGCAAGGATTAAAAATAGTTACAATGGATGTTTGAACTTTAGATTGAAGAAATTGCAAGAATAATGTTTGAATGGAGTTGCTCGTGTTGGTTGAGGATTATTATTGATTAGAAGAGGGGATTTCCCTTGCCTAAGTGCGCCAAGCCGTCCCTTCTACCTGCTACTCTCCCAATGTGGCCTCCTCATAAGTGAAAATTCTACAATGTGTTTTTTCTTTGACTGGTTTCATGAATTATGTTCATATCTGGGTTCAATTGGAGCTTTTGAAAGGGATCTCTTCTATAAAATTTCTTTGTGGGTGTTGTTTTGTTTGAATCAAAACTAGAAAAACAAAATTCAAATGTTGTGATTTCATCATTTTCATGGAAGATAATGTCTTCTTGTGAATACAGTGCAGAGTTTTCATTATCAACATTACATTTAGTATAAACAGTGACTTGGGAACGTTTTTATCTCCTTTAGAAGCACATCTACAATTTATGCTTCATGAAGCTATTCATTGGTCCTCATGTCCTGCAATTTGTCTCTTCCAAACATGCAATTTGTGCTTCGAACTCCATTTTTCAAATTCTCTGACGAGCTTGATTTGTGATATTTTGAGGGTCTAATTTAATCATGTCTCTTTGGTTGATACATTACAGTATTCCCTCTTTATTCTGGTGATGGACTTTAAGTGGTTTCTAACTACTATCTTGTAATCTTGCATTTTCTATTAATAAATTTTATCTCCGTAGGAAGACCCATTTCAAAATATTATGTTTTTCAAGTTTTTATTGGATATCTACAATGTTTCAAGAAGGAAAGAAAATTTTGTTAATGAAAATTTGTCTTGGAAAAAAGACCCATTTTCCTAACTCGAGTTAACCTAGTAACTACTTGCCTTATGGGGTGGATAAGGAAGGGTATGTTACACTACCAAAACCTTGGCAATGAATTATAGACACAATTACACAATGAAATACATTTTAATTCATCATAATATTTAAGAATCTCTTTTGTTGGAATTAAAGACAAGAATGTCAAATTAAATGCTTCCAAAACCTTCTCACATATCCTAGCTTCCTCAATGACTCTAAGTGAGTCCTCCTCCATAAGATCATAAAACACTATAAAGAATTCCATAGAGCATCCATTAGGCCCTAGTATTTTTCCTTTTTTAAAAATATTTTAGGATTGTTTTCAACTACTCCTTGGAAACTCCCTCCATTAACATCCAATCATCTTCATTGGAAACAAAAGTAGGAAAATAGAAACTTAACTTTAGAATTTCCTTAACATTCAGTGATTTCTAGTTCTTTTTATATAAAATGAAAGTTCTTGATCCCCAAATTTTCCAATAAATTTTTTTGACAAGGACCTCATTTATCAGTGTACATTTCCTAGATGTCATTAATCTTCTTCCTATGACTTTCAAAATTATGGAAAAATTCCGTGTTTGCATCTCCTTTTTTAGAAACACTACTCAAATTTCACTTAGCATTTAGCCTCCCTCCACTCTAAGATACTAATCTTTTTTACTTCCATGTTTCATTGACCTAGAATTCTCTTCTTCCCTAAAAATCCCTTGTTCATTATTGTCACATATATTTGGAATTTACTTCTCCAAATCCTTGTCCATACTCTCCTTTTTATCTTAAGCCCGAGAATCCACCACAAATTTAAGGTTTTTAAGAGCTTTGGAAAACTAAACATGTGCAAATTCACTAGGTGAATAGTGGAAACAAATCCATTCCTTCTTTATTAGCTCCTAATATTCCTCTTCTATTAGCCACAATGGATTGAATTTGAAAGGGTTGGTCCACTTGTAATCTTTCTTTTCCAATTGATTGAAAAATTACAAATGAACTAACTTGACTCTATAATCCACCCAAGCTCTAGAATGGTTGATATCAATGTATAAGGACTTTGAGATTAAAAAAAAAGCATATCAAATCCTCTCAAAATATTAAGCCTCCCTTGTCCTGTTATTCTCCATGCAGGAAATAATTTGTGATAAGTGAGGTAGGTGGTGGAAAACATGACCAAATCAACAACTATTATGTGTGATGGTTTGGTTTGCAATTTTTTATCTACAACATCGTCTAACATATTGAGAAACAATTGTAGGTTTGGTTTTCAAATTGATGTATACACTATTATCTAAGATATTGAGAAATGACCCTTGAACATGATAATGCATCTTCTTGGTGAGAAATAATGATTCCATTCTAATGCCACTACATTTAAGGATGATGTAGGATGATGTTTTAAAGGCAATTAAAACATGTGCCTTATTAATAAACAACACATTATGTTTTGGCATGAATTATGGGCCCACATCATATATAATATCAAGGCAAGAGAGTTTCATGCACATATGGCTAAAGAAACTAGAAAATGCACTCATGGAAAATTGGGATGGAAATGTTAATATATTGTTCATTTGAGACAAAGGAAATTTAAAAGCAATAGATATGATTTATGGGAAAGTATAAGGTGTGGAATTTCCAAGCATTATAGTAAGAAGTGTATCATCACTTTAATTGAAAGGGAGGTAAATGTGTCACAAGGTGCTTGTTAATTCAATGAAAGTGGGATATTATTCTTGTTCCCACCAAAGTTCAATTCTCTCAAAAGTTTATATCTCCATTCATTGAGGTCTAACAGATGGTATTAATTCAAACCTAGAGGTAACTCCATAAAGTGTGACACAACATCCCACCTCTAAGAGTATTAAGAAAGCATTTTCAAAATACTCAAGGAGCTACTAGATGTTTTAAAATATTAAAATCAACCAATTATTGAACCTTATACTATTAATGTTAGCTTAGACTATTATAGTGTTTAACCAAAGCATGACTTCCTTAATTGTGTTGGTCATGTTGTGTATCACGGTTTCCTTTGAGAATTACTAGATGCTTTCTATCTTGAATGATGTTTTCATTGATGCCAATGTTAGTGATTAAACACTCTTAATATTTGTCTTCAATTGGACGCTCCATTGGTCAAAGCTCCTGAAAAACCTTAGGAGCCCTTTAAGAGCCAAGACACCCCACATTTTTCATGGTTTTTATGGATTAAACTAAATAAATTTGATCTCAAGATCATCGTCATTAGATGCTCCTCGTCAAGCTAATTATGGTGGTTTTTGCATGCCACAAGAGCCTTCACGGTTTGGAAGTTATGCTTGTCTGAAGATGAAGGACCCTTTTTGTGGGCAAAAAAACTCAAAGGTTGATGATGTGACAACTCTTCTTTGGCCAAGTCAAATGGTCTTTTCTCCAACAAATAGAATAATTGAAAAAGGTTATTCCTTAGGGTTTTCAAATCTATTTTAAAATAAAAAATCAAGAGAAAGGGTTTGTCGAGTCTACAAGGTTTCAAATTTCAAAAACCCTCACAAGGGCTTTTCCTTCCAAAATTTAAATCTCAAATACAAGTCTCCCTCCAAAAGAGCCATTCGGCTAGCTCTTATGAATCCCTCCAAAATCTATTTAAAGGCATTTCATTATCACTTTGATGGTATGAATTTAACAAACATCTTGTGAAGTTCCGAAATAAAGTTTCGGCCCTGTGGAGAAAAGATTCATCTTTAGGTGGCTCTTAATATAGTTTCGCAAGGATACTCGCTCTGTCTTCAATACTTTTATGGGAAGGGGTTTCATGTTCTTGTATCTTTTGGAATTTCGCTGGAGTCTCTGTGATAAGGCATACGTAACATAATTCTGTGGCACAAAGCTACAGTGTTTTGAAGGTTAATTTTTCTTGGGTATAAGAGCTTTATTTGGGTTGCTTTCAAGGGTGGAACAGAAGCGCATTAGGGCACAATTCTGAAGCTTCTATTGCATTGAAATATTAGCCCTCTTCTAATAATATAAGGTGTCGTTATTATTATCTTGAAGGCTTTCTTATCTATAGTCATGCCAAGAAAAGGGGAAACGAGTTGCAGTGTTTTAGTTGGATAAATATCTTATTGCAGTCTCTTAAAGCATCAATTCTAAGAAATAATAATGCTAATTCATCTAATTTTGTTGTGTTACATGTGGTAGATGTTTGATGATAAGAACAACATCATAATAAGAGAAGAAGCTAATAATCAAGAAAAGGTAAAAAATACATCACAAGTAGTTATCAAGTTTAAGAGAAATTGTCCTCATTGTAGCCCTATAGATTTCATGGTATCAGAGCTAAGATTGACTAATATCATGATCAAAATCACTACATATTTGAAGAAGTAATTGAAGAAGTTTTCTATGATGGAAAGTAATCTCAAGCAATGCATCAAATCATTTTGAAAACTCCTATTTTCTATCAAGAATCGCATGACCAAGAATTCTACCAAGGACAAAGGGTTATTCTCAGCACTAAAAAGTACTTTTGAAGATGAAAATATATGGGTAGCTGACAATGGAGCATCCAAACATATGACGGGTGAGAACAAACAACTAGAGACCCAATTAAGACTAAAATCTTCCTACTATGTTGAACTTGGTGACAAGAAGATCTATCTTTTAAGAGGAATTGGATCAACCTCGTTGGAGCTGGAGAATGGAGGAAACATACATCTCAACAACATTCTATTCATACCAGATTTTCAAAATAATTTACTTTATATTTCATGTCTAGAAGATAAGGGAGATAGAGTCATTTTTATAGATGGAAAGGTTATGGTATGGGATAAAGGCTCTAGCATCAACAATGCAAAAATCATTAGGATTCGTGAAGGAAGACTCTACAAGTTGTTGAAACCTCTCTCTCAAGTTTTGGTTCACATTGAAGTAAGTCCATGTGAGCTTTGGCATAGAAGGTTTGGACACCTTCACTACAAAATCTTACCAACTCTAAATTCAATGATCAATGCATCCTTGAATTTAAGGAGGATCATGGAGTGTGCAAGGGATATACATTAGGTAAAAATGTTAAGAAACCATTTAGAAGTAGTGCTTCAAGATCAAAAGAAATCTTGGATCTCATTCACTCTGATGTGTGTGGTCCTATGTCTACAAAATATCTTGGAGGTCATCTATATTATGTAGCTTTCATTGATGACCATTGAAGGAAAACTTGTATCTATTTGTTGAATTCCAATGATGAAGTATTTGAAAATTTTCAAGAATTCAAAGCAGAACTAGAAAATCTTATACAAAGAAGGATAAAGGTACTAATATCTGATAATGGAGGAGAATACACTTCAAAGGAGATCATAGCTTTCTGTAAGGAAGTTGGAATTAAGAGGGAGTTGATATTTCCATATAATCCAGAACAAAATGGAGTAGCAGAATGAAATAATCACTTGACTGAGGAAAATGTTAGAGCCATGTTACATGATCAAGACTTGCATAAATTTTTGTGGGGTGAAGCAACCAAAATTGTTGCCTACATTCAAAATCAAAGTCCTCACATATCATTAGAAAACATGACTCCTGAAGAAGAATTCACTAGGAAGAAATTGTGTGTAGACCATCTCAAGATATTTGGTTGTCCTATCTACATTCACATTTCGAAAGAAAAGAAAAAAGTTAGATCCTACAAGAATGAAGGGTATATTTGTTGGTTATAGTAACACTTGAAAGGCATATAGGATCTACATAAAGGAAGGGAATTAAATTGAAGTAAGCCAAGATGTGATCTTTGATGAAAGTATTCCATTCAAGAAATCTAAGGATCTCCTAATTGACTTTGATGATGAAGAACTTCCAGTATTTGAATAATGTCTAAGGGAGGAAGAGGATTCAAATCATCAAGAAGGTCCCAATGAACCTGTGTAGCAATTCATCATCCTTGAAAATATAAAGAGACCTAATTGGTTGAAGTATACTCTTCTAGATGTGAAAGGACATGGAGCAACCAAAGGTATGTTCAAGGAAAGTAAGAAGCCTAAAAGATATTCAGGGTATGCAGCCTATATGACAAATTTAATTGAAGCAGGGCCATCCACATTTTCATATGTTGTCAAACATCAAGAATGGAAAGATGCTATGAATGAAGAATGGAGTTTGGGAAATCGTTCCTAGGCCTGAAGACAAATATGTGGTGACTTCCAAGTGGCTCTACAAATTAAACATGTAGCAGATTGTAGTATTGAAAAATATAAGGCAAGATTTATGTCTAGGGGTTTCTCTCAACAAAAAGGCATCAATTATGAAGAGAAATTTGCACCTACATCTAGGTATACAACTATATGATCTTTGGTATCTTTATCACTATCAATGGAATGGAACATCCATCAAATGGATGTCAAGACAACACTCTTGAATGGTACTATAGATGAAGAATTATATATAGAAAAACCATTGCAATTTGAAGTGAATGATAGAGAGACTCATGTTTGTAGGTTGAACAAGGCACTTTATGGCCTTAAGAAAGCTCCAATGGCTTGGTATGCAAGGATGGACACATATCTACATCTACAAAGATTGGGCTTCTCGAAGAGTTCTACTAATTTGAATCTTTATATCCCCGTAATCATTCTTCTATATGTGAATGATATTCTCATGATAGGTGTGGAAGGTCATATTAAAGAGTGAAAAAAGCAATTGTTAGCATAATTCAATATGAAGGATCTAATGCTGATGCATTATTACTTGGGGTTGGAAGTATGGCAAGGACCTGATGAGATATATCTAAGTCAAGGAAAATATGTGATTAAGTTGCTACAAATGTTTGACATGATGGATTTCAAACCTATGACAACCCCTGTGATCACAAATTTGAAGAGGCTAAGGAGTTTTGATTTAATCCCTTTGGATCCGACAAAGTATAGGCAATTGGTTGGCTCTCTGATGTATTTGGTGAATACTCAACCAGACATTTGTTTTGCAATAAATATTCTCAGTTAGTTCCATATAAAGCCCAAGTATGACCATTGGATATCAGCCAAGCATATACTAAGATATCTATGAGGAATAATTCACTATTGCATGAAGTATGATAGAAAGAATGATGTCCAATTGATTTGATATACAGATTCTGATTGGGGAGGTAGTGAGACAAATGGAAAAAGCACTACTGGAGGATGTTTTAGTTTTGGATCCTCTATGATATCATGCATGAGTAGAAAGAAAGATTCAATTGCTTTGAGTAGTGCTAAGGTTGAATACATTGCAACATGGAAAGTAAGCAGAGAAGTTGTCTGGTTGAGGAATTTGTTGTCCGACCTATTTGAAGGACCGATGGACCCTACGATTACACCTTCTGATAACACCAGCTGCAAAAGGTGGCATGAATACACAGTGTTCCATGGAAATACAAAGTACATAAATAACAAGTATCATTACATACGAAAGTTGGTGCAAAATGGAGTGTTGCAGCTACAATATATCTCCATCTATGAGCAGGTAGCTTACATTTTGACAAAATCTCTTCCTAATAAGAAGCTTGTGTATTTGAGAGAGAAGCTTGGATTGGTTGATATATCCTCCCTAGTTGAGAGGGAGAGATAGACACATTGTTCTTGTCTTCACTTTGTGAACAAATAATGGAGGATTGGGTAAGAATCTGGTTTCTTATACTTGTTGAGGATGAGGTAGGGAATCCAATATGTAAGAGTAGTCAAAGAGGAAATTCCTTGAGGATATGTTATTCCAAGACATGAATTGTCCTAAAAGGACATACCCTTTGAATACCTGGGTGGGGTATGTGCCTTAAGAGGCAATGATGATGGTGTTTATCAGTCATTGATATCGCCAGCATTGTGCTCTAATCTTGTGGAGAGGTAAAGTTGTTAGTCAAAGCCTTGTTAAGTGACAATCTTGGTTGATATGATGAGATGAAAAGGGGTAAGATGAAATGATAGCTTATAAGATGGCTTACCAATCCGACTCTTCTTATGAGATCTCTTCAATTTGAGAATGTCCATGTACCATTATGAATACCTCCCTAGTTAAGAGGGAGTGTTGAAATGTGTAACTAGGTTCGGTCTTCATAAATATGAAATGTACTCTTGATTCTTGTATATTGTAAAAAGAAAGAAAATTTATTATTGTTATTTTTGTAGCATGGGTTTCATGCTCAAGGTCATTTTATTTAGAGGTCAAGCACCCATTGAGTGCTTCTAGGGTTTGTCCTAGTGTCAAGAAGTCAATAGAGTCATTAGTATATGAAAAAGACCCCATTGGGCACATTGTAACATGTAAAAAGAAATATTTTTATATTTAAAAGTGTCAAACTACCCTCCAAGACCAAGTTGGCCTAATTAGGTCATGTTGTCTTGCTTGGAAGCCTATATATAGGAGGAAACTCGACCTCCTATGGACACACTCACTTCTCATCATCCATGCAAAGGAGAAGCGGAAGAAAGGCAAGTCAAGAAGGAAGAAGGACGAAGGATGAAGGACAAAGTTATTTGGTTATTTCACTCTCTCTCACACATGTGAAAATATAAGGATATGGTTTTGCAGCTGCAAGGTATAAGTTGTGAAAATTGCAGGAAGAAGATCGAAGAAAGGACTCTTAGGTCACCTACAAGCCCTAGAAGGAGAATCAACCCAAGCAAAGGTCAAAGGAAGCCTTGGAAGCACATCATCAAGACGGTTTAGCTTGGTCTTGGAAGGGTACTGGTCTTGGTCTAGAGGTATTGGAATTCGTCATTTGAAGAACCTATAAGAAGAGAGAGATTTGTGGATTTTCCTCTCAACTGGAGATATTTTTGCCCTGGCTTGCAACCTAAATCTTTTGTTCTTGTGTACTATTGATCTTCTTGTTTTGGTAGACGTTTGATGATAAGAACAATATAATAATAAGAAAAGAAGGTAATAATAAATAAAAGGTAAAGAAACACCACAAGAAGTTATTAAGTTTAAGAGAAATCATCCTGATTGTAGCCCTATAGCTTTCTCAACATGTTGTTGATGAATGTTTATGCATATCTGATGCTAATAGCAATTAATGCTCTGTGAAATTAAAAATATACTAATTGATAAGAAATATTTATTCACCCCCCTCTCATTATTTCCAACATTCTAACAATTGTGAAGATTGGAAGGTACAATTTCAACATTGAAGACATCTCTTGCATTTGCCTATTTGAAAAATATTTTCTGTCCTCTACTTAACGGGACCAAGATGTGACTAAATAGTAGTGGTTGCAAAAATAATGGTGTTAAATCTACAATGAAACTTCTAACATATTCTTTACCTATGTACTATCTCTTAAAACCATAACATATTGATGTCCTTTTAAATGTGAAAATTGGAATAAAATAATGTATCTAGTTTTGGCTCATACTCTCAATTAAAAACAAACACCAATCACAACTTTTAGTCTTTACCTTAACATTCACTAAAAGTTTTAGAAATAAATTAGGTTTCTTTATAATACAGATAACTAGCACTAGAAAGTAACATTATAATTATTATTTGATGGTGTTTTGGTTTTTAATCATTAGCATGCAATGCATTACAATGATAAAAAGAGAGCAAGTAGACACAACAAAAGAACTTAATAAAAAAGGTGTAAGCCTCTACACCTGTATTCATCCTATGATATCAATTTGTTGTACATATATTTGACCACCTCTACATTTAGATCTCACTAACAACTCAAAAGTGGATAATGACAACACTCGATTAGTAAATAAGGATAACAACTCATAAGAAGATAATCTCAAACATTGTGACTATTTATGGACTCATAGTCTAACATTGCCCCTTCAATCACAACTCTGAAAAATTATACCAATAACGTAATAATAACTAATGCATAAATCAATATCATCTTCAATCTCAAACTTTTGAACTAAAATTCAATGAAGATATGTTGAAAAACTACCAAAATTGGATGTTGAGTGATTCATATGAAATGAATCTTGATATAGAATATAATATTTGGAAGTGAATAGCTACCATGTTTTAAAATTCCTTTCATTACTTGATCATTTGATTGTCTACCAAGTAATTTGGGTAGAATAAATTGACGTCTTTTGCTAATTGGTGAACAAATAGGATCACCATTCTACCATTAGTGAATAACTAGAATCACCAAAGTTTTATTTCCATTTAGATACAGTTATGTGTCTACTAGCATCCCAATGAATAGTTAATTTTCATTAGTGAAAAAATAAAATCGCCATAATTTATTTTGGATTTAGATACAATTTGATGCCTATTAGCATCCCAATTTGGAAATAGTTTATTGAGGAGACTAGTAGCCATGTCGAAAATCACAAATTTTGAGTTATAAAACTTCCAAACTTAAGTCTAATTACCCTCATTCATCACATAATTATTTGCTATATATCAATCAACCAATAGAGTTCATTATAAATATTAAATTTTTATATAATTATTGAATAAATATAATATAATGTTTTAAATGCCTTATAATGATACTTATGCATTTTGACCATGCTCGGATGTAGATTGGAAAGGTTTTTGAGCCTGTTCTTTTTTGGATTTTTTGTGATGGATACTATTTTCTTTTCGAGAGACTGGTTTTGAGTGCACCACATTGTATCTGCAAACTGTAATTTTCACTTTATTTAATGAAAATTATGATTTTTCCTTGGAAAATTAATATTTTTTTCAAAAAATATAATTTTATTAAGAAAACACCATTACAATATAAAAAATCTTTCAAAATAATATTTTAACGTAAATTCTTTATTTATGCATCTCTCGTAGCAATTAATCCAAAAAAAACACAGATAACATAGGGATCAAAAGTCAATATAGTTTTTTTCAATTATTTAAAAAAAATTGCAATTTGAAGACCGATATTTTTATTCATTTAGACTGTGTCATAAGACTTAATCACCATTCGTATATCCAATTTTTTGGTTAATTATTCATCAAATATAAAAATATTTAAAAATACAAAATTATAAAAACTAATTACTGAGCAGCAGATACAAATGCGTTAGAAAACACGTTGGTCCTTTAAAAATGATTAACACAGATATGGAAAATGTATTATAATAACATGAATTATCAATGCAGCTAAAGGAACCAAATTGCAATCCATGTATAGTAAAACCTTGGAATTCCCTAAATAATTTCAGTTATGTACTCTATAGATCTCTAAGTACTTAAAAAATGCCCAGAAAGAATTTGACTGACAAATGTTTAGGACAATGCATGATGTGTGGAAGCACTGGAAGAAAAAATGTGGTTGTATCTTAAGCAAACAATTTAGAAACAATGCCATCAGTTGAATCAAATGTTCAAAAATAACTTGATTAGTAAATGTTTGAGACCATTTTCCGCTTGTGGTAGTTCAATTAGCAATGGCCGTGGAAATGAAGTCTCGCCGAATCGGAAGTCTTAGGTTCAAATATTGTGCTATCACCCAATTGGGGGGAAAAGTTGGACATGATGAAGTTGTAGTCCTACCAAGCTTACAAAAAAAAATATGTTTGAGACAACTATATTATCAAATAATTATGTATGATGGGTGGAAACACTGCAAGACAAAATGTGCTTGTATTTTACACCAAAAAATCACAGGCAATGCCATTGGTATTTCCTTCAATAAAACCTTCTTACAAACCTTGAAACAGAAAAACACAATTTTGGAAACTTGAGATTTAGTAACCAACATCTAGATGGTACCTGCAAAGAATCTTCTTACTTAAATGACCACGACCATGGCCACAACAATGTTTCTACTGGAGGTGTTGATAACGAAGACTAGGAGGTGAATAAAGTGGAATACAAGGAGGGAAGGGGATGGTATGTTTATCAAATCATTTCTGCAGACATGTGTAATACATATATGGGTATTACTAGATAAGATAAGATAATTATATTTATGTCTAACTAATGACCACAAAGTAGGTCAAAGGGACTATTGAGTACACTAATGTATATACAAAGCAGGAGAACCAAACGGTCTCCTATAAAAGATACATTGCATGAAGTAAATCAACATCTGGCCCTAGCAGAGAAGATCTAGGAGCTAATAGGTTTGAGGATCAAACCCATCTCTCCTAAAATTTAAGACTGAATGAATAACACTGAAGAAACTCAACAAAGTCTATTGGCCTGATGAAGAGTCGATGGCAAGTGAGAACTATGTTGGGTGTGGAGCCTGATTATCTTCTGTATTCAAAGGTTTCAGTCGAATGTATACCCCAGGAAGACTGTACACCCCTCCACGCGGGGGGCTGCAGGCCCCCTCGCGGGGGTCCGGGGGGTAAATCCCCCCTGGCTGGGGGTTTGGGGGCAATGCCCCTGAAGCTAAAAATAGATGTAAAATTGCCTTGTAAAAGTTTAGTAATTTCTAGTCAATCTGAGTCGTTCATTAGGCGGATGATCTGACGGTAGAAGTTATGTTTAATTTAGGGTTTTTTGCCCTGGAAGGCAACCCCTCACTATATATGAGGGAATTGTATTGCATCTATGTGTATCTGTATTCTGAGTGAGGAAGAGAGAGGAGATTAAGAGTGAAGAGGGTGTTACAGCGGATCTACTGTAGGTTGTATCTCTTCAGTTTGCTGGATAATATAAAAGGAAGGATTGGTTGTTTCTCCGTGGACGTAGCCCAAACCTGGTGAACCACGTATATCTGTGTCTCTCTTGTTTTATGCATTTTCTATGTTTATATTTTTGCAATATTTTATGTGTTCCATTGCTCTGTAATATATAATTTTCCAACAAACTGTCCACTAAATCGTTTCCTTGGGGGCTCGCATGTTGTTGAATGCTGGAGAACCTAGTCCGTCTCCCAGGAATGGATGTGATACGAAACTACTGCTGATATCTCATGTGGTAGGGTGAGATCCCACGAATCCTCACTGATCTGGAGTCTGGATATGTACTGGTATCAATTGATCTCTTGGTGCCCCTGTCTGAAGGTAGTACCCTAAAAAATGTCGTGATCCTCTGTGTGGGGTCTAATCTGATGGGAGGCTGAAGAATATGCGCTCGAAACCTAAGAGCCTCCTACATATATAGGGCCAAACATCTATGATCAGGATACCTGAAAAAGTCAGTGAGGGTTCGAGAATCTCTGAACAAGCAATGAAACCTTCCTCGGACCTCGTGGTAGACAGGGAATCCAAGAATGAAGTGCACATTGGTCTCCACTTCCTCTAAAAGACATACCTGGTAGAGTCTGTCTAGTCTATCCACTTGGTGGTCTGTTTCTACCTGAATTATATGAGAACCTACTATGAACTGGCCTAAAGGAATGTGAAGAGCATGCATCCAGTCGTGAAACATATAAGGGGGTCCAACAGTGAGCTCGTCTCTCAACTCCAAGAAGTGATCATCCTAGAAGGCCATCTTTGGGCACAACCCTCTTAGAGGATTGACCCAGGCAACCTGGATGAACTACTTGTAGATTTCCTCCCTGACGATCTTGTTTAGCTCTTGTCTAGTAGGTAAACAGTGACCAAGACCAAGAGAATCTAAGGAATATCAGAAAGGAGGGAGATGATCCAACTGAATTCCCACTGACTCTAAGAGATTTGAAACTCCTATAAACCAACATCTGGCTCAACTTGAAGGAGTAGAATGGACAATAGTCTCAGAAGAGCAATATGTCAAGTAAGGGTATCGGTCCTTACTCTTTATCGATTTTACCAAGCCCTAGACACGATGCAAGAATGAAACCAATCTAAAGACCATCTCAAACAGAAAGGGCTAAGCTCCAAACTCTACAAGGATGATGTGTTGTGGCACTATCAGTTTGCACCTAATGATGCAGCAGAGAAGAAGAATTTGGACTCTCTCAGCAGTCTGGCTCAAGTAAAGACGGTCTCCAAATCTCTGAGCCATATAGAACAGTGGGATGGATCAAGGTGTCCATGAGGCTCATCTTGGATGAGATGTCCTGGAAGTGATGTCCAAAGCATTGTCTCTCGAGAAGGGCTAGGATCCATATCCTTTTTTGATCTGAGGTTGAAGCATTGGTTGCAAAATGAAGTGGGGACCTGAGAATTTCACCCCCAAGTAAGTATACATGTTTTTGATCTCAATCTCCTCCCCTCTGAATAGAAAGTGAAGGTCTGAGGTTTTCTTCACCCCATTGAAGATCATAACCTTGGTTTTACCCAAGTTGACCATTAACTGTCGATGATCACAAAACAGAGCTAAGGCATCCAGTTGCCTTTGTAATCCTTCTAAGGATGAGGAGAGGAGGACTATGTCATCAACAAAGAGTATAATAGATATCAAAACCTGGTGAAGAAGAAAGTCATCAGTGTCCTAGATATGCTCATGTAGAAATGCTTCTAACTCATCAATATAGATCCCAAACAGGGTAGGGGACAGTGGACAACCTTGCTTAACCCCAATAGTGCTTCGAATGAAATCAAACATCCCATGGGCTGTGTGAAGATGACCAAGAAAGGACTCATATAGGTGCATAATAGATATCAATAGGGTTGTAGAGATTCCAATATCTTTGAGTCTCTAAAGCAAGGCCTCCCTCAGAATAGAGTCAAAAGATTTCCTAAAATCTACGAAACAAACATAGACTTTCAAAGAGCGGTGTGATACCTCCTCAATCACAGCATGAAGGGTGAAGATGTGGCCAATGTTCTGGTGAGCCAATCGAAAAACTTCCTGTCCCCTAGCTCTGAGTTGTCTCTGCTCAAGGTCACTGGAGAGCTTCCTATGTAGAATAGTAGCATACAAATTCGAGAACGTGTGACCCACCATGATCGTTTTGTAGTTATTGGGATTTGATTTGGAACCTAATTTGTGGATCGGATGGATGAAGTGGCATGACCATGTCGGTGGAAAACCTTCACCAACTACATGGTTGAAGAGATCAGCAAAGTATCTAACCAAAGCATGGAAACCATGCTTAAAGAACTCTACTTGGTAGCCTTCCTCATCGACTGCTTTGATGTTGTTCATAATAGATAACATGAAGAGGGTGCAGAAGTAACATGAATTTAGGCCTGCCCAAGGATATCATAAAGGTTGGAAGTGTGAGAGAACATGGATGTAGGGTCGAGGTCAGGTGGAAGAGCGGAGCGTCGGGGAAGGATGGTACGCCAGAATTGTTTAGGGGAGTGGGAAAGGAGAGCAAAAAATTCTGATATTCTATGAGAGACAAAGAGTCATTTCTTGTGACGAAGGAGACGACGATAAGAAGATTTGAGGTTGAAGTAGAAGGGTTGCGAGTGGGTGAAAGCATATCAATGTTCTCAATGTAAAGTCTTGCATTCATCATCATACCATTTGTTCATGGGGAAAGATCCAAATTTAGGGGAGATGGAAGTGGAATGAGTGGAGTGGGGGAAGGATTTGAGTGTTGCTTCCCAAATGGCAGTTGAAAGACAGGTGTAATTAGTGGAACCAGAATCAAGCAAGGAGAACTAGGTCTTCCATGGGAGCATCTTGCGTAGGGTAAAGGAGAAGATTTCAGGGTCTCCTTCATCAAATCATAAGGTAGTTCGGGGTAGGCCCCGAGGGGAGGGATGGGGTGGAAGGGGAGGGTCAAACCAGAGAGAGAAGGAAAGAATGCATGATCAGAAAGGGGGATGGGGGAGACTGAGAAATAGCAAATAAAAGGGATAAATTTATGGCTAGCGAGTACATAATCAACTACACTTGCACCCCCACCATATGGCCAACATGTGAAAAAGCGAGAGTCTGGGAAACAAGGGAGACGATTTAGAATCAACAACTCTTTACATTCCCCCAACTATAATAGATGCTTACCATAAATTGTAATGAGCCCTAAAGCATCATCTGATATCCAGTGAAGCCCTATTGAATCTGGATCTATCCCCTCGGTACAAAACACATTATCTGATCAGTCATGGAGAAGGATCTGGAGATCTCTAGTGCGAGCATTGAAGTAACCTAGGAGGATGACTTCCCCAACAGCACAATATCAGGTGATGTCGATGTATAAGTCTATAAAGGGGTCCCCATTTGAGCCATTATGTATAGAAACTGGTGAAGAGGCTAGGGGGAAGTATCAAACTACAATGTAGATGTTCATCGAAGGAGAGACTCTAACGCTAATCTGAATCCACATAAACCTGGAAAACTCACCTTCTGCTACCAATGATACCCTATTCCAAAGTGATTCACTAGCGAAACAAGAAACTCCACCTGATTTGTTGACCTGTCT
Organism: Pinus tabuliformis; assembly: GCA_031772625.1. Taxonomy (NCBI): domain Eukaryota; kingdom Viridiplantae; phylum Streptophyta; class Pinopsida; order Pinales; family Pinaceae; genus Pinus; species Pinus tabuliformis. Next base: position 561,218,948 of record CM062807.1, read on the forward strand.
TGAGCTCCTCGTCTCCTACCTGCAAACTGAGATCCATTGGCAACTTGCAATATTTGAGAGGGGTCGAACAAGCCACGCATGAGTTTCAGCCATGAAGAGGATGTTTTTTGATTCGAGAGCATCATACAGGAGTCTCAGAGATGACCAAAAATATCCATTGCATTTCCAACAATGGATATAAATTCTTGTACCCTGTCGCCTCCCCAAGTAGGCCCGTCATTTGAACCTCTAGATCGGGGTTCCCACCTAGGTGGGAAGGAATCCCGAATGACTTCCCAGAGATTCCTGATAACTGCCCATTTCCCTATTTGTCGTGCTGCCATAACTTGTTCTCCAGATTGTTTAAGTTCCACAACCTATGCTCAAGTGAGGTCCTCGACCAAGAAAATCCTATTGAAGAGAAAACAACTTCCACTTAGCCTTGAGGGCGTGGAGTCAATCAGATGCAGTCTGAAACCTAAGGAAGAGAGTGGAGTCGTAGCCCAACCAAGCTCTGTCCAAAGCTATATCAGGTAGGCTAAGGGTGTCCAGAAGGAACCTAGCCCCCACTTCCATAGGATCCGAAGAGGGGTGGGGTAAGGGAAAACCTCTCACCTTGAGATTCAATTCTCTTGCTTGTCTGTTGCGTTCTTCCACAAGTTTTGCTTGCATCACCTCCTCAACTACTGCAAGAGGGGTAGGAGTTTTATCCTTCCCTCGAACAACTGTACCCAAGAATTGATGTATGTCTCCATTTCTTGTTTGATGGTGGCTTGTTGGGATCGGATTTCTTCTTTCTTTCTTTTAACGTCAAGAATTTATGCATGCAGTGCACCATTTGGAGGATGGAGAATTTTATTCTCTTTAGTTTCATGTAACATCTTCTTAAGGGATAAATTATCCCCCTCCAACTCTGAAATTCTAACAGAGAGGGTGTGTATTTCTAAATGGAGCTGTTTGTTTTCAGTTTCAAGAAATTCCATTTTTCGTAGCTTTTGTTTTACCAAGGTTGTCCAGAATGAGAAATCGAACTCCGGGCTGACTACCACCTGCTCTCGTTGGTTTTCAACATTTGATAATTCAGCAAGGCTAAACATGTCATCTTGGCACAACTCGTCTTGTTGCACGGATCCAATCCCTGGATTTGAAACCCATTCTGTTGTCTAATTTGTTTGTTCCTTAGCAGTAAAATTCATCAAAGGATTTAGAGAAAACATGTCTACCGCCATCATGGTATTAGAGTCACTGTCAAATTTGGTGGGTAGATTCCATCAAACACTTGACGTGCATCCTTGGGCTACATGTTTTGTTTCAGTAATCTTCCCTGATCTTCAATGTTGCTCTGTTGTTTATATCTAATGTTTGCTCAGGGAGATCTACCTGTCGTTATATGCCTGCTATCCACTACCTTTGTCTGCTATGCTATCCTATGCCTTGTCTGCTATCTCACTGCTATATGGAAAGGGCTTTGAGATGCGTGTATCGAATCTTCTCCAGTGTACCTGCAAAATCAAGAAAGACCTAGAAGCAACCAATTGACTTTCTTGTTGAACCTGCAGAAAACCCCAAACAATAGATTTGACAACAAAAATCCCAACAAACATGCACACTCGGCTCGCTTACTTCACGATCCTGCGCGCCTCATTCACTCAACATTCACTCGGATCACTTGCGACTTCTTAGTCAAAAGTCCGAAAATGTTTTCTATGATTGAATCCTTGAACGTGTTCCTTGTGCTTCCCTGGATTATATGTTCTGATATCGCTATAAGACTTCAAACCGAAACCTGTTACTCTATTCCTGTGGAAGGATATCTTGTACTCTATCTCTGGCACATATCTCCACTCACTTGGCACCTATCTGCAGCACACAAGATTTCTCTGGTGCCTAGAAGAAATCAGTCTGTGTTCGATAATGAGTGGAAAATTTGAGATTTTAGAGTTTGCATGAATGATGTATAACCTTTGAATTTGTTTTTATCTTTCCGATAATTGAAGAGTTATTTTTAGAGTGGCAAGTTTTCTTTTTGGTTACTTATAAGCTATTATGTCGGTTCTCAAAGAAAATTATCAAAGCGACTTTGACAGAATGGTTTTCTTCTTGTTTTTGAAAAGCTATTAACTCATTTTTTTACGAAAAGTACTAGTATATGAATATTTATATGCTTTTAGTCATTTTTATGTTGGTTGTAGATTTTGAAATATTTTGGAAGCCTGATGGACATCAACAAAGTTCCAGAATATTTTGGAAGGGCATGAGTGAAGTTTTTTTAACAGTGATGAGAATTTTCTATTGATTAAAAATCCATGCCTGACCTACAGCTGGTACATCAGGAGAGTACATAACCATTCCGACAAGACCAATTATACCTATTACCTCAAGTATTTCTTCATGTCATACCTGTTACAGAGAGTATTTCTTCATTTTCGTTATGCATGCGCATACTTGCTAGCCCAAGAGGCAAAGGATCTTTGGAGGTATAGACTCTTCAAAAGACCTGTAAAATCCAACAACATTTACATTTCATGACAAAATGCTAAAGAGTTATGTTCTACATTTCATTGTTCTTCTTCCAGTGGAGGATCATTTAAATCTATCCCTGTAGGGGTTTCATTACACTAATTCTAAAAAGTAGAAATGTATTGAAGCATAATTACCTTCAAATCTTCTAAGAGTTTCCTTTGAGCATCCATAATCTCCATGCACTTACGGTGTAATCAGCCTTCAATTATCTTTTCTTCTGTAGTCATTAATTTTCAAGAATTTTTCTGTAACTTAGCCCAAGTCATGGCTTGGTTGGCCTAAACCATAATTAGTCTTTGGACCACAAAGTACCCTTGCATATTAACACCAAGGGTTTCTTTGCTCTGTTCGTCATCACTGTGGGAGAGCAGAGGCTTTGAACGCTCGCCCACAGAGAACAAACCTCGCTGGAGCAAGATGTATAACAGCTAGGAGAAAGTGAGTATAAAGGAAGGTTGGTTAGAAAGGAACTTCTCAAACCTATGCTACATGGTTTCTTGTCATTGTTAAATAGGCCACATTATCCATGACAAATGACAATGGAAGCCATACTTCCTTGCTTTCCAACTTTGGAATTATTGTTTGATGATATTGTAATCTTGTTGCTTTGATATACTATTGAAGATTGGAGAGGGACTTGTGGTGGACCTGGCCCTTTTCCAGTATAACCAATTCATTGATCAATTTGTCTTTAAGGAATAGGGACAAGGAAGTGGAACCGTTTCGTAGAAGGGGCCCTTCCTCTAGTCTCACTGCTCTATTTGTAAGGCTATCTACCATGGAGTTGTGCATACGCAACACATGAAAAAAACTTATCTTGGAGAAGGAATTTTGTATATCTCTGACCTGATCAATGATGTTTTGGAGTTTATAGTTTTCAGGAAATGAATCAAGAGTGATATGTTGGATTACGAATTGAGAATATCCCAGAACCACAAATTCCTCAATTTTCACATCTTTGGCCAATAGGAGCCCTTGCAACAATCCATAGGCCTATGCTGAGCTGTTTGGAAGTGTTCCAAGCTCCCAACGATAATCTATTTCTATGTTTCCATTAGGGTTGAGAATTACCCCTTCTGCTCCTGCCACCCTTGGGTTATTCTTAGAAGCGTCATCAAAGCTTAGCAAATAGGAGGCATGAGATCTCTTCCATTCCATCATTTCCTCTTTTTCCATTTGAAATTTCCATATTTTCACAGGGTTGGTGTTATGGCACCATTTACCACTCTTGGTATATTTGATGCTCTGGTTATGGCCTAGGGAAACCCTTCATTTCCAGACTTGGTCCAAATTCTTGGATCCCATACATTATTTTGCCCTGTATAAAATGCTTATACATGCAGGTTAGACTATACCAAACCTACGTATATGTGTTAAAGCACTAAAAAATATATAATCTCCTTAAATTCAAGCGGAGTTTATGGGTTTTACCTGTTACTTACCTACAATATCCCGTGGCCCAACTATTTCCCAACCGGGAAAAAAAAAACAAAAAAACAAAAAACAAAAACAAAAAAAACAAACAAACAAACAAAAACAAAAACAAAAACAAAAACAAAAACCAAAAACAAAAACAAAAAACAAAAAAACAAAATAAAAACAAAAACAAAAAAACAAAAAAACAAAAAACAAAAAACAAAAAACAAAAACAAAGCAAAAAACAAAACAAAAACAAAACAAAACAAAAAAACAAAAACAAAAGAACAAAACAAAAACAAAAACAAAACAAAAAACAAAAAACAAAAACAAAACAAAACAAAAACAAAAAACAAAACAAAAATACTAATTTCAAGAATTATAAATAAACCTCCATGGGCAGGCCTAAGGGGAGAAGAGATGAAATATTTATATTATAGTTGATTACATCCCTGATCAAGTTTGAAGAAATCCCTATGCCTCCTGCACTCCCAAGTTATAGGAAACCTTTGTTTCCTACTTTGAGATGTCCTCCATCCCTTTTATGACATCCTTGTGTATATCGATGGAGGAAGATTGTTGAGGCCTGGGTAGGACGAATCCGGAGGAAGGTTCTGCATGGAGCTGGAGGAAGACTCAAGTTGCAGTTTTCCACCTTTCATTTAGCTTACATCAATAAAGAAATGTTGTTTTGTTCCTGATATTTATTGTGTTTATGCATTAATCTATGTTATGATTTACATATGAAATCTTATGTTAATGTTCATTTGCTCACTTGCTTATATGATATAACACATATATCATGAACATGCTTTCTATTACTACTGTTGTATATGCTTTTCTTGGATAAGTTATAGGTTCTAAAGGAATTGGAAGGAGCAAAAGGCTTGGACCCTGCAGGATCGACCTTGAATGTAGGACCTCCAGGTAATACCTCCTATTCCTACTTCAATAGTTTAAGCATTTAGATTGTTTGTCTGCATGTTTGTTTATATTGTATGCCCTCCGATCTATTGGGTTTTTCAACCCAAGACGCTAGGGTGTTTCCACCTGCAATAGAATTGGCGACTCCACTAGGGAAAACATTCTTGTTTTTCCTAGTTTGGGTTGTTTGTTCTTGATCAGGGTTTGTTTTCTTGATTTCTTGTTTTTACAATGTCAGTGACTTATTGGCTTCCTAGGCATCAAGTCTGATCTTTTGGATCAGGCCTTGATTTTTTATTTTTCTTAATTGAGATTTTTATACACATTTTTTTAGGGATACAATAGCGTATACACACTTGTTTCCTCAAATAGACTCATGTATACGCGAGTTTCCTGTGTTTGAAATGTGTGTGCACGCCTCTGTGCCTTTACACAATCATGTATACCTAATTTTGAATTAATTTTTCAAAATCTTTTGCTCAGTTAAGTCTGTTTCCTGGTGACTTTTGTTATTTTCTGGTCACTCACTGTCATTAAAGCTTTGCTTTTTTGCAAGTTTTTAATTTCAAATCTTTTTCTCGGTGAAAAACCTAGTTGACCTAGGATTGCTTTTTTAGTAAGGTTTCAGTTTTTGTTTTGGGTTCAATGCTTCTGTCAGAATTTCTTGGTTGTTCTGGATTTCCAGAACAAGAAATTGGTTTCATTTTCGTTTATAACCCAACTTTCAGATTGCTTTGCTTTGCTTTCCTTTTTTGGTTGACCTATTTTGTTTTTCATGGTTTTTTAGTGTCTCTTTGGTAATCTTGAGAGTGTTTCTTGACATTCTGTTGGTTTTCAGAACTCTTTTATACTGCTATTCAGATTTGTTAATGCAAGTTTGTAGTCCTTTCTCGTCTCAAGTTTCATTCTATTGATGAGTTACATAACTTGCGAAGTTCAGGGACTCTTTATGCTTGTTTCTTTATCTTTGAAGTTTAGTAGTCTTTTGTGACCTCAAAATTTTCTTTGGGTTTTTAAAATAAAAAGACAAAAACATAGCTTTTGCCTTTCTTTTTCTTTTCAAGTTTATGTTTTTGGTTTCTTTTGTTTTGTTTTTGAGCAATTTTGAACTTTTTCAATTGGTTTTGCTTGGTTTTGAGGGAAATTTGTTATTGAATTTTTTCCCTCTTTATTTTCAAGTTAGATTTTTGATCTTGTAAAGAAGCACATTTGTTTATTATATGAGTATTCATAGGATCTTGCATCATCATTTCAATTTGCATTAGGTTAGTTTGTGCAATAAGCATTTTTAGTCTTTTTGTTAGATTTTGAGTGTGTGGAGTGTTTTTGAAAAAGAAAAGAAAAAGAAATATTTTTCTGATATAAGTTTTTCGTAGAACCAAGTAGAAATCTCTTTTCATCGAAGAAAATAACTGCATTCATATAGTTAAGTTTCTATTGATTTCTTTTGCGTTGAAAACACCATAACTTTCACTCTCGTTGTACCTGTTAGGGCTCCAAGAAACTCTCCTAGGTTGTAGCTCAGAAATGCCTGGTAACATATAGTCTTCAATATGGTTCTAGGAACTTATTGGGATGGTGATGGTTTGGTTCAAGCCAGATAACCACTTCTACTCTGTTTTCACTCCAGACATGCATGAACACCCTCAAACTACAAGGCTTTAGACCACCAATGTTCAACAATTTAGGAATTAGGTGAAAAGATGAAGAATACTAACCACACCAGTAGATGCATATAGAATGTATGATGGCTAGCTGCAACTAGTAAAGAAACTTGCAAATCTAATCTATCAATGCAGAGATAAGATGACAGTTATCTTGCATTAGATACAAAAGAAACCTAGGTGACCTACTCACTGATACATTCAATTTACTAATACAGAGATAAGATGACAAATATCTAGCATTAGTCATAGAAGATATCATGAATAAACATTCTAGGTATAGGTTTAGAACAGAGGAGAAATGAGCATTGAGCAATTAACAGCAAAAGAAACTTGCATTGCTGAAAATGAAGATGAGATGCTGCAAGTTACAGAATATCTACAATATCTAGAAGTTGAACCTTACATCAAATGCCCACCCATTTACAACTTTCTGGTGGCTATTTATCATTTTTAATTACAAAGGTCCCCTGGCATTTTAGGGATGGGGGGTCTTTAATTGACCAAAAACTGCGTTTAACTGCCCGATAGCGTTTCTGAATGAGGTTGCTTTCTTCATGGTGAAAACCTGATCAGTTCAGGTGTTGTGCTGTCCTTTAGGTGGTTAGACTGATTATGGCAGTGGAGTCCCATGACTGTTTAATTCGGTTGTTGTGTCATTTTCTCCATTCGGCCACGCTTTCTGTTTAATTCGGTTGTTGGGGTCAGACTGTTACCAGGCTAACAGAGCTGGTTGTCTTCTTCCTCGGGTAACAGACTGGACGTGGGGCCGAAGTGCATGGGGGATGAATGCCTGGGATGATCGTGAATGGTGGCCGTTGGATCCAAAAGAATGTGTGGCGGAGATCAATTTACAGAGGCTATCGGTCATGGTGAGAGCAAGACCTATCCGGGCCATCGGATCTTCAATGGGTAGATCAAACGGTTATTGGGTGGTGAAGATGTGTGGGCGATAGTGTGCGGGAGTGGTTTGTCTTGAGAAGTCATGGTTTTCATCGTGTGGGCCTCGGGCGATAAGTGGTAATTGTCAAAAGTCGCATGATTCCATTCAATGAATGACACCTAGCAGCGGAGGAGAGAGAGGAACCGCCCATATCGCGCGGGTATTATCTGTGCTAGTTGCCTGTGCAATATGAGCGAGGACCATCAGATCTGGCAAAGGTGATCTGACGGTGGGGAGTGATCGGGCATGCTTGCTTTTATCGGGTGCAATATGGGCTGATGGATTGATAGGAGAAGATCGATGGTGGAAATGTTGTGCGATGAGTTATGAGCACGTAAAGGCATATGGCTAGGTTTTATGGGCGCTTTGAGCTTTTCCACTTGGGGCTAAGGCCAAACAGTGGGGGGGTTTGTCAGGTTAGAAGGTTAATTTGGGAAATGGGAAGGGTGAAATGTGATTGGGGTAAGATGAGAAGGGGAAATTTACCCAGGGGGGCCCTTTGACAGCAACAAAGTAGATCGAGCCTCCTTTTCACCCTCCAAAAGTCAGCACTAAACCTCAGGGCTAACATTAGCTCCTTCTGGGGATGAAATCCTCCCTATGAGGTTTCAAGAACCGTAGACCACTGCCTTTTACATGAGAAACAAGATTAGAAATATTACCTAGTATTCCATCGGGCATGGAGTCTATCTAAGCCTACACTAAAACTTTGAAAAATAACATATTTACAATACTGAGGCGTAAAAGCCTTAAACAAAATAAATTTTCAAAAACCACCCATTGACTGGGCCATCAAAAATTGTTTCTCCTTCCAAACTCTACAGCATGAAAGTGTTTTTCCCTTGGACCTAAGAGATGATAAAAGGTCTTGTCCACAGAGCGTCGAATTTACCATGATTGCCCTTCTTTTCTTTCAATGCATCCCATTTGAGAGCCCAGTCACCAACCTGAAAATTGTCCATCTTTGCTTTTCTGTCAAAAGCTTCATTGATTTTCCTTTGGCGTACTGTAGACCTTTCAATCAATTAATCTTTTATCTAATGAACTTCAGCCAAGTCGCTTATCCTCCTTGCCAGGTCATCTTCCTCGTTCTGTTCTTCTTGCAGGAACTTGGCCACAGGGAGATTCAATTGGATTGGGAAAACAAACTCACTGCCATATACTAGATTGAATGGGGAATTCCCTATGGAATTTTTGGTGGTAACTCTGTTAGCCCATAATGCAAACTTCAGTTTGGAATCCCAGCTCCGCTTGTTGTCTTCCAGTAGCTTTTTTATTATCCTTACTAGGCTTTTATTGGATGATTCTTCTAGGCCATTACGCTGAGGATAATATGAGGTGGAATGCACTAATTTAATGCCCATCAATTCACACACGTCCACCAACTCTTTTGCCTTGAAAGTTGTTGCATTGTCTGTAACCAATTTGTTTGGGTAGCCAAACCTGGTGAAAATGTTTTCTGTCAAGAATTTCATGACAACCTGGTGGTCAACTTTCTTAGTGGGGATGGCCTCATTCCATTTTGTAAAATAATTAGTGGCTACTAAGATCCATCTATGTTGTCCACTTGAATGTGGATTAATGTCCTCTATGAAATCCAAACCCCACTACTGGAAAGGGCCATTAGTTTGTGTTGGCTTGAGGGCAAAGATTTCAGCTGTTGTCTTCCCGCAAACCTATGGCACTCATCACAAGATCTCACAAATGAAAACACATCAGAGAATAGGGTGGGCCAATAATACTCTGCTCTTAGAATCTTGTGGGTTGCGGTTTTCCAATAATGATGTCCTCCACAGATGCTAGAATGGAACTGGTGTGTGACTTCCACGGATTGCTCTTTGTCTAAACACCTTAAGAGGATTCCAGCTGGATCTCTCCAATAAAGTAGGTTCTCATTGATGCAAAACTTAGTTGTTTTGAGCTTAATGGTCCTGGCTTGGCTTGAACTAAGGCTTGGAGGAACTTATAGCTTCAACAAGAAGTGAGCTATACTGGAATACCAATCACAAGAAGCCAAATTCTCAGCTAATGACTGGTTCTGCCTTCGTTCTTCTATTTCCTCTTCTGTCTATTCAACCTCTGAATTTGTACCCATGCAATTTATGTCCAGCAGTCTGCAATTTTCTTCAACCATCTGCTGAGCTAGGCCCTGGCCTTTAATAAGCTTGGTGGGCTTCAATTATATGTTGAAATCAATGAGCTTTTCAATCCATTTAGTCCTTCTTCCATCAACATTAGGCTGTGTTAGGACATCTTTTACTGAGATAGAAGGTACATATGCAATCACCTTGGAGTGCAGAATGTAGATTCGGAATTCCTTCAAAGACTTAATAAGAGCATAAGCCTGTTTTTCAATAATGTCATATCTTAATTCAGCATCTCTTAAAGTTTTACTGAAAAAGTCCACTGGGTACTCTGTACCTTCGTCATCTTTCTGCAACAAGACTGCTACAAGGGTGTCACAGGAAGCAAAGGAGAAGATATGGAACTCCTTGTTATAGTCTAGGTTGATCAAAGTGGGAGCTTCCATAATAGCTCTTTTGATGTCTTCAAAGGATTTTTTGTTGCATCGTTCCATTTAATCTCTGATCCCCTTTTCAGCATGGAGGTGATATGTTTCACTAGTTCTGCAAAATTGGGAATAAACCTCCTTACAAAATTTATCTTACCCAAAAAGGATTGAATGTCCTTTTTCGACCTAGGAACAGACAATGTATGTATTGCTTTGACTCTCTCTGGGTCGATCCTGACACCTGCAGCGGAAAGGATATGCCCTAAGAGCCTGCCTTCTTCGATAGAAAAATGTGACTTCTTGGGATTTACTAAAATCCCAAACCTTCTACATTTCAGAAACACTTTCTTTAGATGCTACAAATGAACCTGATGACTACTGGAGTAAACTATTATATCATCCAGGTAAACTAGGACAAACCTGTCCTTCTCACCTAAAAAAGCTATATCCATGGCCCTTTGAAAGGTGGCCCGAGCATTCACCAGTCCAAAGGGCATCTTGGAGTACATAAAAGTGCCCCACGGGGTGGTGAAGGCCGTCTTTTCTTGGTCCTCTAGATGTACAACAACCTGGTTATACCCTGAAAACCCCTCCAAGAAAGACATGACTCTAGCCCCTGAAACCCTTCGCAGCAAATGTTCCATTTTGGGCAGGGGATAGTTGTCTTTCTTAGAGCATTTGTTCAGGTTTCTGAAGTTGACACAAAGCCTGATTTCTCCACTTTTCTTCCTCACTACTACCAGGTTGGCTACCCACTTCGAATACCCCAGGGGAACTATGATCTTGGCAGCCAACAATTTTTTAATTTCCTTTTCAATCAAAGGGAGTAGTAGATGGCTTATGGGTCTCAGCTTCTATTTGATAGGAATGGTGTCTTTCTCCAGTGGGATTTTATGTTGGATGATGTTCTTGTCGTAAGTCTTAAGGTCACTGTATTCCCAGGAAAATACATCAGTAAATTGCTTCATTAGGTTGTAATATTCGGAATTTTGGGCAGTAGACAAGTGGGTGGATAGATTTATATACTTTGGATGATCTAGACTCCCTATATTACGTCTATGGACTGTAGACTCATTCTCTTTCTGGTCAAGCTTATAAGGTACATCATTGTGGTCAAACAACTTCTCTAGAGGCACCAACCCTTTAGGTATATGGTTACTGGGCAATTGTACAATGTTGTCTTGACCAATTTTGCTCCTTAGCTGGGACTGATGACCCTCCTCCTTGGCTTCATTCTCTTGATCAATTTGCATTTCAGAGAATTCATAAATTACTTGCAGAAACCTATTGACTTCATCATCATCCTCAAAAACCTTCCAGTATTTAACATTGTCGGGCAAGGATGGTTTATATTTCACTTGGATTTTATAAGCCACTTTAGGGGGCATGGGAGGAATAAACATGCTAGCAGACACAGCAAGGGAATTAGCAAGTTGATTTTTTACTCTAGGAATATATGAGATGCAAAAACTACTGAAAGAATCTTTGAGCCTCCATACCTCATCTCTATATGCTTTTAGCCTTGGGTGCTTTGCTTGGAAGGTTTTTTTCACTTGTTGAATGATGAGATCGGCATCTCCAAACACCTTTATGTCTTTGATTCCCATTTCTTTAGTAGCATTTAAACCCAATATCAAAGCCTCATACTATGCTATATTGTTGGTGACCTGAAAAATCAACTTGAAAGACAGATGTATGCATTCCTGTGTTGGGGATATCAGCACTACACCTGCTCCTACAGCTTCCCTAGAGCAAGCTCCATCAAAGAACATATCCCAAATCTGTGGCCCTTCTTCCTCCATGATCTCGCATACTGGTTACTTGAGCTGCACTGAGGCCAACTAGGATTCTTCAATTTGGAGAATAAACGCTCCAAAATCAGTGTCCACAACATAGATGGGATGATTAGTGGGATTCCTTTCATCACTGATGATATATGCCAGTTGGGCTTCCCTGTACAATCTTCTGCTTTCTCCCCCAAAAACCAGGATAGTGGCATAGGACAGGTCATTTTGCAATGTCCCACCCAACCTCTTAATCCACCCTCTGGAAAGAAGCATGCCAAACTTAGGAGGGACATCTGCTACCACAATATCCATCATCATGCTCTTCATGGGTAGCTGAGATAAGGTGATGGCCAAGTCTTTGATTAACCCCAAACATTTCACCTTTCTTGAGTCAAAGGAGAACAAGTCATGATAGGGTCTAGTGATGTCAAGGCCTAACTCATCCATGACAGCCTTTGGCATTAGATTATGGTTGGCACCTATGTCCAGCAAACAGTTGTGAAGGATTTTTTCATGAATAGTCAAGGAGACATAAAATGATGGGGAATTGTCATCAGCAGGTTCAGTCATCGGGCTAAGCACAACTGCAGGTTTGTCATCTTGCAAATGACACAGTCATTTGATGCTTGTGTGGCTTTGAGCTCAACGGCATCAAGGATGGGTTTCTTAAAGGCCTCATTCTTTACTAGTTCTATCAGAGGTACAGATATTTTCAACTTCTGGACTTCTGATTCAAAACTGAAAGGGGAAGGGGACTTGTCATGACCTCTTACCTCTTGATTTGGTGCTTTGAGGATAATGGGATCAACTGTTGGTCGCTTCTGCTTGCTAATTTGCTATGCTATGGGGACAACAGCTCTTTGGATAGTGCTTTCTTTGACATTACTCATCTTTGACCCCAGTTTATATCTCTGTTGATCTTCAGTTTGCAGAACAGCTTCTCTACCCCACTTTTGGCTGGTCTAGTCCTTGAGTAATGACTCTTCCTAGACAGCTATTGTCAAAAAGGAAGCACTGCCTTTGTCTTCCATGCAGTGGATCTCATCCTCTTCATCAAACTTCTCCTCCTCCATGACTATATTCTGGAAAGGAGTCTTCACCTTCTATTCTTCACTGGCCTCTTTGCCCCTTTGCATGATCTGCAATTGCTCATTTGCTCTCCTATATGGATTTGGGTTTCTAGGAGCAAATGTATTAGGAACCCTTCCTTTCCCTGAATGTTGCTCAACCTTCAGCTTGGAGATTTTAGAGGCCAATGACTCTATCATCTTGATCATTTTGTCTATCCTGGGGTCTGAGGATGAAGAAGATTCACCCCTCTGTCTCCTTTTGTCAATATGTCCCTTGAGTTTTTCTACAGCCATGATGTTAGACTCTACCTCCAAAGCTACATCCTGCATCTCAGCCAGAGAAGCACATCTCCTTTCTCTCAATAGCAGGCAGAAGTAAAAATCAAAGGCATTGGCATAAGTGAGCTTGGCAAAGGTGGGGATAGGTTTCACTTCAGCTGATATCTTGTTGTACATGTGGTTGAACCTTTTATTGAAATCAGACAATGACTCCCCATTCTCCCATTTTAGGTTGCCAAACTCGGTATGATAATAGAGCAAATCTTTCTTATCCCCCCAATGCTTTAGGAACACATCATCTAAGGCCTCAATGTATGTTATAGACCTAGGGGTTAATTCTCTGAACCATTTTCTACCCTCTCCATCTAGGCTTTGTACAAATACTCTCATCCATACATCATCTTCACTAATATCTAGGTTATTAGCATAGCTATAAAATCACTCAAGATGCTCTTCTGTTGTGACTCCTTCTATCCCAATGAACTTAGGCATGTATTTCTGGTATTCTCCAGTAGGCATTGCATTCAAAGGAGTGGGTAGTACTAGAGGTCCATACCTAGCAGCTATGCTTATTTCCATTTTGGCGGGTGCTTGTGGACTTGCCATGGTTGTGGTGGATTGAAGAGTATTGGCAGTCTGGATGATTAAAAGCTGAGGGGTGACTGACAGGACTAAAGGAATATCATGGACAGGAGGTGAGGTTTCCTTTGGGCTTAAAGCAAAAGGAGAACCTAAAGAATATGGAGCTTTATGAATCTCTGAAAATTTTTCTTCACTGCTAGTGCTAGAGGCTATATTCTCAACATGTATTTTTTCTATTTCGAGCCTTTCTTGCAGAGATGCATAAGATTGTTTAGGTTTACCTGATCCTGATGCCCCCTTTTGTGATGTCTTTCCTTCCTTGATAATCTTATCAGGGTCAGGTACTGGGTCAGCTGGTGATTTCTGAGGATTTCTCTGAGTGTGCCTCACAAAATGAGCTAGAACTGCGATGTGGAGTCATCAAGAGGTTCGGCCCCCAATAGAGTTGCCAGATAGATGGTTACAACCAAAAATGTGTCTAGAATTTGTCTATCATCAAAGTTGGATCTGTGTCATTCTCCCAGGGAAGCTGAGCTTCAATCTCCTCTCCCCGGAAACAATGCCAATTATGTTAGGGCTCCAAGAAACGCTCCTAGGTTGCAGCTCAGAGATGCCTGGTAACATATAGTCTTCAATATGGTTCTAGGAACTTATTGGGATGGGTGATGGTTTGGTTCAAGCCAGATAACCACTTCTACTCTGTTTTCACTCCAGACATGCATGAACACCCTCAGACTACAAGGCTTTAGACCACCAATTCTCAACAGTTTAGGAATTAGGTGAATAGATAAAGAATACTAACCACACCAGCAAATTCATACAGAATGTATGATGGCCAGCTGCAACTAGTAAAGAAACTTGCAAATCTAATCTATCAATGTAGAGATAAGATGACAGTTATCTTGCATTAGATACAAAAGAAACCTGGGTGACCTACTCAGTGATACATTCAATTTACTAATACAGAGATAAGATGACAGTTATCTATCATTAGGCATAGAAGATATCATGAATAAACATTCCATGTACAGGTTTAGAACAGAGGAGAAATGGGCATTGAGCAATTAACAGCAAAAGAAGCTTGCATTGCTGAAAATGAAGATGAGATGCTACAAGTTACAGAATATCTACAGTCTCCAGAAGTTGAACCTTACATCAAATGCCCACCCATTTACAACTTTCTGGTGGCTATTTATCATTTTTCATTACAATGGCCCCCTGGCCTTTTAGGGATGGGGGGTATTTAATTGACCAAGAACTGCATTTAACTGCTTGATAGCGTCTCTGAATGAGGTTGCTTTCTTCATGGTGAAAACCTGATCAGTTCAGGTGTTATGTTGTCCTTTAGGTGGTTAGACTGATTATGGCAATGGAGTCCCATGACTGTTTAATTCGATTGTTGAGTCGTGCTATGTCCTTTTCTCCATTCGTCCATGCTTTCTGTTTAATTCGGTTGTTGGGGTCAGACTGTTACGAGGCTAACAGAGCTGGTTGTCTTCTTCCTTGGGTAACAGACTGGATGTGGGGCCGAAGTGCATGGGGGATGAACGGCTGGGATGATCGTGAATGGTGGCCGTCGAATCCGGGAGAATGTGTGGCGAAGATCAATTTACAGAGGCTATCGGTCATGGTGAGAGCAGGACCTATCTAGGTCATCGGATCTTCAATGGGTATCAGACAATTATCTAGCAGCGAAGATGTGCGGGCGATAGCATGCGAGAGTGGTTTTTCCTGATCGATCGTGGTTTTCGTCGCATGGACCTCGGGCGGTATGTGGTAATTATCAGAAGTCGCACGATTCCATTCAATGAATGACACGTAGTGGCGGAGGAGAGAGAGGAACCACCCATATCATGCAAGTATTGTTCGTGCTAGTTGCTCGTGCGATATGAGTGAGGACTGTTAGATCTGGCAAAGGTGATGTAATAGCGGGGAGTGATCGGGCATGTTTGCTTTTATCAGATGCAATATGGGCTGATGGATTGGCGGGAGAAGATCGACGGCGGAAATGTTTTGTAATGAGTTATGAGCGCGTAAAGGCATATGGCTGGGTTTTATGGGCACTTTGAGCTTTTCCGCTTGGGGCTAAGGCCATACAGTGGGGGGGTTTGTCGGGTTAGAAGGTTAATTTGGGAAATGGGAAGGGTGAAATGTGATCGGGGTAAGAGGAGAAGGGGAAATTTACCTAGGGGCCCCTTTGACAGCAACAGAGTAGACCGAGCCTCCTTTTGACCCTCCAAAAGTCAACACTGAACCTCAGGGCTAACAGTACCTTTCACTTAAAGAACAACCCTCTAAAATAAAGTGCTTTAATAAAAAGAACTAGAAATTTTTTAATTTTTCATTAACAACACCAACAAGTTTAAGTTCTTTAGGGCCTTGGAATAGGTGAGTGGAGAGTTAACTCTCCAAGGCCACTCAAACTATCAAACATAGATGTTGAATAATGAGTGAAATCTAGTGTCGTTAAAAAGACTGGGAATGCTCCATGACTGGAAGTTAAGCACAAGGAAGAGTGAAGGCAAGGAAGAGAGATACCCCCTCTCCTACTTGTTGGATCCCGCCCCGAGACTGTTCCGCCCGGCTTTTGATATGAACTGGTGCCCTTAGTTTCTATTCCTATGGATCACATAGGTGGCTACGGAGGGGAATCCCATGGCACCTGAGGCAGACGTTGCATCACTTTC
Organism: Pinus tabuliformis; assembly: GCA_031772625.1. Lineage (NCBI taxonomy): Eukaryota > Viridiplantae > Streptophyta > Pinopsida > Pinales > Pinaceae > Pinus > Pinus tabuliformis. The sequence goes on from CM062807.1 coordinate 561,235,314, forward strand.
ATTAGTACTTTTGGAGGGTACTCTTGCGAAGATTGGGTGCTTGCACCGGCAAAGGCTTTTGTCTGGAGGTCAGCGTAACTATTTCTATTACCTTCGCTAGTATGCATTGGTCGTCACTATCCTAGACTATTTTCGGAAGGTCCTTGATTTTCACTTTCTTGTATTTTGGTGTCCGATCCTCATCACCAGAAGCGGAAATACTTGGAAGTAGCTTGATTGATTGTATCTTTTAGGGAATTTGTTAGAGAGTGCTCTTTTCGCCTAGTTATCCTAGCTTTATAAAATTTTGAGTCGACCAGTTCATCGATCTAGGGGGCTTCATGGGCTTTCACCTACGAGTGTTGAGCCTTCTCCTAGAAGGTGTAGGAGCAATTCTACTAGTGATTTCCAATCAGTGGCAGCAGACGCAACGGAGATTGATCCTTTGGTTGAAGCTATTGATTTACATAATAGACCTGGTATAAGTAGAGAGTTGGAGAGGAACACTCCAGTCCTTTCTAGAGTCCTCTTCCAGTCGAAAGACGTCATAGATGTTGAAGACTTTCTTAGTCTCCTTTGAATCCTAATTCTTCTCTTCCTCTCGATCATCTGGATGTTTTATTATACGTCGGGACTCCAGCCACAAGCCTTCAAGCCTCGATGTATATCGATATATTCCTTCGATGGCCACTACTGGGAGCATGGTTTCAATTGTGAGTGCTACTAGTGTGCAAACTCCTTTATGAGTACAAGGAGGAGGTACGATTTCCATACCTTCAATCACTCCTAGCACTGCAATTTTTGGCTCTACCTCCATTCCATCTTCGAGTGGGGGCACCCAAACTTTTTCCTCCGTCACTAGTTCTTTCCCCTTTGGAATGCCTACCAGCGCAATTCCTTTGGTTCTGTTAATTTTTCCATTTACTGCCTCCACGTCTATGACTTCCATGGCAAGTGGGTCCGCTTATTTTCAGGGATTCCCTTTTGGGAGTGATCATATACCACATTCTAACCCAACTTTAGGATCAATACATTTTCCCTCGATGGGTTAAAGTTATAATCCTTTCCAAGGATGGACTAACCCAGTTTTTAGCGGACTTGGAGTTGGGAATCAGTTCTCTTTTGGCCAACAGGGGAATATGTTGTATTCCTCCATGAGTTCATTCCAGAGTTTTTCTCCCTATGCTCATGCATGGAACCCTTACCAAGGGCTCTCTGCTCCATTCAACACCTCTCTAGGGGGAAATTTCACTAGATATGGAAATTTTTCGGCAGGAGTTGGACAAACTCTGATTTTTTCTGGGCCACAAGGTTCTCCTTATGGTTCAGTTTTTCTATGAATTACTTCAGGAAACCTAGTGCCTTCACAAATCCAGGGTATTCTTTTCAGAATGTTGGAAATTCTGCCCAGACCGGGTGGAATCCTTAGGGTCCTCCGCACTTACCTTTCCTGGCAATGTTAAACTTGCCAGATCTATCCAAATTGACTAATGATCTAATCCGATATAACCTGGCTTGGCCTCTGGTTCCAACCAAACTTTCGTCAAATATACCCAAATTCGAAGGGAAACCTGGTGAAGATCTGGGATACCATATAACCACTTTCCACTTATGGTGTTCATCGAACTCCCTGATATATTATTCAATCAGGTTGAGATTATTTCAACACACCCTAACTGGGAATGCATCTAAATGGTACATTGAACTCCCAGGGGGCACCTTCGCTTTGTTCGGTGATTTGGCTACTATATTTTTAAACCATTTTCAGTTGCCCGTTCGTTATGATGATGGAACTGATCTATTGGCTAATTTCCACCAAGACTAGGCAACCCACATTTCGGATCATATACAGGAATGGAGGAGAAGGAAGAAGCTCATTAAAGCCAATATTCCACAAGAATTCTTTCTTGAATGGTTTCTTAAATCCTTTCATCCCGAGATTTCTAAGGACGTATCGCTCTCCAGTATATTCACCGAAGAAATGCTATTTTTAGAGCCCAACATCTAGAACTTATATATTCTCAATCTGGGGTTCTTCAGAAAAAATTTCCTGATGCTCCCAGGTCCAAGGTTGATTCAGCCAATCCGAAGCTAGGTCCTCATGCCAACAGGCTAGTCGGATCAATCGATACTAACACGGCTAACCTGCTAAATCAATTGCATCAGTTGTCTTTACAAAGTGCTTCTTCTATGCAGGCATCTCCATCAATGCATGTGCCTTCTCAACCTTCATCTATAAATGTCGTTCAAACTTCTAACCCTAAATGAAACCAACAATATGATGGGAAGAAGAAAGGACATGGCAGGAAAAAGAATCAGGGTGGGAAGGGTAATGCAAACAAACCCGGAAATGGTGTTGGATGGGGTAAAAAAGAGTCTAAGAAGAAAGTAAATTTTCCATGCAAGTTATGCAATGGTGACCATTTGACTCATCTTTTCCCTAAGATTCAAGATGCTCAGTGCTTGTTGGTTCAGCAAGGGTCTTCTAGCTCCCAAGTTGTGCTAACTAACCCTTTTCCCCAAGGGCAGCAGTTGCTTGCTGGCATGAATTCTAGTATCGGTACCCTCGCTGGGGGCAACCAGGAAGGGGAAAATACATCAAATGTTTACATGATGAGTTCACATATTGATATTGCTACACGATCACATGATTATGGTGAATCAGCATCGTCCAAGGCTAAGTCTACTCCTAATGTTTCATAGCCACTCCATATGGAGAGGCTCGTAGTTAAGTCTATACTTTGGACGCTGAAAGGCTCTGCAAAATGCTCTACCATTAACCCCAATGCTAAGGTAGCATAGAACTACTCTATTGAAGAAGATCTGGCTCAGATTCCTTGTGTTATGTCGGCGTCAGAGGTACTCCATTCGTGCCCAGCACAAAGGAGTGCATTGCTCACTACGATCGGAGCAGTTGATCCAAAAAAACTCTTGTTCTTACATTCGATATGTCAAACATTAAGAAGAGACCCCCACATCATATGGCTTTTCAAATCAAATCTACATATCGGAAGACTAATATCTTTCGAACTATAGTTGATGAGGGAGCTAATGAGCCTCATCATTAGGTAATTATGTGGGCCTTAATTCACCTCCTAACTTAGTCAAACCAACTTTTCTCACAACTTATTACATGTTTTTTATTATATTTTGTTTATGAGATGAGTTAGAGTTGGATATTATGCCTAGTGGACTAATATTCATTGAATGCAGGATCGAAGGAGAAAATCAAGGAATTTTGGCAAAGACTAAGGTTAAAACAATGGGACAAGGGAGAGGGATTGTAGGAGGTAAATCCTCCTCATTTACTTCTCCCCCATTCGAATATTCCTCCATTTATCACACCAGCTCAGAGTGCAAGCAGCCAAGTCATGAGGATTAGAAGGCAGTCGAGCAAGTGAGAGATAAAGAGCTAGTTTATCTAGATTTTGGGAGTCGAGCCTCCCTAATTTTAAGGAAGTTGTTGGGGACTTCAGTTGTATAAGTAGAGAGGCCTAGAGCCTCATTAGGATTCGAATTTTTGTTGTAAAACTCTAAGTTATTTTCGAGCTCCAGACTTGTGGAAGTTTTATTGATGTAATTTTTTGTTTTGGTAATAAGAATGAGTTTTGTTTTGAGCCAGCACTGAGTTAACTCAGAGGGTTGAATCTCTTGGGTTAGGGCCCAACCCTAGTAGCCAAGGCTCCTCTTTCTTGTATATGTATGTTTATATTAGTCTCATAGCTTCATTGTTAATTTTCCTTTAGATGTATTTTCATTGCTAGTAGTGTAGCTTGGATTGGTTGTTTATTAGTTTGCTTCCATTTGTGCCTTACTTGAATTGCAGGTTAGTAAGGATAAAAGGATCACCACAAGGTTATCAATAGGTATCTTTGCCTCATTTCCTCCCTATGGGATCATGATTTGAGGAAGGGACCCTTATGCAGCCCCAAAAACACAGATTTCTATGAGCTTTAAAGTTTACTGTATTTAAGTTAGCATTTGATCAGCTTTTCAAAATAGAATTTCATTACCATCTCCTCTATATTCGTTCTTGTAGTAGATCTCATCCATGCTTTCATTCCTTTCAGCAACTTTCCTCATGCATAATGTAGGCAGTTAGTTCATTAATTCTGCTTTTCTAGCTTATGAGAGAATGCTTCTTGTTTACATAGCTTTTTGGAAATTATACATCTTTTATGCAGCGCAGGTGCTTTAGGAGTAGACAAAGACTTCATAGCCAGCAACCACCTTCCACTTCATCCACCATAGTCGTTCCTTGTTTTCACCATTGCCTTCACTAGTTTTCATCATTTTACATAGAAATTCTTCCAAGCACATTGAGCGAATCCAACCACTTCTGAGTGATCCTAGACCTTTTCTCACTCCATTATACCCATCAACCAATTTCCCTAAGTCTTCCATCACCTCCAACACCTCACATCTTGCTCTCGGCTGTATCCTATAGGTTTACAGGGAATCCTGTAGGTTTCTAGTACATCCTGTAGGTTTCCCTGAAATGCCCTGTTTTGAGGCCGAGTTGAGGGAAAACCTCTAGGAAGCCACCAAAGGTCACCCAGGGGTCTCCCACACCATCCAACCATATCCTAACCCTTCCATCCGTCCTCCAACATCCTTAATTCACTTTCCACATCACAAAAAGAAATTAGTTTGCATACTTGATTTTGCATGAAAAGACAAAAAGACAAAAACAGATTTATTTCAGTCCCTTTACTTGCACATTAGTGATGTTTAATGTTGTTTACTTCCATGCTTATATAGTAGCATTTGGTTCATGTTAATTTAGTGTTATTGCAAAGCATAGTTTCTTGGCAGTTAATTAGGAAATGGTGTGATTTAGCATTGAATTTCAGTCTTTTTTATTATTGCAGTAGATAGCTCTCCCTTAGAGTAGACTTCCATTTCTTCCATCAAGGAACCAAGCTTCTTCTGACTCCATAGAAGTCTGGCTTGAAAACCCCAGTGGTCTCTCGCCAGCTGAACAGTGACAAAAGGAAAAACCATCACTTTTACTTGTGTATACAGCATTGTCACCTCGAAGTTTGTACGAACCTCGAGTTGATAAAGTAAAGTTGGTAGCTCAGGAGTTGCAACATTCTTGCTGAAATACTGGCACTCATCACTTTTTGGTGCCATTGTTTGGGAGGTGTCTGAGTAAAATGTGGTTACTGCTTTCTTTCTTCTATTTCTTGTCTCTAATATTCTGTTGTTAGTTTATTTCTGCAAAAGTATTTTAGTTGCTTCCTTTTTCATTGTACATTTTTTGCTTTCCTTTCCATTCTGCAAGCAATATTTCAATTCAGCAAGTAGTTTTTTCATTCAGTCAGTAGTTTTCATTTAATCAACAATTTCAATTCTGCAAAGTACTTTCCAAGTTTGAAAAAAAACACAAAACCAAACCAAAAACATTTCCTTTCATGCCTCGTAGGAATAGGGACAACTTAGGGAAAAATTTTCCAAATACCCCCACTGCATCAAACAACCAACCTTCCCTCTTCTTCGGTGGTTGTGAACTGGAGGAACCCTTAGGTGAGAAACCTAACATATTTGAAGAACCTACAGGGGAAGAAGAAGAAGAAGAACCCATTCCTATTGAACCAATGGTTGAAAACAGAAATGATAGAGGGAATAGAGAGAGAGTTGAGGGTGCCTTCCCCATCAGGGAAACCAATGTGGACACTAAGATGAAAAATATAAGCCCCTCTGCCCTAACTCATTTCCATGGCTTGACCACAGAAGATCCTAACACTTTCCTATTTGATTTTGTTGTTATATTCTGAACCTATGACTATACAGATGATGAGCAGAAGTTAAAACTATTTCCATCTACCCTCAAGGATGCAGCATTGTGTTGGTTCATGGATTTACCTGGGGATAGCATCACAACTTGGGCTCAAATTCAGAAAGCCTTTAACAACAAGTATCGAGACTACTATAGGTCAAAGAATACTCAAGAGAAATTTTTTAGGACCATAGGCAATGATGAATCCCTAGAGGATTATGAAGAAAGATTCCAACTAAGTTACAAAAGGGCCAGGTGCACACTTGACCCTGAGTCACTAAAGTTGGTCCTGCTTAGGGCAGTAAGGGAAGATCTTCTGGATACCCTACACTTGTTAGTAGGAGGAGATATCTACCAATTACCCTATGAGGATATCAAGACCGTCTTTAGAAAACATTCTAGGGCAGCTAGTAAAATGGGTAGGAGTAGTCAACCTATGGTCAGTACATCCTCTTCCAACTCATCCATCAATGGTGAAATTGGAAACATGCTGGAAGATTTCAAGAGTGGGATGTTGCAAACCCTTGCCTTACAAATGGACACTATACACATTAAGAGAAAGCAGGAGGAAGTAGAGAGAGCCTTGGCCATTTTCTGTCCTAGATGCACCAGGAGGCACCCTAAAATGAATATCCATTGAATTCTATTGAAATTTTCTCAATCTGTGAAGAAAACTGCTCCACAGACAAGTGCCCTTCTTTTCATGGACTCAAAGTTGCATATCAAGGAGCTGAAGGGGTCACTGAGTAGCTCTGCTACATAAACCAAAGGAGACCTCATGGGCCTAGGCCATAACAATAGGGCATGCAAGGGTCATCCCATGCATATTACAACCCCAACCAAACCACATCCATACCTTCTTGGGACCCCCTACTCATCCTTCCTGGTCTACACCTCCTCCTTGGTCCTTTGCATCTTAGTATCACTCCCAGCTAGCCAGCCAGTCATTTTAACCATATGCTTCGCCACAACCTCAGTGGAATGCACCACCCCAGGGGTGGAGGCCCCAATACAACAATGCTCCAACTTTATTGCCTCCACCACTTGCCCAACCAAAACTATTACACTCTGCTCCACCCAAGCAACCCTAGATGCCTACCCAGCCAAATCTGAACCTGAACAACAGACAGGCTCAGCAAGTATATAGTGGAGATACATCATATCCAACTTATGTTGTGGAAATCCAGGAGATTAAACTAAGATCTCGGAGAGTTCTCCTAGATAACCAACCTCCACCTCCACCTAGGGAGGTTAAGGAAGAAATATAGGAAAGCATTCTTAAAGTAAATCCACCCTTTCCTGAGAGATTAACCCAACCACTCCAGCCTACCTTAGAAGAGATTGAACTTCTGGGAGAATTGAAAAATCTATCTGTGAATATTCCACTTCTCCAAGCAATAAAAGATGTTCCTATTTACAATAATTTGATTAAGGAGAAGTGCTTCAAGCATCCAAGGAGTCAAAGAAGAGATGCCCCTACCATTAATGTCATTGGACAGTTTTCCAACTTAATGCTGGGGCAGGTAATTTTTCCAAAGTATTTGGACCCTGGAAGCCCATTAGTAGATGTGCACATCAATGGCACCATTGTCCCACACACTTTGATCAATCTTGGGGCTGCCATTAATGTGATGACCAAGGACACCATGCTCAATTTCAACCTCAAAGGTACATTGAGGAAGACCACAATAGTTCCACAACTTGCAGACATCTCCACAGTGACCCCTGAGGGGATTGTGGAGAATGTGATGGTCTCCATTGACTCTTGAGAGTACCCTATAGATTTCCTAGTTCTCCAGACTAAGGCTAGTCTTACTGGTTACCCTCTCATCTTTGGGAGACCCTGGTTGGCCACTATCAATGCTTACCATTGACTCTTGGGAGTACCCTACAGATTTCCTAGTTCTCCAGCCTAAGTCTAAGCTCATTAGTTACCCTCTCATCCTTGGGAGACACTGGTTGGCTATTGTCGATGCTTACATCAACTACAGAGATGGGAATATGACCATCAAGAATGGGCATATGTCCAAGCAGTTAGTCCTATACCCTCCTACTCAGCCATCTCTAGAGCATGATTTACCTTTATGGTTGGAGGAGGAGGAAGAAGATGAAGTTTATTCCACCCAACTTTATACTTTAGAAACAACCATGGGAGGAGGACAGTAGGATGAAGATGATTTGATTGAACACCTACTCAAAAGACCAACTCCCAGTACATTGCCCTTAAGATGTACTAAAGGAAACCCAGACCAATCATCCAATTGACCTATGCTTGGCCGATTCCAACCCCCTCCATGTCAAAACCATAGAATTTGGCCCTGAGAGAACCTTGAAAATCAATCCATCTCTTTCTTCTCTCCAAGAAGAGAAGTTATGCAACATGCTAAAGGAACATCTAGATGCCTTCGCTTGGAGTTACAAAGAAATGAAGGGAGTGCACCCCTCATTGTGTACTCACCACATATACATCAAATAAGGTTGCAAGCTAGTCCGACAACCCCAAAGGAGGATGAATCCAGCTCTTAAAGATATAGTCAAAGAAGAACTGAAAAAACTGCTAGATGCAGGATTCATTTACTCTATCTGCGACAGTGAGTGGGTCTCTTCTTTAGTGTTAGTTCCAAAGAAAAATAGTAAGTGGGGGATTTGTTTCGATTATAGGGATTTGAACAAAGCCACAAAGAAGGACCATTTTCCTCTACCTTTCATTGACCAAGTGCTAGATGGCCTGGCAAGGAAAAAAAATTTCTCTTTCCTAGATGGATTCAGCAGGTACAACCAAATCCAGATCAGCCCAAAAGACCAAGATAAAACCACCTTCACTTTTCCTTGGGGTACTTTTTCCTATAGGGTCCTTCCTTTTGGCATATGTAATGCTCCTGCCACTTTCCAAAGATAACTCCTGAGTATTTTTGCCAAGTTAGTCCATGATGCGGTAGAAATTTATATGGATAATTTTACACCTTATGGCTTTGATTTTCAAGAGGCTCTGTCCAACCTAGGGAAAGTACTGCACAAATGCATTGAAATGAACCTGTCTCCCAGTCTCGAAAAATGTGAATTCTTTATGACTGCAGGGATCGTGCTAGGTCATTCAATATCTCAGCAAGGACTATAGGTGGACCCAAACAAAATAGCTATCATCCAAAGGGTCCCACATCCTCAAAAGCAGAGAGATGTCAAAAGTTTCCTAGGGTTAGCTAGATACTACCTAAGGTTCATAAAGGACTTCAGCAAGTTGGCCTCCCTTTATTTGGTTTGTTGGCCAAGCACTCTGAGTTTATATGGTCAAAAAGTTGTCAAGATGCCTTAGACACCCTAAAGAACAAGTTAACCATTGCACCGATTCTCTGAGGCCCAAATTGGGCCCTTCCTTTTCATATTCATGTTGATGCCTCACACAAATCCATAGGAGTAGCCATACGTCAGATAGATGAAAATTTTCCTTATGCTATCTACTTTATCAGTAAGAATTTGTCAAAGGCTAAACTGAAGTACACAGTAACGGAAAAGGAACTCCTGGCTATTGTGCATTCATTGAACAAATTTAGGCATTACATTACAGGATATCAAACATTTGTACATACTGACCATGTTGTAATAAAATATTTAATGAATAAACCAGATGTGAATGCTCGGATTATAAGATGGTTACTTTTATTACAATGGTTTGATATAACTATTGTTGATAAGCCCGGTAAGGAAAATGTGGTTGCAGACTTTTTGTCCAGATTAAATTTGCCTGCAGGTGAAGAAGGAATGGTTGATGACTAGTTACCAGATGAGCACTTATTTGCTATTTGAGTTCTCTCTCCATTGTTTGCATATATATCAAACTATTTGGTATCTGCACAGTTCCCACCGAACTTGTCCTCTAAAGAGAAAAGCAAGATAGTAAGGAAGAGCGCCCCCTTCACTTGGATTGGGGGAAATCTCTTCAAACTTGGCCCAGATCAAATCTTGAGAAGGTGTGTCAGGGAGGAGGAATTATTTGACATCCTTCTGACCTATCATGATGGGCCTTGTGGAGATCAGTTTGCAGCAAAGAGGACATCATTCAAAGTGTTGCAAGTAGGCTATTATTGGCCCACTCTTCATCAAGATGTGAAAAGATATACTAGTCAGTGTGATCGGTGCCAAAGGATGAGAAGGCTTATTCTGAGAGATGAAATGCCTCTACGGCCTCAAGTGACTTTCGAGCCATTTGACAAGTGGGGCATGGACTTCATTGCACCTATTGACCCTCCTTCCAAGGAAAAACAGTACATCATTGTGTGCACTGACTATCTGACTAAGTGGGTTGAAACCAAGAAAATTAAGGTAGCAACAGAAGAGAAGGTAGCTGAATTCCTAAGGGAGAATGTATTTAAAAAATTTGGGTACCCTAGAGAGCTGGTCACAGACTAAGGCAGCTAATTTACCTCCAACATGATTGAAGACTTTCTCAGCCAGCACAATATCAAGCATAGAACCTCCACTCCTTGTCATCCACAAGTTAATGGATAAGTGGAGGTGACCAATGGAGCGAATGGAGGGAATCTTGACCAAAGTGGTAAGCAGCAAAAGGAAGGATTGGGAAGATAGACTAGTTGAGGCCACCTAGGCCTATAATACCACCTGGAAGACCACCACTGGATTCACACCCTATGAGCTGGTCTATGGGAAAAAGGCCCTGATGTCCATTGAATTTGAGTATAACACATTGAGAATGGCAACCCAACTAGATCTAGACCTCAATAGTGCACCAAAAGAGAGATTGCTCCAGTTGAATTGTTTAGATGAGTTGAGAATGCAGGCCCTCCTACATACAGAGGTAATTCAACTTCAGAGGAAGATCTGGCATGATAAAAACATCAAGGAAAAACAATTTCAAGAAGGTGATTAGTCTTTGTTATATGATTCTAGGTATAAAGACTTCAAGGGCAAGTTAAGGACAAGATAGCTAGGACCTTGTATTGTAGAAAGATGCCATGATAATGGTTTAGTACAGATTAGAACCATAGATGAAGAGGCCATTCCTATACTTGTTAATGGACACCGATTGAAAATTTACAAGAGACCATTGTCAAAACAAGAGTTCATTAATGGTATCAATAAAACAGTGATGGTAGTGGAGCAAGTTTCAACTCCTACCTCATCAAATCACTGGGAGAAAAATAAATAAATAAATAAGGACTCAGGTGAAAACCTCCATGAGGCGCCTGAGTCCCACTATCGGGTTGAAAACCTCTTGGGGTGGCCCAATGGTGTCCAAAAAAAAAATGAGAATAAAAATATCCCTGGGTGAAAACCTCTCTTGGGGCGCCCAAGGAAAACAGCTAGGATGAAAACCTCTCAGAGGCAGCCTAGTTGTTTCCAAAAAAAAAAAAAGAGGAAAACGAGAAAAATCATGAGAATTTCTATTTTGCAGGGCAGCAAGAAGGACGATCAGAGAGAAAAGGAGGATCACAAGGAGACCTATTTCACTCACATTTTTATTTTTCCACTCATTTTCATTCATCACTCCACCATTTCTTTCATTTTTTCCACTCCTTTGCTTCAATTTATGAGGGGACTGTGTTTTCTACAGGATCCCGTGTAAACCTACAGGATCCCCTGAAAACCTACAGGATGATCCTATAAGAATTACAGTGACCCAGAAATCCTACAGTAAGCGACCCTAAGGCAAAAAAATGACCTTCTATGTCAATAAAATAGCACCCCTAAATCATCATTCCATGACCATATGTATGTCCACCTTCATCACCCCTGCATTCACCCTTAAAAAGAAAATAGTTTCAAAAGAAAAAAAATCACAGTCTTCAAAAAAAGAAGGAAATAGAGAGCAAAAGGGAGCATCACCTGAGAACTTCTCATTCTTCAAACTCTTAGTCTCCCTCTCCATCCATGTCACCATCCTCAAAATCCCAGCAAAGTGTATGATTAAGATTTCTGAGGGAGAAGTAGCTACAGGACGTCCTGTAGGAAATCCTATAACAGCCTATCCCACAGAATACAAATCATAAGAATGTTGGCATTATGTTCTCTGGTATGGCTATATGTTACAGATGTTGTACTTAATGGCAACTCCCATGACAAGGCTCTCATTTTATTGAAAAATAAGAAGGACGTAGGATATCAGTTCAGAAGGTGCGTACCCGCAGGTACACCTTGCAGCGACCGCATCCAGAGACGCAGGCCAGCCATTCAGGAGGTGCGTCCACCCAGTGCACACATTTCAAGGCAGCGAAAAGCTCACGTGGGGGTTTCTTGTGTTTTACTCTTGGTATCTAGCCGACGGTATTGTGTTATTATGGTGTCGGCTCGTGGTATTGTTCCATGATTTGAGGAGGAGCTTGCCTATATAAAGCAAAGGAGATCATTTGGTTTAAGCATGATTTTGGTTGAATATCTTATGACGGCTAGATCTGGTCTAGATCTAAACAAGGCGAATCTACTGATGGACCGAGATCTCTTCGGCGCATGTTCAGATCTATAGATCTGACTGTCTGGGTTACTTCTGAAGTCTTGAAATCATCTATGCCCGGAGGGACGCAGGTGCAGTAAGGGTTCAGGTGCTCCGGGACGCAGGCGCAGAAGGGTTCAGGTGCGTCGGGACGCAGGCGCAGAAGGGTTCAGGTGCGTCGGGACGCAGGCAGTTCAATAGACTCAGAGCGAGGGACGCAGGCTAGCAGTTGAGCAGGGTGCGTCCGGGACGCAGGCTAGCAGTTGAGCAGGGTGAGTCCGGGAAGCAGGCTAGCAGTTGAGCAGGGTGAGTCCGGAAGCAAGCTAGCAGTGGAGCAGGGTGCTTCCTTCTCTTAAAATCTTTGTTTATCATTGTTGTGTTCTGGGTTTGGTCCTATTATTGTTGATCTAGTTACTACAGTTGATTGGGTGATTCTCTCATACTTGATGATCAATTGATGCTTATGGATCCAGTTTGAAAATTTATGAAAAGTGGTCCTTGTAAGAAAAGAAGTAGGGGGTTGTAGCTCCCTTCCAGGAGAGACTGGAAAACGAGAGAGAGTTGTAGCTCTCTGCAGGTTGCAGCCTGCGTACTGGTAAAGGACTGCACCAGTACAAAACCATTGTAAAAGAAGTTTCTAATTTGAAAGAAGATAGAGACATATTGCAGCAGGTGGTTTTCACCCACATTGGGTTTCCACCTTACATCTTGTGTTCTTTGGTGTGACTATCTGTTTTCTTTGTTCATGCACATTATTTTATGGTACTGACATGCAAATATAATTCAAAGATCAAATAAGGAAGGTTCATTAAAAGAATTAGATAATACTGATTCACCCCCCCCCCTCTCAGTATTATTTCCAACAATTGGTATCGGAGCAGGTCCTTCTGAGGAAGCTTGATCGCTTAAAGGAAAAGATCCATCAGAATGGCTAATCCAGAAAGAGAGGCACACATCAGGCCACCAGTCTTTGACGGGAACAATTTTACTCACTGGAAGATAAGAACCACTGCATATCTACAATCACTTGGAGCAGAAGTTTGGGGAATCGTAGAAGGAGGATACAAATTCCCATCAGCAACTCCTACAGATCCAGCAGAGAAAAAGCAATATGAGCTCAATGCCAAAGCTGTTACTGTCCTATTGAGTAGTTTGACTCAATCAGAATTTATGAAGATCATGCATTTCAAATCAGCTAAGGAAATATGGGACAAAATCGTCACAAGCTACGAAGGAGATGATCAGGTAAAAAGAGCAAAGCTTCAAACTCTCAGAATCCGGTATGAAACTCTTAAGATGCGTAATAATGAAAGCATAGCTAATTATTTCCTGCGTATGGATGAGATTGTGAATTGTATGAGGGATCTGGGTGAAGAATTTGAGGAAGTTGTCTTAGTTGAAAAAGTTTTGAGATCTCTGTCTGCTAAATTTGACTCTAAAGTATCTGCCATAGAAGAAAAGGAGAATGTGCAGAAAATCACCATGTCACAACTTCATGGGATCTTAACTGCTTTTGAAATGCGACAAGAGGTACCACCAGAGGCTGCATTCGAAGTATCAGAGGAAGAAGATGAGGTAAATTTTGTTAAGAATCTTGAACAGGGAACTGGACGGTTCAAAGGTAAGCTACCTTTCAAATGTTTTCTATGTGGTAGAGTTGGTCACTATGCTGCTAGATGTCCTCAAAACAAAGGAAAGATATCTGAAGAAGATGGTAGAAGCTATTATACCCATATTAAAAGTTCATTCAATGATAGTGAAGATATTAGAAGTCTCATGGCACATAAGAAGAAGAATGCTTCATCCAATAATAGCGAAGATATTAAAAGTCTCATGGCACATGAAGAGAAGAATGCAGAAACTGAAGAAGTTGCCAAATTAAAAGAACAATTGGAGACAGAAATCAGGGTAAGGGAGCAATTGCAGGATATAGTAAAGGATCAGAGTACAACTATTCAGAAACTTGAATCAAGGATCCTCTCTCTAAAAGAAGATCTTAAAAAATCAAGAGAACAGAACAAAGAAGATCTTGAAGATCAAGAACATGAAGTGATCAAACTAAAGCGACAAGTGGAAGAAGGAAGAAAAGCTGAAGAAGACCTAAGGAATCAATATCTGAAAAAGGAAGAACAACATCAAGTTGAGGTAAATATCTTGAAAGGTAAAATAGAAGAAAAGGATAAGCTTTTACGATTTCAAGATAGTACTAAAGTCTTGGATGATATTCTTAATAGTCAAAGGTCTCCTGCTATCAAGACTGGTCTTGGTTTTCATGAATATGTTGAAGGTGAATCTAGTTCACAAGGTGAGGCAAGAAACTCTAATGAGAAATCTGAAATGCTCAACAAGGAACAACCAAGGAAAGAAATTCCTCAAGGAAGATCCTTTACTCCTAACTATGATAGACGATTATTTCCTCCACTAAAAAATGTTGAATGTTATGTATGTCATAATCTTGGACATGTTGCAGCCAGATGTAGAAGTAGAATGGTTCAAGACAGATCATCGCATCCCCGGTATTTCAGAGGATATTGTTTTGCCTGCAATGCATATGGACACAAAGCAATTGATTGTGATAGAAGGAACATGAAAAATGTAAGATGTTATACATGCAACAACTATGGGCATAAAGCAAGGGAATGCAGGAGTAGATTTCAAAATTCAAAACAAAAGGACCATACATCATCACAGTTGCAGGAATTGAAGAAGACAGAGACAGAAAGGTGTGGCATAATTCAGACAGCGGACATAACAGACACAGGGGAATCTGAAAGTGATGAAATTCAGTATGCCATCTTGCATACGCTGATATAATGAAGACAAGTCGCGTATATACGCGAGTTACAGGCTGCAAAGTCGCATATATGAAGAAAGGGCAGCAGAACAGACTCAGGTTCAGTCATGGTTGGCTCAGGCTCAGGGGGAGCAAAACAGACTCAGGAAATGGTTCAGTCATGGTTGGCTCACAGGTTCAGGGGGAGCATATAATGCATTGTTGGCATTATGGAGGATGGTCAGAAGGAGATCTTGCTGCAATATGTCTCTATCTCTTTCATGGTGGATTATGGTTCTTTGTTGCAGATCTGGTTCATTTTCAGGAGGAGCATGATCTTAGGGGGAGCATACCCCTTTGCCCTTGATGTCAAAGGGGGAGAATTAAGCTGAAGATTGTAAGGTTGCCATCAAGTCCAAAGGGGGAGATTGTTGGCATTATGTTCTCTGGTATGGCTATATGTTACAGATGTTGTACTTGATGGCAACTCCCATGACAAGGCTCTCATTTTATTGAAAAATAAGAAGGACGCAGGATATCAGTTCAGAAGGTGCGTACCCGCAGGTACACCTTGCAGGGACCGCGTCCAGAGACGCAGGCCAGCCATTCAGGAGGTGCGTCCACCCAGTGCACACATTTCAAGGCAGAGAAAAGCTCACGTGGGGGTTTCTTGTGTTTTACTCTTGGTATCTAGCCGACGGTATTGTGTTATTATGGTGTCGGCTCGTGGTATTGTTCCATGATTTGAGGAGGAGCTTGCCTATATAAAGCAAAGGAGATCATTTGGTTTAAGCATGGTTTTGGTTGAATATCTTATGAGGGCTAGATCTGGTCTAGATCTAAACAAGGCGAATCTACTGATGGACCGAGATCTCTTCGGCGCATGTTCAGATCTATAGATCTGACTGTCTGGGTTACTTCTGAAGTCTTGAAATCATCTATGCCCGGAGGGACGCAGGTGCAGTAAGGGTTCAGGTGTGCCGGGACGCAGGCGCAGAAGGGTTCAGGTGCGTCGGGACGCAGGCGCAGAAGGGTTCAGGTGCGTCGGGACGCAGGCAGTTCAATAGACTCAGAGCGAGGGACGCAGGCTAGCAGTTGAGCAGGGTGCGTCCGGGACACAGGCTAGCAGTTGAGCAGGGTGAGTCCGGGAAGCAAGCTAGCAGTTGAGCAGGGTGAGTCCGGAAGCAAGCTAGCAGTGGAGCAGGGTGCTTCCTTCTCTTAAAATCTTTGTTTATCATTGTTGTGTTCTGGGTTTGGTCCTATTACTGTTGATCTAGTTACTACAGTTGATTGGGTGATTCTCTCATACTTGATGATCAATTGATGCTTATGGATCCAGTTTGAAAATTTATGAAAAGTGGTCCTTGTAAGAAAAGAAGTAGGGGGTTGTAGCTCCCTTCCAGGAGAGACTGGAAAACGAGAGAGAGTTGTAGCTCTCTGCAGGTTGCAGCCTGCGTACTGGTAAAGGACTGCACCAGTACAAAACCATTGTAAAAGAAGTTTCTAATTTGAAAGAAGATAGAGACATATTGCAGCAGGTGGTTTTCACCCACATTGGGTTTCCACCTTACATCTTGTGTTCTTTGGTGTGACTATTTGTTTTCTTTGTTCATGCACATTATTTTATGGTACTGACATGCAAATATAATTCAAAGATCAAATAAGGAAGGTTCATTAAAAGAATTAGATAATACTGATTCACCCCCCCCCCTCTCAGTATTATTTCCAACAATTGGTATCGGAGCAGGTCCTTCTGAGGAAGCTTGATCGCTTGAAGGAAAAGATCCATCAGAATGGCTAATCCAGAAAGAGAGGCACACATCAGGCCACCAGTCTTTGATGGGAACAATTTTACTCACTGGAAGATAGGAACCACTGCATATCTACAATCACTTGGAGCAGAAGTTTGGGGAATCGTAGAAGGAGGATACAAATTCCCATCAGCAACTCCTACATATCCAGCAGAGAAAAAGCAATATGAGCTCAATGCCAAAGCTGTTACTGTCCTATTGAGTAGTTTGACTCAATCAGAATTTATGAAGATCATGCATTTCAAATCAGCTAAGGAAATATGGGACAAAATCGTCACAAGCTACGAAGGAGATGATCAGGTAAAAAGAGCAAAGCTTCAAACTCTCAGAATCCGGTATGAAACTCTTAAGATGCGTAATAATGAAAGCATAGCTAATTATTTCCTGCGTATGGATGAGATTGTGAATTGTATGAGGGATCTGGGTGAAGAATTTGAGGAAGTTGTCTTAGTTGAAAAAGTTTTGAGATCTCTGTCTGCTAAATTTGACTCTAAAGTATCTGCCATAGAAGAAAAGGAGAATGTGCAGAAAATCACCATGTCACAACTTCATGGGATCTTAACTGCTTTTGAAATGCGACAAGAGGTACCACCAGAGGCCGCATTCGAAGTATCAAAGGAAGAAGATGAGGTAAATTTTGTTAAGAATCTTGAACAGGGAACTGGACGGTTCAAAGGTAAGCTACCTTTCAAATGTTTTCTATGTGGTAGAGTTGGTCACTATGCTGCTAGATGTCCTCAAAACAAAGGAAAGATATCTGAAGAAGATGGTAGAAGCTATTATACCCATATTAAAAGTTCATTCAATGATAGTGAAGATATTAGAAGTCTCATGGCACATAAGAAGAAGAATGCTTCATCCAATAATAGCGAAGATATTAAAAGTCTCATGGCACATGAAGAGAAGAATGCAGAAACTGAAGAAGTTGCCAAATTAAAAGAACAATTGGAGACAGAAATCAGGGTAAGGGAGCAATTGCAGGATATAGTAAAGGATCAGAGTACAACTATTCAGAAACTTGAATCAAGGATCCTCTCTCTAAAAGAAGATCTTAAAAAATCAAGAGAACAGAACAAAGAAGATCTTGAAGATCAAGAACATGAAGTGATCAAACTAAAGCGACAAGTGGAAGAAGGAAGAAAAGCTGAAGAAGACCTAAGGAATCAATATCTGAAAAAGGAAGAACAACATCAAGTTGAGGTAAATATCTCGAAAGGTAAAATAGAAGAAAAGGATAAGCTTTTACGATTTCAAGATAGTACTAAAGTCTTGGATGATATTCTTAATAGTCAAAGGTCTCCTGCTATCAAGACTGGTCTTGGTTTTCATGAATATGTTGAAGGTGAATCTAGTTCACAAGGTGAGGCAAGAAACTCTAATGAGAAATCTGAAATGCTCAACAAGGAACAACCAAGGAAAGAAATTCCTCAAGGAAGATCCTTTACTCCTAACTATGATAGACGATTATTTCCTCCACTAAAAAATGTTGAATGTTATGTATGTCATAATCTTGGACATGTTGCAGCCAGATGTAGAAGTAGAATGGTTCAAGACAGATCATCGCATCCCCGGTATTTCAGAGGATATTGTTTTGCATGCAATGCATATGGACACAAATCAATTGATTGTGATAGAAGGAACATGAAAAATGTAAGATGTTATACATGCAACAACTATGGGCATAAAGCAAGGGAATGCAGGAGCAGATTTCAAAATTCAAAACAAAAGGACCATACATCATCACAGTTGCAGGAATTGAAGAAGACAGACACAGAAAGGTGTGGCATAATTAAGACAGCGGACATAACAGACACAGGGGAATCTGAAAGTGATGAAATTCAGTATTCCATCTTGCATACGCTGATATAATGAAGACAAGTCGCGTATATACGCGAGTTACAGGCTGCAAAGTCGCGTATATGAAGAAAGGGCAGCAGAACAGACTCAGGTTCAGTCATGGTTGGCTCAGGCTCAGGGGGAGCAGAACAGACTCAGGAAATGGTTCAGTCATGGTTGGCTCACAGGTTCAGGGGGAGCATATAATGCATTGTTGGCATTATGGAGGATGGTCAGAAGGAGATCTTGCTGCAATATGTCTCTATCTCTTTCATGGTGGATTATGGTTCTTTGTTGCAGATCTGGTTCATTTTCAGGAGGAGCATGATCTTAGGGGGAGCATACCCCTTTGCCCTTGATGTCAAAGGGGGAGAATGAAGCTGAAGATTGTAAGGTTGCCATCAAGTCCAAAGGGGGTGATTGTTGGCATTATGTTCTCTGGTATGGCTATATGTTACAGATGTTGTACTTGATGGCAACTCCCATGACAAGGCTCTCATTTTATTGAAAAATAAGAAGGACGCAGGATATCAGTTCAGAAGGTGCGTACCCGCAGGTACACCTTGCAGGGACCGCGTCCAGAGACGCAGGCCAGCCATTCAGGAGGTGCGTCCACCCAGTGCACACATTTCAAGGCAGAGAAAAGCTCACGTGGGGGTTTCTTGTGTTTTACTCTTGGTATCTAGCCGACGGTATTGTGTTATTATGGTGTCGGCTCGTGGTATTGTTCCATGATTTGAGGAGGAGCTTGCCTATATAAAGCAAAGGAGATCATTTGGTTTAAGCATGGTTTTGGTTGAATATCTTATGAGGGCTAGATCTGGTCTAGATCTAAACAAGGCGAATCTACTGATGGACCTAGATCTCTTCGGCGCATGTTCAGATCTATAGATCTGACTGTTTGGGTTACTTCTGAAGTCTTGAAATCATCTATGCCCGGAGGGACGCATGTGCAGTAAGGGTTCAGGTGCGCCGGGACGCAGGCGCAGAAGGGTTCAGGTGCGTCGGGACGCAGGCGCAGAAGGGTTCAGGTGCGTCGGGACGCAGGCAGTTCAATAGACTCAGAGCGAGGGACGCAGGCTAACAGTTGAGCAGGGTGCGTCCGGGACGCAGGCTAGCAGTTGAGCAGGGTGAGTCCGGGAAGCAGGCTAGCAGTTGAGCAGGGTGAGTCCGGAAGCAAGCTAGCAGTGGAGCAGGGTGCTTCCTTCTCTTAAAATCTTTGTTTATCATTGTTGTGTTCTGGGTTTGGTCCTATTACTGTTGATCTAGTTACTACAGTTGATTGGGTGATTCTCTCATACTTGATGATCAATTGATGCTTATGGATCCAGTTTGAAAATTTATGAAAAGTGGTCCTTGTAAGAAAAGAAGTAGGGGGTTGTAGCTCCCTTCCAGGAGAGACTGGAAAACGAGAGAGAGTTGTAGCTCTCTGTAGGTTGCAGCCTGCGTACTGGTAAAGGACTGCACCAGTACAAAACCATTGTAAAAGAAGTTTCTAATTTGAAAGAAGATAGAGACATATTGCAGCAGGTGGTTTTCACCCACATTGGGTTTCCACCTTACATCTTGTGTTCTTTGGTGTGACTATCTGTTTTCTTTGTTCATGCACATTATTTTATGGTACTGACATGCAAATATAATTCAAAAATCAAATAAGGAAGGTTCATTAAAAGAATTAGATAATACTGATTCACCCCCCCCCCCCTCTCAGTATTATTTCCAACAATTGGTATCGGAGCAGGTCCTTCTGAGGAAGCTTGATCGCTTAAAGGAAAAGATCCATCAGAATGGCTAATCCAGAAAGAGAGGCACACATCAGGCCACCAGTCTTTGACGGGAACAATTTTACTCACTGGAAGATAAGAACCACTGCATATCTACAATCACTTGGAGCAGAAGTTTGGGGAATCGTAGAAGGAGGATACAAATTCCCATCAGCAACTCCTACAGATCCAGCAGAGAAAAAGCAATATGAGCTCAATGCCAAAGCTGTTACTGTCCTATTGAGTAGTTTGACTCAATCAGAATTTATGAAGATCATGCATTTCAAATCAGCTAAGGAAATATGGGACAAAATCGTCACAAGCTACGAAGGAGATGATCAGGTAAAAAGAGCAAAGCTTCAAACTCTCAGAATCCGGTATGAAACTCTTAAGATGCGTAATAATGAAAGCATAGCTAATTATTTCCTGCGTATGGATGAGATTGTGAATTGTATGAGGGATCTGGGTGAAGAATTTGAGGAAGTTGTCTTAGTTGAAAAAGTTTTGAGATCTCTGTCTGCTAAATTTGACTCTAAAGTATCTGCCATAGAAGAAAAGGAGAATGTGCAGAAAATCACCATGTCACAACTTCATGGGATCTTAACTGCTTTTGAAATGCGACAAGAGGTACCACCAGAGGCCGCATTCGAAGTATCAGAGGAAGAAGATGAGGTAAATTTTGTTAAGAATCTTGAACAGGGAACTGGACGGTTCAAAGGTAAGCTACCTTTCAAATGTTTTCTATGTGGTAGAGTTGGTCACTATGCTGCTAGATGTCCTCAAAACAAAGGAAAGATATCTGAAGAAGATGGTAGAAGCTATTATACCCATATTAAAAGTTCATTCAATGATAGTGAAGATATTAGAAGCCTCATGGCACATAAGAAGAAGAATGCTTCATCCAATAATAGCGAAGATATTAAAAGTCTCATGGCACATGAAGAGAAGAATGCAGAAACTGAAGAAGTTGCCAAATTAAAAGAACAATTGGAGACAGAAATCAGGGTAAGGGAGCAATTGCAGGATATAGTAAATGATCAGAGTACAACTATTCAGAAACTTGAATCAAGGATCCTCTCTCTAAAAGAAGATATTAAAAAATCAAGAGAACAGAACAAAGAAGATCTTGAAGATCAAGAACATGAAGTGATCAAACTAAAGCGACAAGTGGAAGAAGGAAGAAAAGCTGAAGAAGACCTAAGGAATCAATATCTGAAAAAGGAAGAACAACATCAAGTTGAGGTAAATATCTTGAAAGGTAAAATAGAAGAAAAGGATAAGCTTTTACGATTTCAAGATAGTGCTAAAGTCTTGGATGATATTCTTAATAGTCAAAGGTCTCCTGCTATCAAGACTGGTCTTGGTTTTCATGAATATGTTGAAGGTGAATCTAGTTCGCAAGGTGAGGCAAGAAACTCTAATGAGAAATCTGAAATGCTCAACAAGGAACAACCAAGGAAAGAAATTCCTCAAGGAAGATCCTTTACTCCTAACTATGATAAACGATTATTTCCTCCACTAAAAAATGTTGAATGTTATGTATGTCATAATCTTGGACATGTTGTAGCCAGATGTAGAAGTAGAATGGTTCAAGACAGATCATCGCATCCCAGGTATTTCAGAGGATATTGTTTTGCCTGCAATGCATATGGACACAAAGCAATTGATTGTGATAGAAGGAACATGAAAAATGTAAGATGTTATACATGCAACAACTATGGGCATAAAGCAAGGGAATGCAGGAGCAGATTTCAAAATTCAAAACAAAAGGACCATACATCATCACAGTTGCAGGAATTGAAGAAGACAGAGACAGAAAGGTGTGGCATAATTCAGACAGCGGACATAACAGACACAGGGGAATCTGAAAGTGATGAAATTCAGTATTCCATCTTGCATACGCTGATATAATGAAGACAAGTCGCGTATATACGCGAGTTACAGGCTGCAAAGTCGCGTATATGAAGAAAGGGCAGCAGAACAGACTCAGGTTCAGTCATGGTTGGCTCAGGCTCAGGGGGAGCAGAACAGACTCAGGAAATGGTTCAGTCATGGTTGGCTCACAGGTTCAGGGGGAGCATATAATGCATTGTTGGCATTATGGAGGATGGTCAGAAGGAGATCTTGCTGCAATATGTCTCTATCTCTTTCATGGTGGATTATGGTTCTTTGTTGCAGATCTGGTTCATTTTCAGGAGGAGCATGATCTTAGGGGGAGCATACCCCTTTGCCCTTGATGTCAAAGGGGGAGAATTAAGCTGAAGATTGTAAGGTTGCCATCAAGTCCAAAGGGGGAGATTGTTGGCATTATGTTCTCTGGTATGGCTATATGTTACAGATGTTGTACTTGATGGCAACTCCCATGACAAGGCTCTCATTTTATTGAAAAATAAGAAGGACGCAGGATATCAGTTCAGAAGGTGCGTACCCGCAGGTACACCTTGCAGGGACCGCGTCCAGAGACGCAGGCCAGCCATTCAGGAGGTGCGTCCACCCAGTGCACACATTTCAAGGCAGAGAAAAGCTCACGTGGGGGTTTCTTGTGTTTTACTCTTGGTATCTAGCCGACGGTATTGTGTTATTATGGTGTCGGCTCGTGGTATTGTTCCATGATTTGAGGAGGAGCTTGCCTATATAAAGCAAAGGAGATCATTTGGTTTAAGCATGGTTTTGGTTGAATATCTTATGAGGGCTAGATCTGGTCTAGATCTAAACAAGGCGAATCTACTGATGGACCGAGATCTCTTCGGCGCATGTTCAGATCTATAGATCTGACTGTCTGGGTTACTTCTGAAGTCTTGAAATCATCTATGCCCGGAGGGACGCAGGTGCAGTAAGGGTTCAGGTGCGCCGGGACGCAGGCGCAGAAGGGTTCAGGTGCGTCGGGACGCAGGCGCAGAAGGGTTCAGGTGCGTCGGGATGCAGGCAGTTCAATAGACTCAGAACGAGGGACGCAGGCTAGCAGTTGAGCAGGGTGTGTCCGGGACGCAGGCTAGCAGTTGAGCAGGGTGAGTCCGGGAAGCAGGCTAGCAGTTGAGCAGGGTGAGTCCGGAAGCAAGCTAGCAGTGGAGCAGGGTGCTTCCTTCTCTTAAAATCTTTGTTTATCATTGTTGTGTTCTGGGTTTGGTCCTATTACTGTTGATCTAGTTACTACAGTTGATTGGGTGATTCTCTCATACTTGATGATCAATTGATGCTTATGGATCCAGTTTGAAAATTTATGAAAAGTGGTCCTTGTAAGAAATGAAGTATGGGGTTGTAGCTCCCTTCCAGGAGAGACTGGAAAACGAGAGAGAGTTGTAGCTCTCTGCAGGTTGCAGCCTGCGTACTGGTAAAGGACTGCACCAGTACAAAACCATTGTAAAAGAAGTTTCTAATTTGAAAGAAGATAGAGACATATTGCAGCAGGTGGTTTTCACCCACATTGGGTTTCCACCTTACATCTTGTGTTCTTTGGTGTGACTATCTGTTTTCTTTGTTCATGCACATTATTTTATGGTACTGACATGCAAATATAATTCAAAGATCAAATAAGGAAGGTTCATTAAAAGAATTAGATAATACTGATTCACCCCCCCCCCCCTCTCAGTATTATTTCCAACAAAGAACAGCAATCTTCCAGCATGATGATCTAAGAGAAGAAGGAACTCCAAAGTAGCAGCACCACCATCATCTTCAACACCAAGTACCTGCACAACAAAAGAATCATCAGAGAACAACAACAACAACAACAAAAAGGAAGAAAAATAGCATGCAACCAATACACACAGCAAGCACCTCTGGTCTTCAACAACTGCAGGAAGGTATTAGCACAACAGGTAAGTATCCCGCTCACTCTCTCATGTGCATAATGTAGTCAAAGATGTAAAGGTTACGAGTAAGTTGGTTTATAAGCTAAAGGTGGCTAGTTAACTTGGCCACCTTCAATCAGTGAACAAAGACAAAACAATTTGTCCTCTCACACGTGGCAGCAGTCAACTCAAAAACAGAAGGAGAAGGACAAAAGCAGTTAAGGTTATGGAAGCATGAAGTGGGAGTTGATTACAAGGATTGGGGAATGATGAGGTGGTAGTGGGCACCAACGGCCCAAAAATGGAAACCGTACCTCGGCTGCCAGCACACCACCTCACCCCAAATGACCGTAAGAGGAAATAATCGTCGTCCCCATGCATTCATGCATTCATTTCCTCAAGGCTTACTCTCACAAGTCACTCTCATACCTAGGCAACCTACAAAAAGGAAAACTCCATCATTTTTCTGCACAGGAAATCCTACAGGATTGCACACAGGATTCCTACAGGATATACAGAGACAGTCTACAGGATAGGCTGGGAGGAGTTTCAGGGGGGAAAATATGGAGTTTGGCCATAGCAAACACTATGAAGAGGTAGGCTATGTAATTACATCCCTCTTTCCAAGTAACTTGAACAAAAAAATCCTCTAGTTTGAGTGAAATTGGCAGTTATGCAAGAGAATTTTCCACAAAGTCATTTCAGTTTTTTTACTTATGCATTTGAAAATTGTATCAACCATCTCATCTCCTCAAAATTCACCAACCAAGATGACAGGAGGGTTTAATAGAAGGGATCCCATTAACACTGTGAGAATCCAACAACACCCTCAGGTGCTAGAATTCTTCACAAGGCATAATCATATGGGGTATTTCGAAAAATTAAGGGGGTATGATGATGTGGTGGCCCGAGATTTTGCTCTCTCCCTCATTCCACTTACCAGAGTCCATGCCACTGTTGTGGTAAGAGGCCTCTCCATAGATCTCACCCTTGAACTCATCAGCAAAGTTACCACACTTCCCCTAGGAGTACCATGGAGGAAGGAAGACAAAGGAGATAGCCAGATTGCCAAAAGGAAATTATTTTTAGAAGGTGAGGAACCCATTGAGGACAAGAATGGAGTAAGGAGAGCAAGTCTGCCATATCCATGGAATGACATGAGCTACCAACTTATCAAATACATATCATGTGAGGGTAGGTATAGTGTGGTCTATGGCTATCATTTTAGGCTTCTTGAAGAGTTGAGATTTGGAGCAGAAACACCCCCTCAGTGCAAGCTCAACATACCATACTTCCTGTTGCGATCACTGATAGACACAAGCATCAAGGTGCAAGAGGGAAATTCCAAACAATTAGCTCACCATGGGTTAATTAGAATCCTTATAGAAGATGCCCTCCAAAACCTCAGAATTCCAATGCAATGGTTAGTTTTTAGGCACATGCAGGCATAGGAGGACATAAAAGCTCTCACATGTGATGTTAGTCCTACTATCAGTGGAAAGGATGAGGAAGAGACTGAAGCAAAGGAAGAAGAAGTAGAGCAGGAAGAAGAAGAAGCAGAAGGAGATGAAGATGAGATGGATGAAGAAGAAGATGAAATAGAAGAAAATGAGGAAGATGAAGAAGAAGAGGAGAAAGAGA
Organism: Pinus tabuliformis; assembly: GCA_031772625.1. Classification (NCBI taxonomy): domain Eukaryota; kingdom Viridiplantae; phylum Streptophyta; class Pinopsida; order Pinales; family Pinaceae; genus Pinus; species Pinus tabuliformis. Next base: position 561,261,135 of record CM062807.1, read on the forward strand.
AGGAGGATGATGAAGAAACAAAGGAGGATGTTAAGGAGGAAACTGATAAAGAAGATGAGGATCTACAAGAGGAAGAAGAAAGGAAAGACATAGGTGAAGAAAGAAATGGGAAAGAGGGGGCAGAAGACAAGGAGGAGTCACCTAGGGTGTCTCTAGAATGCACTGAGAGAGAGGTAGAAACTACCCTCACTGCTCTTAGCACCCCCATCAAGCAAAAAGTCAAAAGACAGAGGAAAACCCCCTTATATTTTAGGACAAGGAAAAGCATAAGAATCAGGCAGGGGAAACCCCAAACACCAACTAAAGTTCCCATTGTGATTGAGGACTCACCTAAACAATAGGAGAAAATGCCTTCTCCTAAGTCTCCTATCACCTATGTGAGAAGGCATATGACTAGATCCACCTCCTCTGAGCGAAAAGCAATCCTACAGGATACACAATAGGACCTACAGGAAGCTAAAGCAGTCCTACAGGATACTCTGTTGAACCTACATGAGACACAAAAATTGGAAAAGGAGGGAGGCCAACAGTAAGAAACTAAAGAAGAGGACCTGGAGTTAAAAGAACCTAGCCCCAAACCTAACCTTTACTCCTACTACAGGCTTATTGAAGGAGGCAGGGTCGTTCCTCAAAAAATTGTTATTCCACTATTATTCGAGCTTGAGAAGGAGAGAGCCAGAACTCATTGATGGATGCAGATTTCCAAATCCAAGGGGGTGGAAGACATTGGTCACATGGAGGATAATCTCAAGGAGATGGACAGAGAGCTAAGTAGCTTAAGAGACAAAGAATCCATAATGAAGAATCAGCTAGAAATAGAAAATTCATGTTTAAGAGGACATTTGCAAGAAAGAGAGAATCAATTGGCATGTATGGCTAGTCTCTCTTTGGAAGAAATCTAGTGTAGGATGCTAGCTAAATCCTATGCCCTATACCTCAAGGAACAGTGGCTGCAGTTCCAGATCAAGACCCTAGCATAGAGAGGCACCATGCCATTTCAGGACTACATGCAGTTCATTGATCTTTGTGATCAGAGCACACTAGAAGATAGGGCCAAGATGTCTGAGTTTTATTTGCATAACATGGCCTTAACAGACATGAATGTATGGGACCCTAATGCCAAGCTAGGAGATTTACAGTTGATGGCTTTGGCATCATGGATGAACCATGAGGAATCAAGGGCTGCAGAGATGAAGAAGATATTAGCAAGAGAACAAACTGAACCTCTTATGATTAGAGTTGAACAGTCAGATCCCATGGCCCTCATCAATACCCATAATTTGATTGGAAATGATCCTTAGCCTAAGGAGATGGAACACATTTCCATACAGCATAAAGATAATAAATTACCACTCTCCTCAAAGATTGAGAGAAGCATTGAACATAACACCCATGTAAAAGAAATCTATGCAAAGGCTGAAAGTCAATTGGATTGGTCTGAAACTTATTCCACCACTGCTCTTAGGAATGCTAGAAGGAAGGAAGGAAGAAGAAGAAAAGAGGCAATGGGAGGAGGTAGAAAAGAAAGCAGGCTTCTATGAACAAGAAGAAGAAGCCACAGCAGAGGCATGGCATGTCAAGGAGGCCACTAGAGCTATGAAGGATATGGATATTGATTGAGTTGCTCAGAGGATGAGCAACACTTTTAGTAGGGGGGTGATGATGAGCCTCATCATTGGGTAATTATATGGGCCTTAATTCACCTCCTAACTTAGTCAAACCAACTTTTCTCACAACTTATTACATGTTTTTTATTATATCTTGTTTATGAGATGAGTCAGAGTTGGATATTATGCCTAGTGGACTAATATGCATTGAATACAGGATTGAAGGAGAAAATAAAGGAATTTTGGCAAAGAATAATGATAAAACTCGAATGGGAAAAGGGAGAGGAATTGTAGGAGGTAAATCCTCCTCATTTACTTCTCCCCCATTCGAATATTCCTCCATTTATCACACCAGCTCGAAGTGCAAGCAGCCAAGTCATGAGGATTAGAAGGTAGCCGAGCAAGTGAGAGACAAAGAGCTAGTTTATCTCGAGTTTGGAAGTCGAGCCTCCCTAATTTTAAGGAAGTCATTGGGGACTTCAGTTGTATAAGTAGAGAGGCCTAGAGCCTCATTAGGATTCGAATTTTTGTTGTAAAAATCTAAGTTATTTTCGAGCTCCAGACTTCTGGAAGTTTTATTGATGTAATTTTCTGTTTTGGTAATAAGAATGAGTTTTGTTTTGAGCCAGCACTAAGTTAACTCAGATAACTGAAACTCTTGGGTTAGGGCCAAACCCTAGCAGCCAAGGCTCCTCTTTCTTGTATCTGTATTTTTAGATTAGTCTCATAGCTTCATTGTTAATTTGCCTTTAGATGTATTTTCATTGCAAGTAGTGTAGATTGGATTGATTGTTTATTAGTTTGCTTCCATTTCTGCCTTACTTTAGTAGCAAGTTAGCATGGATAAAAGGATCGCCACAAGGCTATCAGTAGGTGTCTTGGCCTCATTTCCTCCCTATGGAATCATGATTTGAGGAAGGGACCCTTATGCAGCCCCAAAAACACAGATTTCTATTTCTTGTATGAGATTTAGAGTTTACTGTATTTAAGTTAGCATATGATTAGTTTTTCAAAGTAGGATTTCATTACCATCTCCTCTATCTTCATTCTTGCAGTAGATCTCATCCATGCTTTCATTCCTTTCAGCAACTTTCCTCATGCATAATGTAGGTAGTTAGTTCATTAATTCGAATTTTCTAACTTATGAGAATGCTTCTTGTTTACATAGATTTTTGGAAATTATACATGTTTTATGCATACAAGGTGCTTCAGGAGTAGACAAAGACTTCATAGCCAGCAACCACCTTCCACTTCATCCTCCATAGTCATTCCTTTTTTTCACCATTGCCTTCACTAGTTTTCATCATTTTACATAGAAATGCTTCCAAGCACATTGAGAGAATCCAACCATCTTCTATCCTTGTTGTTGACTTCTGAGTGATCCTAGACCTTTTCGCACTCCATTACACCCATAAACCACTTTCCCTAAGCCTTACATCACCTCCAACACCTCCCATCTTGCTCTCAGATGTATCTTGTAGGTTTACTGGGAATCCAGTAAGTTTCTAGTACATCCTATAGGTTTTCCTAAAATGGCTTGTTTTGAGGCCGAATTGTGGGAAAACCTCTAGGAAGCCACCAAAGGTCACCCAAGGGTCTCCTACACCATCCAACCATCTTCTAGCCATCCTCTAACATCCTTAATTCACCTGCCACATCACCAAAAGAAATTAGTTTGCATACTTGATTTTGCATGAAAATACAAAAAGACAAAAACAGATTTATTTCAGTCCCTTTACATGCACATTAGTGATGTTTGATGTTGTTTACTTCCATGATTAGATAGTAGCATTTGGTTCATGTTAATTTATCATTATTTCAAAGCATAGTTTCTTGGTAGTTAATGAGGAAATTGTGTGATTTAGCATTGAATTTCGGTCTTTTTCATTATTGCAGTAGAATAGCTCTCCCTTAGAGTAGACTTCCCTTTCTTCCATCAAGAAACCAAGCTTCTTCTGACTCCATAGAAATCTAGTTTGAAAACCCCAGTGGTCTCTCGCCAACTGAACAGTGACAAAAGGCAGAACCATCACTTTTCCTTGTGTATACAGGACTGTCACCTCCAAGTTTGTACGAACCCCGGGTTGATAAAGTAAAGTTGGTAGCCCAGGAGTTGTAGCATTCTTGTTGCAATACTAGCGCTCATCAGGAGCTTCCACATGTGTAATGTCTATATCATGTTGGAAGGCTATTGGATTGCCTCAGATTGTTCCTTCACCTACTTTATTAACAACATTTGATGGACACTCTCATAGACCATGTGGGATTATTCCAGCCTTTCCCGTCTGTGTTGGAGGTAAGGTTGTAAATATTGAAGAAAAAATAGTCGATGCTAATTTACACTACAATCTCCTTCTAGGTAGGAATTGGATTTACGAAATGGATGTTATTGTATCATCGTTATTCCGCATCATTTGTTTTCCTCATGAAGGGAGAATTGTAAAGTTTGATCAGATGGATTATTCTCCGGGTGAGTCCATGCATCTTTTGAATCTATTGTTCTGTTAGTGAACAATCCCAAGCATCCTATTGAGAATCTAGGAGTTGGAATGTACTCTTCCTTAATAGGTACTTTTGATTTTCCTACTCCTATTGCTAGAATTAAATCTATTTCATCCTCCAAGGCACCTTCTGGAAGAGATTTCTTTAGAACTCATTATTTTTCGAATCCTTGGCCCTTACCCTATTCTACCACCACATTAGACGAAGGGAAGGTAGGTGGAATGGCATTTCCTATGTCTGCAGCTAAAATTTCTTATCAGACTGTTGTTAACACTACAAACTCTGATCCTACTCCTTTTTCACCGGAGGAGCTAGATGGGGATGTGACTCCAGCCTAGACTCTAGATTCAACTTCGGCTATGGATTTCTTAGATACTTTTTTTCCATCTGAAGAAGCTATCCTAGAAGCAATGACGGGTTTTGACAGACCATGGAATGATTTGCATCATTAGTCATATTTTCTCCCTCATTTGCAAGAAGTAGAGTCAACCTTGTCCAGTTCTTCATCTACTAGTGATGTTCATGCAGTCTTAAATCCTTTGGCCCCAACACAGTTTTTGGCCGAAGGTAACATGTCTGTCATTTCACAAACTGTTCAAGTGAACATCTCTAGGAATCCCAATATTATTGAAAATGTCTTCATTGGAGCTGAATTTCCCCTAAAGAAATTCAAACTTATATTGATCTCTTTAAAGAGTTTCGAGATGTGTTTGCTTGGTCTTATGAGGAAAATCTTGGGATAGATCCATCTAAAGTCCAGCATGAGATCAAGACGTATGAAAATATAAAACCTATTCATCAGAACTTCGACCGATAAACCATAGAAATGCAGCAGCTATCAAAGCTAAGGTTGAGAAGTTGCTTAAGGCGGGTTTCATATACCCCATTCCTTTAATTGAGTGGGTCTCTAATCATGTCCTCATAGACAAAAAGAAAGGAACGATCTGTGTATGCATTGAATTTAGGGACCTAAATAAGGCTTGTCGTGAGGATAATTAGCCCACAGCCTTTTATTGATCAGATATTGATGAATGTGCGGGTAATGAATTTATCTCGTTTATGGATGGATTTTCTGGTTATAATCAAATTACTATTCGTCCAAAAGATCAACATAAGACAACTTTATTTTCCCCTAGGGTACATTTGCATACAAAAAGATGCCTTTGGCCTTAAAAATGTTGGAGATAGCTTTCAGTGGGCCATGTCATATGATTTTCACGATATCAAGCATGTTATCGAAGCTTATTTGGACGATTTAGTTGCTCATTCTCGAAAGAGAATATATCATCCTAAACATCTTCGATTGATTTTTTAACAATGTTGTTTTTATAAAATCTGGTTGAATCTGAATAAGTGTTTCAGCTGTCACATCCGGCCGGTTGTCGGGATTCATCATGTCAACTGAGGGAATTCGTGTAGATCCCTTCAAGGTTGAGGCAATACTTCAGTTTCCTCCCCCATCCTCTATACGTCAACTTCAGAGTCTCCAAGGAAAAGCCAATTTCTTAAGGATATTTATAGCTAATTACGTCGAGATTACAAAAGGATTTATGAGATTGCTTAAGAAAGGGGTCCCATTTCTATGGGATGATTTCGCGCAACGCTCCTTTGATGCTTTGAAAAAAGCATTAACCTCTGCTCCTTTTTTGACTCCACCTGATTATAGCAGAGACTTCCTTTTATATCTCGCTGCAGCAAAATCAACTATTGGTATGGTTATGGTTCAGGAGGATGATGCTTTATGTGAGCATATAATCTACTATCTGAGCCGAGACTTAGTGGGTCCTGATTGCACTATTCTCCCAGTGAGAAATTAGCTTTGGCAGCTATCCATGTTGTCCAGTGACTTAGACATTATATTCTACTTTGAAAAACTTTCGTCTTAGCAATCATCAATCCATTTCAATTTGTTCTTAGCAGACGAGTGATTGGGGGCAAATACAATAGATGGATTGTCATTTTACAAGAATTAGGTCTCGAATTCATGTTAGCTAAGTCTAATAAATCCTTATTATTTGAAGAATTGATCTCAAAGTTGCTTTGTGAGGAAGAAATAGTTTATGAGGAATCTTTTCTTGATGAACATATTTTTCTTATTTCCTCGTAAGATCCTTGGTATGGAGATATTATTATATATCTCCATACTTCGAAGTTTCCACTCACTTTTTCGAAGGATGAACGTAGAAAATTACGTCACCTCGCTAAAAGTTATATTATTATAGGTGACACTTTATATCGTCGCAGGGTTGATTCAATCCTTAGATGTTGTTTAACTTTAGAAGAAGTTGAGTTTGTTCTTAATAATTGCCACAGTGGAGCTTGTGGTGGTCATCTATCTAGGTTTGCAACAGCCCAAAAAAAATTGCGTGCAGACTACTTTTGGCCTTTGATCTTCAAAGATTGTATTGAAGCGGTCAAGAGATGACATCCTTCTCGGGTTTTTACTTGGAAAATGTGCACACATCCAACTCTTCTTTTCCATGTGATCACCGTCGGTCCTTTCACGAAGTGGGGTATTGATTTTACTACTTGTAATCTGCCTTCAGTAGGAAATCACAAGTATATCATCGTAGCCATAGACTACTTTACTAAGTGGGCTGAGGCTATGCCTACTTTCAAGAATGATGGTGAAACAATAGCCTTATTTCTCTTCAATCAAGTTATTTCCCGATTCGGTATTCCTAAAGAGATTGTCACTGACCATGGCAGTCATTTCCAAAATCAAATGATGTTTGAATTGGCTCTTAAGTTGGGTTTCCGGCAGGAGCATTCATCTCTGTATTATCCTTAGGCCAATGGGAAAGTTGAAGCCATGAATAAATCCCTAAAAATCATCCTGCAAAGGATGATTAATAAAGCTCGATCCAATTGGCACATTATGTTATATCTGGAAGTTTGGGCATACCGAATGTCAATTAAGACTGTCACTGTTTTTACTCCCTTTCAACTAGTTTATGGGTTGGAATCCATTTTTCCTGTGGAATGGGAAATTCCTTCCCTTAAATTAGATGTTGAACTTCTTCCCGATACTTCTAGTCTCAAAGAACACCTCGTTCATTTGGAACATCTCGATGAGTAGCGTCAAGATGCGGCCATAATCAACAAAGCTCATAAGAAGAGGGTAAAACCTCAATATGATAAAGTTGTCCGTCCTAGATTTTTTCTAAAGGCGACCTTATCCTGTTCTACGACCAAGACAAAGATGCCTTCGGGGTGGGAAATTTTAAATCTATGTGGTATGGTCCCTTCATTTTCAAAAAGGTTTTGAAAAAGGGAGCTTATGAATTGATTGATTTCAAGGGAAACAGTTGGTGGAGCCCAGAAATGGGCTCTATCTTAAAAATTATTTTTCTTAGGCTTCGGCCTAACATTTGCTTGATTGTAAATATTGTATCTTTTTGCATATCTATCTATCAGTTTTATAGTGATGTCGATATTTTGATCTTCTTTAGCAGGTATTGATGGACGATTTGATATATCTAGGGTTCACTGATGGTGCTAGTAGACACACCTGGAACCTTACTTCCGCGGCTTGGGTGATTTATTATCCATCTGGTCAATTGTTGGTTTCAAGAGGCATATGTATCAGTCCCGCTTCAAATAATGTCATCGAATATACTGTTGTTATTAATTTACTATCTGAGGCAATATCTCTTGGTATTGATTCATTAGTAGTTTATTTGGATTCACAACTGGTGGTATCTCAACAGAATACATCTATCGTGTGAGAGACCCTTATTTATATTACCAATTTCTAAGAGTGTGTTTATTACAAAGATCATTTGTTTATATTGCATGTGTTCATATTCCACGATCAGAAAATTCATTCGTAGATTCTATCACTAATCAAGCATTAGATTTGAATATAAATCATTCATCACATTAAAAAATCAAAAATAATCGAAATATGATCTGTATATATATGATCATCATGATAAACAATCGGTACATAGATAGAGTTTTTTGTCCAAAATAATATACAAAACTGGGACAAAATGTCCTACAAAATTAGGGCTTATGCTCGTCATCATGTCTAATAAAAAAAATATTTGATCATCCATCCAGCGATCCTACTTAGGATGAGCAGCAAGGAAGAAAACGATGGCATTTTCCACTCACTGAAATAGCTACACCCAATCCCGTGGTACTCCCACCACACGTCGTTGCATCTCCTCTGGTAGGTCCTCTATAGCCACCATAGGTACTTGGTGAGTTAAACTCAACAAGTTTATCTGGATTGCATGGAGATTCCTCTTAGTCTCTGTTGCGGCTCCTTATGTGTCTCTTTCGCGACGCATGTGTCGAGGTAGACCATCAGGTCTCGTTGGTCCAACATTTGTGTCATGATCAATAATTTTGTAAGTATTTAGTCTCATCAAAAATATTTTTAGTTCATTTATACTTAAAATCAAAAAAATCTTAAAATTCAAAAACATTTGTAGCTATGGCACCCCATGTTGCATCTGGTGGCAACACTAGATATGGATCTCCTCTGAAGTCCATTCCGGTATAATGGCAATCTTCGACCACAATGACCTGTTGTTCCCACCAAAGGAAAAACTCGTCATCAAATGTATTCCTAGGGACCTCACCACCCCCTAGTCATTTCATTAGATCAGCGCACCTGCCCATTCGTGGATCCCTTGTGCTGCTAATGGTGGATAGTACCTTGGGATGAAGCCCAGGTACTCTCTCAAAGAAGAAGGAACACAATATGGTTTCGTATCCAAATTTCTTTGTCTGACACTTCTAGATAGAGGCAAGTTGTTTTTTCATATTGGCTAATAGAGGTGTGCACAAATCGAAGAATATAGTGAGACAATCCACTGCAAGACTCATTGAAACACAAAAGGCCTGATGTAGAGAAGCAGAACCATTTACCCTGGCAATGGTAAAAAGAATGATTCTCAGTGATAGACTCTCTACATTTTTTATTGGAATCTGGGTTCCAATCTTCTCAGTGTTTCCTAGACAGTAGATGCATACGTAGTCTTCCACACTAAGACTACCTCTTGTTCTTCCTATTGAGTGGACCCTCTCTCCCCTCCGGGAAAGACCTATGATGAAATAGATATCCTCTATTTCAATCCTTAGGGGCATCTGATCAATAACTAAAGCGTCTTCTTCTGGATTCCAGTAGTGGATTAACATCTCAAGCAACCTGGCATTTGCCTTCATATTCGGCATTTTGAAATATGTTAACAATCCACATCCTCGTAAGGAATCTAATGCATTTTGATCTTCCATTACTTTATTATTAATCGCATTATTCTCTCTTTCACGCCAAGTAATCGACATCCTGCAAAAAAAATATGTTTTGAATCATTAAAACCATGTTTCAAATTTTGAATTCGCACACACGCGGGTTCGATATGCACATAGTCGCATATAGGGCTTTCCTATACACAGTTCACATGTGTCCCACCCACGTGTACGCAGAGCGAAAATCTTAAAATAAATTCCCACAGTCAAATTTGTGACAAAAACATTTAAAAAGCATTAAAACTTATTAAAAGCTCAGTTATAAGGTTACCTGGAAGATTGGAGGTTGTTTAAACGAATGAATTTGATGGATTAAACTTGCTTGGTTTTTTCTCCACAGCTCCTTCACCCGATTGCTCAAAACACAAACGAAGAATTGTGAGTCAAAAATTCCTTATATAAGTTGTCATATGAAAATTATTTTTTCTAAATTTTATTTTTCTTTTTTGTGGGATTTTTGACCTTTTTGGCTTGGAGTGTTGGGACGGGTTGTTTTTACAGGATACTTTGGAGATTTTTTGAGAGATTGCTTGAGTTCCATGATTGTAGACTCGTCATGGCAGGTATCATTTTTTCACTAGCATATAGGTTAGGGATATCATTTTCTGTTGCATTTTGCATACTAGCCTCCATACTGCAATATTTTTGCCATAGGGTCGACCCCATCATGTCTTGGTTCTAAAACCATTTTCACTCGCCGACTTGTAAAATCACAATATGATGGTAGCATCAACCTTTACATGGGAATATTAATTAGATCCTTGCTAGCATATGTTTCCCATGCTGCTATATTACGTAGGCGTGGGAGTCCTCTTTAGTCCTGCCATGACTTGTGCATTGAAGACTCGTTATATTTCTTCTTCGCTATTTTTCTTGCTTTATACCCTAGAGGCTCCTTTGTATTGATTTGCACTATTGCATTGCATTTTGACTATTTGTACCTTTTGGCCTTAAGCCGGTTTCACTTGGACTTTGTTTAAGTCACCTTTTCACTAAGCCTTTTGCAAAATCAACCTTGCAATCACTTAGCCTTTGCAACTTGACACCCTTTTACTCATGGAAAGAACATTACTATGAGTGTCATTGACCAATTTCGTCACCTTGCATTGAGCATAGAAATGTTTCCCTCCCAGGAACTAACGCATCTGTATTTGGACACTTGTTCTTTCCATTGTACTATAAGCATTCTTTTGTTCTTTTTCAAGCTTTACAAATATGAAAAAGACAAAAAAAAAATATTCCAAAAAGAGCGAGAACGGGACATTACTTCCATGATTGATGGAAGCTAGAGTCAGTTGTGTCACCCTTGAACAAAGCACTCAAAAATAAGTCTTCCTCCATTGGGACGGGCTTTAGTTTGACTTAGGAGAGCCTTAACCTTGTTATTGAGTCAGTACTCCTCTGATTGGTTATCTCTTCCAATCATATGGAGAGTTGCTTATGCCTCCTGCATGACAAACTTATACAAAGTTATCATATGTTGCCATGTAGTCACATTTGAGTCATGATCTTGTTCAAGGGAAGTAAACCTGAGTCGGTATTTTTGCGTTGTCTCTTGACCTATTTTTTAGTCGACCATCCCTAGTTGTCAGAGTCATGTTCATTATCACATTAGCTATTTGGTCCTTTGCTCATGTTGGTTTGAGAAGGTCTCCACTAACTTCTTGTTAGCAGCTCTTTCTCTTATCAACTACGACAAATTGCTCTGAGATCAGATCTAGAGTTGCACCCTGGCCCTATTTTCATTATTGATAGGTCACCTTGTGCTCAGCATCGATCGGTATCATGGGTCTTTTACTGAGTGGTTTTCCTTGTGTTCGACATCGGCTTTCATTATTACACATTGGGATTCATGCAATACCTTGGTTTCCATTTGACCCTATTGGTGGATTCCTCGCCTTTGTGTCAGCTTTCATTATTGGTTGGTTCAGAGGTTTTTATCGTGCACTAGCCACATCTTGTGTAAGCTAGAAACGTGCTTCGATTGGGTTACTACATCTTTCTTTGTCCGATTCCTTCCACATTATTGGCCTGCGGGTTACACTTGCACTGGATTGATGAAGGATGCCTTAATGTCTTCCTTCCAGCAGATATTTTCCCATCGACTTCAACTCATTGCTCTGGGAACAAGATCTAGAGTCCATTTGGCAGTACCTTAGGGTTTATAGTCATCAATGGCAGACTCCTTCGCTATCGAAAGTGGGAAAACATCATTGTCTCCTAATTGATAGTTTCTTCCAAGTGTTCGACTACAGCTCATTTATTTGCACTTGTTAGATTGTACTGGGTACCTTGACCCTCATTGTCATTATCGGTGAGTATTCTCGCGTTTGTTAACGGTATACATCAATGATTGGTAATCAAACGATTTCTCACATGGCCAACTTCAGATCATTTATTCCCATGGTGTAGAAATGTACCATGGCGATCGGTGAAGACCTCAGATTGGCATCAGCATTTCTTGGTTCACTTGTTAGTTTCTCATGTTTCTGCTAGTTGACACCATCCACCTTATATGTTGCAGTTCATTATAGCAACATCCTATATGTTGGCACCTGAGTTGCATGTAGTACCATTTGTTCCACCATCTGAATTGGTACTTTTTGGATCAACTTTATGACTTCATTGATGAACTTTCTACTTTAGCATCATGGATCAGTTCTTTATATGTGATATTGAGACATGTACTTATATGGATATGATTGGATGATCCACTACGTATTTCCAGTTCCTTTATACTTTTATGCATATTGGATCCACTTTTGTAGTTGACATGCGGACATGCTTTATTATCTCTGAGCATGGGTATGCCCGCTGTTAGGTCCCTATAATACTAGTGATTACCCCATTACTATTGTAGTTGTATCCCTTATTAATATTGTTGTGCCCCTATTGTCCCTGTATTTTTATTACTGTGCCCCATAGAATCCCTCTATTGTTATTTTTGTGGCTTTATATTATTATTGTTAGGTCGGCTAGGTTATATTGTGACTCCTTAGACTCCTATATATAGAAAGGAGGTTTTGTCATTTGAATCATCCAAGAATTGTTCATTTATGTAATGTAAAGGAGGTTGCCCCCTCGAAGAGGCTGAATTCTAAGGCGTTGATCTTTCTTTTCTATCTTTTTGTGAGCTGGTTTCATAACATTTGGTATCAGAGCTTTGGATTCTAGGGTTTCGCTGCTCCAAATAGGACATCGTGGCATTTTTGCTATAACTTTTTTTCTGTGATGTTTCAGAAGCTAAAAAAATAACCATTTGAGATGAAATCGCACTGAACCATGGGTCCGAATTTCAGAGCTTTTTACACTATATTTGCGGAGATATGATCTGAGGAAGTTGGCCTTTTTGCAGACTCCTAAATTACATTCCAAACAGGTGACCTGGGGAAAAACGTCATAACTTTCTCTCTGAGCATCAGATTGAAATTTCGTAAGAAGGTACAAAAAGAGGACGGACTGTAGTTTCTTGTATATATATTTTTTTAGGGCCAAAGGTTGAAACAGTGACTCGTGGCACGTCATACAAGTTTGCTCTACCGAACTAGTCTATAATCAGGTCACTGTGGGAGATTTGGCATAACTCTTCCCTGGAGAATCCAATTTGGATCACACTGGTGGCATTGGAAAGAGGACGCTGAGGGCTACTATAGGTCGCAATTTCATAACTAGATGATCCGAAATTATAGAGATACATCAGATTCAATATCCAACTCCTACAAAGTGAAAAAAGGTGTGTAGTTTTTTTAAAATTTTTGCATAAGCTTAGTTTGAAAAATTAGTTTGAAGGAATTCAAAGGGCATAGTAAAGCATTATTATCGGTAATTGATGCCCCGAGGAAATAAAATGAAAACACCTAGTAAGCAACTTGAAAGCTCTAGCATGACTCATGAAGAAGAGGAAGAAATGCAACATGATATATCAAAATTACGAGACCAAGTGCAACAAGTGTCACTTGCACAAAAAGTAACAGAATCTAAGATGGATGGTCTAAAGAAAGATGTAGAAGCTAAGATGGATGGCTTAAATAAAGGCGTAGTAGTTAAGATGGATTGTTTAAAGAAAGGCGTAGAAGCTAAGATGAATGACGTGGAAGCTAAGATGGACGATTTGAAGACAGGCATGGACGATTTGAAGACAGACATGGAAGATTTGAAGACAAATTTGACAAATTTTCTACAAGAAATGCTTACTAATGGTGAAAGGGTAGTAAAGGAAACTCATGATGAGAACAAAAGAAATGTTAATCATGATTTCATAGACTCTAATGTTGGACCGAAGACCCACCATATTCCAAAAATCGATATGAGGAAGTTTGATGGCAAGGATCCTGCAACATGGATATTACAGATGGAGCAATTTTTTGATCTCAATAATGTGAAAAACACACAAAAGGTACGTATTGCAACTTTATATTTGGAACCAAATCAGTTTGTATGGTATCAATGGCTTTGATATCATAAAAAAATTATCACTTGAGCAATTTTTATGGAAGAATTGATACCACATTATGAGGATACAAAAAGCAACACTTTTTTTAGCCAATTGATAAGTCTCAAACAAAAGGGTTCAATAATGGAGCACATTGATGAGTTCCAAAAATTGAACATAAGGGTAAAAAATATTCCAGAGGAGCATAGGATTGATGTGTTCATAGGGACTTTAAAGGATAATATCCAACATGATGTTCGCCTTTGGGAACCTGATTCATTAGAGAATGCATTTAGGTTAGCAAGAAAAATGGAAAGAAAAATTATGGAAACCATGAAGCATACCACTCACAACTATAAAGATGGAAGTGTTGTTGCCCCTAGTCTTCCACAACCTATAAGTTTGACACCACAACAATTGGAAGAAAAGAGAGCAAAAGGGCTTTGTTACAGTTGTGATAGCAAATACACTAAAGGTCATAAGTGTGCTAAGAAGAAATTATTCTACATAGATTGTGAAGAGGAAGAAGAAAAGGAGCAAGAAAGGTCAAAAGAAGAGGATATACTCCAGGAACAAAGCCTAGATAAAGAAGAAATGAATCCGACCATATCTTGTAATGCATTGGCTGGAATTACCGCTCCTCAAACCATTAAGATAAAAGGACAAATCAAGAAGAAAAAGCTAATAGTGTTGATTGATTCAGGAAGTACCCACAATTTTATTCATTGTAAGATAGCAAGAGAATTGAATTGCTTCCTATATCCAGCACCAGAGTGTCAAGTGATGGTTGCAAATGGAGGAACAATAAATTGCTCTGGAAAGTGCCATAATATCAAGCTATCCATGGGAGAATATGTATTGACTAGCCCAATGCTTTCCATTCCAATGGGAGGTGTGGATGTTGTACTAGGAGTCTAATGGCTACAATCCTTGGGTACAATAGCTTTTAATTTTCAAGAACTTTTCATGAAATTTTTTGCGGAAGAAAAAGAAGTTGAATTAAGGGATATTGCAGGGAAACCAGGAAAGATAATTAGCTCTAACGGTATGACAAAGCTTCTAAAAAAGGAACAAAGAGGTGTAATTGCACAATTATGTTCGCTAGATGTTTCCACATCGGAATCATCTATTTCTCCAGATCTCCAAAAAGTCTTGGACAATCATTCCAAGGTATTTGAGACTCCCAAAGGTCTTCCACCTATTCGTGATCATGATCATGCTATTCATCTGATTCCAAGAAGTGTTCCTCCAAACATCAGGCCGTACAGATATCCCTATGCCCAAAAGAGTGAAATTGAACGTATGGTTGCAGAAATGATAGAGGCTGGTATAATTCAACCTAGTCAAAGTTCTTTCTCTGCTCCAGTAGTATTGGTGCACAAGAAGGATGGATCATGGCGCATGTGTCCGGATTATAGGGAGCTCAACAAGCTCACTATTAAAGATAAGTTTCCCATTTCGGTCATTGATGAATTATTGGATGAATTGCATGGATCAATTTACTTCACCAAGTTGGATCTTCGTTCAGGATATCATCAAATCAGAATGAAGACTGAAGACGTTCCGAAAATAGTATTTAGAACTCATGAGGTTCATTATGAATTTTTGGTCATGCCTTTTAGCCTTACCAATGCACCTTCTACATTTCAAGGTTTGATGAATTCCATTTTCAAACCCTTCCTTAGAAAATTTGTGTTAGTATTTTTTGATGATATACTAATCTACAGCAAGTCTTGGAAGGATCATGTTGAACATGTTGATAGGGTGCTACAACTATTGGAGGAGAAAGAATTATATGCAAAAAGATCCAAATGTTTCTTTGGAGTACAAGAGGTGGAATATCTGGGTCATATTGTATCTCATGAAGGAGTTAAGGTAGACCCTAGCAAAATTAAAGCCATTAAGGAATGGAAAATCCCCACATCCATAAAGCATCTGCAAGGATTTCTCGAGTTGACAGGATATTATCGCAAGTTTGTTAAGGATTATGGGATAATAACAGCACCTCTAACTACATTATTGAAGAAAGATGCATTTTCATGGACTCCAGAAGCAACAAAGGCCTTCGAATATCTTAAATAGGAAATGTGCCAAGCACTGGTCTTAGCTACACCGGACTTCACAAAAACATTTATTGTGGAATGTGATGCTTCAGGAAATGGAATTGGTGTTGTTTTAATGCAAGATGAAAGACCCATTGCTTTTGAAAGTCATCCAATCAAGGGAAAGTTTTTACACAAAGCTATTTATGAGAAGGAAATGTTGGCAATACTACATGCACTTAAGAAATGGCAACCCTACCTAATGGGAAGACACTTCAAAGTAAAAAGGATCATGATAGCCTTAAATACTTTTTAGAACAAAGATTATCCTCTGAAGAGCAACAAAAGTGGGTCACAAAGATGTTGGGTTATGACTTTGAAATCATCTACAAAAAAGGGAAGCAAAATGTGGTGGCAGATGCACTCTCAAGAAAGGATGAGGATGTGGAAGCATTGTTGTGCGCCATTTCTATTATCCAACCAGATTGGATAAACGAAGCGAGGGAGGAATGGAAGAATGATGAAGAAGTGTGGGCACTTATTCGAAAGTTACAACATGATTCTAGTACATCTGATACATTTAGCTGGAAAAATGATTCGTTATGGTACAAATATCGCTTATACCTCTGTAAAAATTCCCAACTCAAACAAAAGATTCTTATGGAATTGCACACTTCTCCCTTAAGAGGGCACTCAGGATTTTTAAAAACTTACCACAGGGTTAAGAAGGAATTTTTTTGGGATGGCCTTAAATCAGATATTCAAAAATTTGTGGCAGAATGTTTGGTTTGCCAACAAAATAAAGTTGAAACAATTAAGACCCTGGGTATATTACAACCTTTATCCATTCCAAGCCAATGTTGGGAGGAGGTTTCAATGGATTTTATCACAGGTTTACCCAAGTCTGAGGGAAAGAGTGTCATCATGGTGGTAGTTGATAGACTTACTAAGTATGTACACTTTTGTGCATTATCACATCCATTTAAAGCCAGTACAATTTCTACTGCATTTATGGAAACAATTCAAAAGCTACATGGAAACCCAAAGATTATTGTAAGTGACAAAGATCCCATTTTCACTAGAAATTTTTGGACAGAATTATTCTCTTGTCTTGGTACTCAGTTAGCTCATAGCTCATCTTATCATCCTCAATCTGATGGGCAAACTGAGATAGTAAAAAAATGTTTGGAAGGATATCTTCATTGCTTTGTATCTGATAAATAGACACAATGGGTCAAATGGTTGCCTCTGGCTGAATGGTGGTATAACACTTCCTTCCATATAGCAACAAAAATGACCCCATTTATGGCACTTTATGGATATCATCCACCATCCATCACATCATATTGAAGAGAAAATTCTAAGGTTCAAGCAGTGGAACATCACATCGAACATCAACAATAAGTGCTCCAACTCTTAAAGGATAACCTCGTGTTGGCACAGAATAGAATGAAACAACTGACAGATCAACATCGTAGCGAAAGAAGTTTTGATGTAGGTGATTGGGTATTCCTACAGCTACAACCATATAAAAAAATGTCCCTCAAACAAGCTAAGAATGATAATAAATTATCAAAAAAGTATTATGGTCCATACAAGGTGTTGCAAAAGATTGGTACTATGGCATACAAATTTGAGCTTCCTGCAGCTTCTCGAGTGCACCCAGTTTTCCATGTTTCATGTTTAAAGAAGGTTATAAGCAACAAGCTCTCAGTTCAAACAATATTGCCAAAATTTGATGAGGAAGGAAAAATTATATTGGAACCAGAAGTAGTCACAGAAACAAGAACTCGACAGCTACGAAATCGATCAATTTCGGAGTATTTCATCAAGTGGAAGAACTTATACACTGAAGATTCCACATGGGAGGATGAGAATTTTATACAGAAGCATCCAGAACTACTCAAGCATTGAGGACAACACTTTTTTGAAGGAGAGGGGCATGTTAGGTCCCTATAATACTAGTGATTACCCCATTACTATTGTACTTGTATCCCTTATTAATATTGTTGTGCCCCTATTGTCCCCATATTGTTATTACTGTGCCCCATAGAATCCCTCTATTGTTATTTTTGTGGCTTTATATTATTATTTTTAGGTCGGCTGGGTTATATTGTGACTCCTTAGACTCCTATAAATAGAAAGGAGGTTTTGTCATTTGAATCATCCAAGAATTTTTCATTTATGTAATGTAAAGGAGGTTGCCCCCTCAAAGAGGCTGAATTCTAAGGCATTGATCTATCTTTTCTATCTTTTTGTGAGCTGGTTTCATAACACCCACCTCAGACAGCAGCTTGCTTTTTTATCTCTTTCACTAGATTGGCAGGTTGAATTTTGGTGAACTCCTCTCAGGTCTCGGCATGATTCCTTCAATAAACTTAATACATTTCGGCCATCATGTACCCCTTCTGACCTCATATATTAGGGGGCATCTGTTATAGCACCATTTACCACTCTTGGTAGATTTGATGCTCTAGTTATGGCCTAGGGCAACCCTTCTGGTGGGCTCCAGTATTGTAGCAATAATGCTACAACTCCTGGAGCTTCCTATTTCTAATTTTATCAACCCGGTAGTTCGTAACAAACTTGGAAGTGACGGTGCTGTATGCACAAGTACTAGCTCTTGTCGCAGCTGTCACTTGGTCAGCTGGCACAAGTCCGCTAGGGCTCAAGCCAACTTCTATATGTTCTCAGAAGAAGCTTTCTAAATGATGGACGAAGGTTATCTCAAAGGAAATTAACCTACTTTGCAATAATGAACTGAAAGCCAACAAAACAGGGAAACCCTAGTAAACCCTAATCTGACTAGTCTAATCTCTATGATGCAATGGTGGGAGTGCAAACTTCTAGAAATGATGCCATTACTTCTAGTGATATGAAATGCATGAATTTAAACTACTTCTACTGAAAAGAACATCGTTTTTATATTTTTGCTTAAGTGGTTGGAGTTATTATGATTTTGTTTCTTATTAGGGTTTGACTGTGCAGGGGTAGTTCGAAGGGAAAGAAAGCTTGGTAAAGGTTAGGAGGGCTAGGAGAGGTTCCAGGGGATCCCTAACATCGTCCCACAGAAGTCCACAACGTTCAGGTGCTCGGCAACCGAGTTTGCAGGCTTCTACAGGATGTCTGCAGGGGATCCTACAGGAAGCTCGGGATTTCTACAGGAAGTCTGCTAACTTCTACAAGATGTTCTGTGGTTGGAGTTTTGGGTGATGGAGGAGTGGAGGAGTTGTATGGGTGGATAGGTAGGATGGAAAGGGAGCTTATGATGGCTCAGGGACAGAGATATGAGATGAGGAAAGAGTGGGTACAGTTGGTTGGTGGATAGAAGGGTGGAAGCAATGAAAAGTCCAAAAAGATGGAGCTACGTGAATAGTAGAAGTGTTGGAAGGAAAACGAGCTGAACAGAGGTTGGGTAGGTGGCTTTAGGCGCAGTTGAGAAGAAGAAGAAGATAACAGAGTGATGCAACGCAGTGTAAAGGAAACAAATCTGCACAAAACCGAGAATTCATCAACCTATCCTAATTGTGTTATTCAATCAACGAACAACAATGTAAACTTCAGAGAAGAATCGTGCATGGAGTTGGAATGAAGAAGTACTGCTCAAGATCAGAATGCATGGATGGATCTACAATTGAAATGACTGTGTTGCAGCTTGAATGAAAGTATAAGACTGCGTTTTTTGGTGGTTGGTACGGTCTTCACCCCCAATCTCTAAACGGAGATGGAAGTGAGTGCACTGTCAACCTTTTCTTGGAGCTCTAATGAATGCTGATTCTCCTACTCTAATCTAAGCAACTAAAAGCACTTGAACCGTAAACTAATCCTACTCAATCACATAAAAGAAATCAAATCAGCAGACTGTAATTTCCAAATGCATGTCAAAACGGAGGAATAAAGTGCTGAAAGCAAAGACAAGTAACAATACAAGGAAGAGGAGGTCTATTGCTCTCAGGTTGGGCCCTAACCTGAGAGATATAGCTACCTTAAAAACTCAGAATTGAATCCAAAACTGCCTGCCTTTATTGAATAATCATGAGTCTAACATCATGCCAAAACTGGCTTACAAAAAGCAAGAACCGAGCTGTAGCTCGTGCTTAGAAATTGCAACAGTAGTTCAAAAGTTCAAAAAGCTCCTATCAAAGGCTACGGCCTTAATATTTATACATGATGAGGATCAAGCTGGCTTCCTCAATACGTGGAGCTTGGCTGTCCAACTGAAAGTTAAACTGTTGTTCCTGTAGAATCCGTTGGCTGCCTTTAAGCTCGGTGGGGAGAGCTGTTGGAGCTCGGAGTTAGGGTGGAGATCACGAGGGAGGTCATTTAAGGCTGTAGACAACCTCCCTATAAACCTGCAATGCCACCTTTGCTGTCTCCTTGTCTCCTTCTGCGTGGTCTTTGCTCCCTTTAATGCCAAAAAACCTGAAATCATCATGTATTAGCCACATAGATATAATGCCTGCCCTTCTTCCTACAAATAACACGAATATACTAAGAAATGAATGCATAAGTGATAAAAGATGAAGAGTTGAGCAAGGTAAGTAGGCCAAATGAGCCCAAATTGTTACCAAAAATTGGGGCTCATCACCTTCCTTTCCAGACTTGGTCCAAATTCTAAAAAAAAATGTTTTGAATCCCATACGCTATTTTTCCCTATATAAAATCCATATACACATGGGTCAGTCTATACCCAACCCACGTATATGTGTTAAAACACTAAAAATATATATAATCTCCTTTTGGGTGGATTTTATGGGTTTTACTTGTTACTTACCTACTATAGCCCATGGCCCAACGGTTTCCCATCTTAAAAAACTAATTTGGAGAAGTATAAATAAACCTCCATGGGAAGGCCTAAGGGGAGAAGAGATTAGATATTGATATAATAGTTGATTATATCCCTAATCAAGTCTAAATAAATCCATGTGCCTCCTGCACTCCCAAGTTATAGGAAACCTTTGTTTCCTACTTTGAGATGTCCTTCATCCCTTTTATGACATCCTTGTGTATGCAAATGGAGGAAGATTGTTGAGGCTTGGGCATGAAGGATCTAGAGGACAGTTCCACTTGGAGCTGGAGGAAGCCTCAGGTTGTAATTTTCCACATTTCATTTAGATTACATCAATAAAGAAATGTTGTTATGTCCCTGATATTTATTGTGTTTATGCATGAATCTATGCTATCATTTACATATAAAATATTATGTTAATGCTCATTTTCTCACTTTCTTATATGATTTAACACCTATATCATGAACATGCTTTCTATTACTGTTGTTCTATATGCTTTTCTTGGATAAGTTACAGGTTCTAAAGACATTGGAAGGAGCGGAGGTTTTGGACCCTGCGAGATCGACCTCAAACGTAGGACCTTCGGGTAATACCTTTTCTTCCTACTTTAGTAGTTTAAGAATTTAGATTGTTTGTTTGCTTGTTTCTTTATACTATATGCCCTCCGCTCTATTGGGGTTTTCAACCCAAGACCCTAGGGTGTTTCCACCCGCAATAGTTTGGAATATTTTCCTTGTTAGCAAGTTGGCTAGGAAGGAAAGAAAGGAGGCATTATTTTTCAAGGGATTCCACACCTATTATATCAGCTGGGAACCAAGATCTCTTCCAAAAATTTGCACAAAAAACACGAGCCCTCATCGCAATTGAATGCGGATGGGATTTTTTCTCATAAAAAACATTGTTATTGTGGGCCACGTATACCTTCTGACAGAGGTATTTATAAAAATCCATCCAAAATCTGTTTAAAGAGTCCTCTTCCTTTGAGGGACCCATTATAACATCCTTTCCATGAAGAGGACGATGAGGGTAGCTCAGGCTAATTTATTCTCGAGACTAAACTTCTCGTACATAAGAACGGTGTATACATAAATAAGGGATTAATTCATTTTGTTCCATGAAGTGAACAAAGTTCATACTTCAAGTTAAATACTCTGGAAGACTTGGAATATGAAGATCTCCATTGAGATATAAGAATATATATTAATATGAAGAATAAGAATGATGATACAATGAGTGTGAGGGGCCTACTTATATATTAGGCAGGTGCCTCTTCATGGAGAGTCATGTCCCATTTAGACATGCCTCTTCAACCTAATTACTAATTAACTAATCATTATTACAAGTATCCTCATTACTTATATTTATATTATTTATATATATTTTATTCGTAACATTGGCTTCCTCCTCAAAAAAGCGAACAATCGGTTAGTCAGGCAGCATATGCAACTGTGCTGAAGGTAGCGAGGAGCAAAGACAACGTCGAGAGGAGTGAAGTTGGGTCCAACAGGTATAATTCAGACACCATTGTGTGTGGTATTTTGTTTTATTTTGAATTTATATACATTTTTTTATTTATTTCCAATTTTGTTTTAGTTTCTTTTTTATTTTTATTTTTATATATGTTCATTTTGTTTTTCATAGCCATATAAAAATACATGTCTGACTTGTGGGGTTGGAACAAACACTCAGAGGGCTACCATGGGATGAAATTTCATACCTTGTAGATTCGAAATTGCAGAGATACAACAGCTTCAATATCGAGCTCCTAAAAAGCAAGAAAAAAATTGTATTTTTTTTTTATTTTACATAAATTTTGTTTGAAAAAACAGTTTTAAGTGATTCTAAGGGCATATTGAAGCATAGATATCAATATCGGGTTCTAAAATATCTCCCAAACAAAAGAACTCTACACCCATGAAGCCCTCAGAAAACTAAACTATGACACATGAAGAGGAAGAATTGCAACATGATATATCAAAATTACAGGACCAAGTGCAACAAATTTCACTCTCACAAAGAGAATCCAAAGGTGAACTAAAAGGAGACATTGATGGCTTAAAAGAGGACATGGAGGTTTTAAAATCAGACATTGAAGGTTTTAAGTATGGATGAAGGTTTGAAGCAGTGGAAGATCACATCGAGCATCAAAAACAAGCTCTCCAACTCTTAAAGGACAACCTCACTTTGGCACGGAATTGAATGAAACAATAGGCAAATCAGCATCGCAGCGAAAAAAGTTTTGATGTATGCGACTAAGTATTTTTACGGCTACAACCAACAAACAAATGTCCGTCAAGCAAGGTAAGAAGGATAATAAATTATCACCAAAGTACTATGGTCCTTACAAACATTTGTCCCCAAGGCCACATTCATCAAGGTTGGGTCATGAATCCCCAACCCCCCATGAGTGTTTGGAGAGTTAACCACTGCCCATTTGACCAAGTGGTACTTTTTGTTACTCTGTTTTCCACCTTCACATAAGAAATTCCTAATAATTTTGGCCATTTCACATAAGATTCCTAAAGAAGCAATAAGGGTTGTAAATTGGTAAAGAGGAAGAGCAGATAATATTGCCTTGACGAGAATCTGTCACCCGGCAAGGTTCAGCCAAATCGCTCCCAATTGTTGTAACTTAGCTCTAAATTTTTCTATAACTCCAGACCATGCAAGGGAAGTGTGGGACTTTAGACAAATCGGGATCCCCAGATAGCGAAACTCTTTCCAATAATTTATGGGATGGAATCCAAGAATGACACCCAACTATCTTTGTAGATGGGGAGTAATATTCCAAGAATTATAGATCTGCAATTTTTGATGATTAACAAGGCCACTGAAGGCCAAAATAAAGTGGTCCAAGGCAAACTTGAAACGCTCAACAATAATTTTCGAGGCTCCCCCCAAAAATATCGTATCATTCAATAATTGAGAGTGATTTATGCTCTTCATGCCTAAGACATAACTTACCCATAGTAAGCTTCCAGTTCTTCTCTCATGTTCAAGGCACCTGCTTAAGGAGTCAACCATCAAAATATAAATGAAAGGAGATAAAGTGCACCCTTGGTGCAGGCCTCTAGTGGCTCTAAAAAATCCAGAGCATCCATTCACCAAGGGAGATATACAAGGCAAAGAGATGAAAACCTCCACCCATTTTATGAATTTTCTATTAAAACCAAATTTAGAGAGAACCTTCAACAAAAAATCCTGATTGACTCAATCAAATGCATTTTCCATGTCAAGTTTTATGAGCATTTTTTTATCCTTTATTGAATTGTTGGAATGTACAGCTTATTGAAGCAATACTATATATCATTTATATGTCTCTGGCCCACAAAGCCCCTTTATTTTCAAATATGAGTTTGGGAAGGAGGGGCTTTAAGTGTTGAGCTAAAACTATTGAAACGATTTTATATGAAAGACTACAAAGGGAGATCGGCCTATATCTTGCAAATGAGGACGAGTTGACATCTTTGGGCACAAAAGAGATGAAGGACGATTTGATCCCTCCCCCAATGCACTCATGCTTGAAGAGATAATCTATTAGATAGATTAGGTCATACTTGATCACATCCCAATGAGCCTGGTAGAAATGCACTAAAAATCCATCAAGCTTTGGAGATTTATCTAGACTAAATGAAAATTCTATGTTTTTGATCTCCTCTTCAGTAATATCACACAAAAGCGCCTTATTTTCCTCATCGAAAACCAATTTGGGGATTTTATCCAACATGTATTGGGCAGTTTCTGAAGGGGGGGCATTTGGCTAGACTAGAGCTCATTGAAGAAAGCCACCACTTCTCTTTGAATTTATTTAAATTCCTCAATCTGCATGCCTTCAACAATGATCGATTCAATGTTATTACTCTATAACCTTGTCTTTGCTTGGTTGTGAAAGAATTTGGTATTGCAATCACCAGACTGGAGCCACAAACTATGATATTTTAGGCACCATTCTTCCTCCTCATCTCTGAGCAATTGATGGAAACCCTAAAATTTTGTTTATTCATGTTGAAGAAGCCCCTGGGTCACACCTCCTTGCTCTAACCTTTGTTGGATTTCTTCCATATTCACCTTATGTATTTTTAATTTAGCACTCTTATCTTCATTGTTGACTTTAATCCATTGTTTAAGAGCAAGCTTGATATTTTTAATTTTTTTTCCCATATCGTAATGGGGGAGTCGCTCACCCAATGACTCCAAACCTTCTTGGCAATCCCCGAAAAACCATCTCTATTGATCCATAAAGGGGAGAATCGAAAGAAAAGTGACCCAAAATCGATTGTTTGGGACACTTCAAGCAAAATTGGAAAATGGTCTAAACTAGCCCATGTTAAAATTTGCGAAGTAACTTGGAAATCTTGGGATAGAAAGGAGGTAGCAACCAAAAATATATCCAAGAAAGCTACTATATGCGATTGTTCCAAGTAAATTTATTGGTAGCAGGTTCAATATCCATCATATGTAGCGAAGATATGAGGTCCTCTAGAATCTCTTGGAACTGTGCTCTCAAAGGAGAGCCTCCTTTTTTTTCCCAAGGGAGAAGGGTTTTATTGAAATCCCCTCCTATAATACAATCTTGTTGCCATGGGGTATCTTTAAGACTCAGAAGGGAATCCCAACAACTAACCTTTTCCATGTAATGAACAGGCACATACATATTTACAATGTTACATACCTTGTTTAACGGAGGGTGAAGTGATCTGACTGTTAACCAATGAGGCATGGTGATGGAGTCCACTAGCTTGAAAACAAAAGTAGACCATATCAAGAAAAGCCCCCCTCCCCCCTGAAGTTCCATGCAATCCTATCACCTTTAGATTCAAATTTTTCCATACCTTAGGCATTTTTTGGAGGGACTCTCTTTCCCCCAAATTTCGTCTTCTAGAGTAGGAGGATGGTTGTCATTTATTTTTTTATTAAATATCTAACTTCAGACACCCTTTTATCAGTGCCCAATCCCCTGCAATTCCATGAGATAAATTTCATTACTTACTTAGGGATTTATTACCCCCTAATTGAAGGCCATGTCCATTCTTCTTTACATTTATGGTAACCATTTTATAAGGATCAATTATAGATTGAGCCCCCATCTCTTTATCCTTCTCAATATTGTCATCTAAAATTTGTTGATTTGTTTTCCTTCCTACTTTCCTTTATGATCGATCCATTTCTTTCTCCTTATCAACATCTGATTATCCGCCAAGCTTGCCAAATGCCCTCTGTCGTGAGCCTTCAGATCCCTATGGGAATGAAATTCTTCATCTTCTAAGTCACATCATTCTCCTGAATTTTCCCTTAGTACGTTCCCAAGGGGGGCACACCATCTTTCGCAGCCAGGGAAGAGGGCTTGGCAAGGTTAGGGAGAGTTTCCTTTGTTGTTTCATTTGCTGAAATTTTCTCCATCTTCCGGCAGTTGATTTAGGACATCAAAACTATTATTTGGATCAATGGAGTGCTTATTAATGTTGGTTGAGGTGCCCTTTCTAGTTGTTGTCCCATTCTCTTTTTGGGGACATGGGGCCTTTCCCCTTTCTTGTTGCATTTCCCTATAAGGGAGATCGATTATTGTTCCTTATCGGACCTCTACTCCTTTTATGTTTTCGCCATTGATCTCCTTCCTCAATTTGCTTTTGTTATTCCTCTAGCTTCTTCTTATCTTGGAAAAGGAATTTTGTAGATCTCTGATCTGGTCAATGATGCTCCAGAGTTTATAGTTTTTAGGAAATGAATCAAGAGCGAGATGTTGGATTACCAATTGAGAATCTCCTAGCACCACCAATTCCTCAATTTTCAAATCTTTGGCCAATAAGAGCCCTTGCAACAATCCATAGGCCTCTACTGAGTTGTCTTCTAGTGTGCCAAGCCCCAATTGTACTCTATTTCTATGTTTCCATCAGGGTTGAGAATTACCCCTCCTACTCTTGCCACCCCTGGTTATTCTTAGAAGCGTCATCAAAGCTTAGCAAATAGGAGACCTGATATCTCTTCCATTCCATCATTTCCTCTTTTTCCATTTGCAATTTCTATTGGTTGTGTTATATTCTTTCCACGACTAGCCCACGTAGTTAACCGAGGGGTTAGAGGGGGGGTGGATCCCCCCTTCATTGCACCGATTATGTAGCGGGGGGGTTCATAGGGGGTTTGAGGCGTACCCGTAACCCCACTTTATGGGATCTGGGGCAGTGCCCCGGAAAATTTTGGTTTTGAACCCTATGTTAGGATGGGCAGACCCACCTATGGTTTTGTGCATGATTTTCACACATGTTTTTTGGACGCGATGGTTTTCGGTCCATGGTATTGGATGCGATGGTTTTTTGGTCCATGGTATTGGATGCTTCGGCATGTATAAATATGTATTATAGCATTGAAAGGAACATAATGAAAAATCAAGCTGGTAGTCCCAATTTTGGGATCCAGGGGAAATCTCTGTGTATATGTGTTTTATGTGTTATGCTCTCGCATTGTTTATTTTCTGTGTTTTAGAATTCATATGCAGGTAATTTCTGTACGGGGTTAAAACCTACATTTGGTACCAAAGCAGTTTTGGCTTCAAGGGGACGCCTTTGTTGTTGAGGGGTTTCGCTTAGGCCTGTGGTAAACCCTGTTCAGTGGGAGATCTGTGAGATCGATTCCGGTGGTGAAAGAAGATGGCGAGTAGTGGAAAGATATAGATCAAGAAATTTAATGGTTAGAGTTTTGAGTTGTGGAAACTCAAGATCGAGGATCTGTTGGTGGATAAAGATCAGTGGATCACAGTAGATCCGGATACTAAACCAACGGGAGTGTCCGATGAAGAATGGAAGAAGTTGGATCGGAAGGCAAAGAGCACAATACGATTGTGTGTCTCAGATTCAGTATTGCTGAATGTATCAGGGGAAGCTACAGTGAAGGCTTTGTGGGACAAGTTAGGGACTTTGTACCAATCTAAGTCTCTGGTGAATAAACTGTTCCTGTGGAAAAAGTTGTATAACCTGAGGATGAAAGATGGAGACTCGGTGACAGAGCATTTGAATGCATTTAATACTATGGTAAGTCAGTTAGCATCTGTTGATATTAAAATTTCAGATGAAGATAAGTGCATCAGTTTTTTGTGTTCTCTACCAGATTCGTGGGATAGTCTGGTTATTGCAATAGGTAGCAATGCAACCACCTTGTAGTTTGATGAAATAGTCTCATCCTTGTTGACGGAGGAGATGAGACGGAAAAATATGGAGAGCCAGAATGGTGATGCCTTGTCTATACGAGGACGGTCCCAGAACAAAAACAAAAATAAGTCATCGAGTGGGAGACCTAAATCTAGAGGGAGATCTAAATCTCCAGGAAAACCTGTAAAGGTGGTGTGCTGGAAATGCGGAAAGGAAGGGCACTACAAAAGCGACTGTAAATCTAAAAATCCTAATAAAGGAAAGGGATCTGATGATGCTCCTTCTGCAGAGGTGAAAACCACCTCAGATGAAGGTGGGGATGTGTACTTAGCTTCTTCAAGTACACATGTAGATCATGAGGCATGATTGACTCAGGTGCATCCTTTCACTTCACTCCCCATAGAGAGTGGTTCTGCGAGTATGATAAATAAAATGGTGCTGATGTCTTCTTAGGGGATGATAGGAAGGATAGAATCATTGGTCGTGGAAAAGTAAAGTTGAAGTTGCAAGGTGTAAGGGTTAGAACACTTCCGGGTGTTCTACATATTTCTGAATTGGCCATAAATCTGATTTTTGTAAGCAAGCTGGATGATGCAGGTGTAAAAAAAGTGTTCGAGAAGGATACCTGCAAAATGGTTTGAGGAGCACTGGTATTGATGCGGGGAGTTTGAATTGGAACTCTGTACAAGGTAGCACTGTTATTGATGGGTACAACAGTTCTATGGTTCCTGAAAGTGGAGCAGAAAATCTAGTGGTCTCTGGAGAGAAGACCATGTTGTGGCATCAAAGGCTTGGACATATTGGAGAGAAGGGCCTTCGAATACTTCATGGTAAAGGTATGGTAGAAGGTATGAGTAATAGCTCTCTAGATTTTGATTTCTGTGAAAATTGTGTATATGGGAAGCAAAATCGGGTGAGTTTCCCCTCTGGTAGTAAGAGGGTGAAACAGATATTAGAACTTGTGCACAGTGATGTGTTTGGACCTGTGAAGGTTCCATCACTGAGTAAGTCTGTGTACTATGTATCATTTATAGATGACTTCTCAAGGAATACATGGATATATTTCCTTAAGAAGAAATCTGAAGCCTTTGACAGGTTTAAAGAATTTAAGGCTCTCGTGGAAAATAAGATAGAGAAGAAGATAAAGGTGTTGAGGACAAATAGTGGTGGAGAGTTTTGCAATAAGGAATTTGAAGAATTATGTAAGAAGTGTGGTATAACACGACAAAAGACTACTCCATATACACCTCAGCAAAATGGAGTTGTAGAAAGAATGAATAAGACATTGATGGAAAGGGCAAGAAACATGCTCAGTGGTGCCGGGTTAAGACAAGAATTCTAGGTAGAGGCGGTGGATACTGCATGTTACCTGGTCAACAGGTCACCTTCGTCAGCGTTGGAGGATAAGACTCCACAAGAGGTATGGACTGGTAAGAAACCCTCTCTTTCACATCTGAGGGTATTTGGATGTGATTCATATGTACATGTTCCAAAGGAGAAATGAACCAAGTTAGATAGTAAATCTGAAAAGTGCATCTTTATTGGGTATAAGGATGGTTTAAAGGGTTATAATCTTTGGAACCCAATCACACGGAAGGTTGTGTACAGCCGAGATGTGGTGTTCAGAGCGGTAAAAGATGTTATTAAACATGAAGTCCAACCAAAGGAACCTAAGAAGATAGAGTTTGAGCTTAAGGAGGAAGAATTAGACTCTACATCAGAGGAGGAATCAGAAGATGAAGAGCCACAAACTCCAGGTGTGAGAAGATCAGTTCAAGAAAGAAGGCAGCCAGAAAGGTATAATCCATCTGATTTTTGTTCCAATTTTTCTTTATCTATTACTGATGATGATCACAGAACTGTGAAGGAAGCGGTAGATTCAGAGGATGGAAAATTCTGGAAAGAGGCCATGGTTGATGAAATAGCATCTTTGCACAAAAATGAAGCTTGGGATCTGGTGGAGTTGCCGGTTGGAATGAAACCCATTGGCAACAAATGGGTGTTCAAGAAGAAGACAAATGCAGAAGGAAAGGTGGAGAAATACAAAGCTCGGTTGGTAGCAAAAGGTTATTCCCAAGTGCCGGGAATTGATTTTGGTGATATTTTTTCTACAGTTGCCAAGGTAACTTCTATTAGATTACTTTTATCTGTTGTTGCTGCTTTTTATTTTGAGGTAGAACAGATGGATGTGAAGACAGCATTTCTTCACGGAGATCTAGAAGAGGAAATATACATGAAGCAACCTGAAGGCTTTGCGGTGAAGGGTAAGAAAGAATTGGTATGCAATTTAAAGAAGTCTTTGTATGGGTTAAAACAGTCACCAAGGATGTGGTATCAGAAATTTGATACATTTATACGGGGACTTGGCTTCACCAGAAGCAAAGCAGATCACTGTGTGTATTTTAAATTAATTGGTGACTGTGTTATTTATCTAGTCTTGTATGTGAATGATATGTTGCTGGTTGGAAATGACAAACAAATTATCCAGGATTTGAAGACCCAATTGTCCTCCAAATTTGACATGAAAGATCTTGGTGTTGCAAACTATATTTTGGTCATGGAAATTAAAAGAGATCGGACAAAGAGGAAGCTCTAGTTAAACCAGAGGAAGTATGTCGAGACAATAATGCAGAGGTTTAATATGCAGGATAGTAAACCGGTGAAAGTTCCTATTCATGTAGGTGTATATTTATCTGCTAAACAGTGTCCCAAGACACAAGAAGTTCCATATGCAAGTGCAGTCGGTAGCCTGATGTATGAAATGGTATGTACTAGACCAGACATTGCACATGCAGTGGGAGTATTGAGCAAATTTATGTCAAAACCAGGTAAGGAGCATTGGACAGCAATGAATCAGGTTTTCAGGTATTTGCATGGCACTAGTGATTATGGTTTGTGCTACCAAGGAAGACCAGGATTGGACAGAGTTTTGGATATTCGTGGCTTTGTTGATGTAGACTGGGTTGGAGATTTGGATCAGAGAAGATCTACAAGTGGGTATGTGTTTAACCTATTTGGAGGTGCAGTCAGTTGGATGAGTAAGAAACAATTTGTAGTGGCACTATCAACTACAGAGGTAGAATACATGGCAGCCACTCATGCAAGCAAGGAAGCAGTTTAGTTGCAGATATTGTGTTCAAGTATGGGGTTAGTATAGGGAGCTATAAGGATAGACTGTGACAGCCAAAGTACAATTTTCTTGGCAAAGAACCCTGCTTATCATTCAAATACAAAGCACATTGATGTTCAATATCACTTTGTGAGGGATATGATAGAAGACAAAAAGGTGTTGCTGGTAAAGGTGGACACTTTGAAGAATACTGCAGATGAATTGACAAAATATGTGAGCTCTGAGAATTTCTCTTGGTGTGGAGAGACACTGGGTGTTTTAGGGCTGGAAAAATGACTAAGCTCTCTTGTGACCCCCTGTGGAAAGAAAACAACAAGTGGGATAATGTTGGGTTGTGTTATATTCTTTCCACGACTAGCCCACGTAGTTAACCGGGGGTTAGAGGGGGGGCGGAGTCCCCCTTCGTTGCGCCGATTGTGTAGCGGGGGGGTTAGAGGGGGGGCGGAGCCCCCCTTCGTTGCGTCGATTGTGTAGCGGGGGGGTCACAGGGGGTTTGAGGTGTACCCGTAACCCCACTTTATGGGGTCTGGGGCAGCACCCCAGAAAATTTTGGTTTTGGACCCTATGTTAGGATGGGCGGACCCACCTATGGTTTTGTGCATGATTTCCGCACATGTTTTTTGGACGCGATGGTTTTCATTCCATGGTATTGGACGCGATGGTTTTTTGGTCCATGGTATTGGATGCTTCAGCATGTATAAATATGTATTATAACATTAAAAGGAACATAATGAAAAATCAAGCTGGTAGTCCCAGTTTTGGGATCCAGGGGAAAATCTATGTGTATATGTGTTTTATGTGTTATGCTCTCGCATTGTTTATTTTCTGTGTTTTAAAATTCATATGCAAGTAATTTCTGTATGGGGTTAAAACCTACAATTTCCACATTTTCATTGGTCTTGGAATATTTTCCTTGTTATAAAGTTGGCTAGGAAGGAAAGAAAGGAGCCATTCTTTTTCAACGGATTCCACACCTATTATATTAGCTGGGAACCTAGAGCTCTTCCAAAACTTTGCACAGAGAACACGAGCCCTCGTCACAATTGAATGCGGATGGGATTTTTTCTCCTAAAGAACATTGTTATTGCAGGACACCCATACCTTCTGACAGAGATATTTAGAAAAAGCCATCCAAATCTATTTAAAGAGTCCTTTGCCTTTTAGGCACCCATTATAACATCCTTTCCATGAAGAGGAGGAGGAGGGAAGCTCAGGCCAATTTATTCTCAAGACTAAACTTCTTGTACATAGGAAAAGTGTATATATAAATGAGGGATTGATTCCTTTTGTTTCAGACACAAGGGCTAGCACGAAGGTCCAACAGATCCAGCAATTCCCCTTCGACGTAGATTCTCCGCTGTGAACAGTTTCCCATGCACTAGGAGCTAGAAAAAGGAATTAATTTTCAAGGGGCAATTGGGTTTCCAAACTTGAGACCAAATTCTAGCCTTTGGTGGCAATCCATTTTGAAATCATTCAGAAAATAGTCAGCACTAACAGAGAAATCCCCATTCTGCCACACCCATTGATTTTATGCAGCTTGTTTTTTAGGGGCGCAGCCTGCCAGCAATGGCTGTAACTTATAGGTTGGACCTGATAGATGTGAAGTGTTTCAGGGAAAACTAGTGTCGATTCGAACTGCTAGTCCCACTAAGATGGGTAGCTATCTTAGAAACAAACAATCAAAGCAATTCGAGATTTCCTTTAGGTGTAATAGATAAGAGGGAAGAAAAGAGGACCAACCTGGATCTTCTGCTTTGATCCTTGCTTGATTTCTCTTTCCCTTGATATAATTTTCCACTCTTCTCCTACTTGTCTTGCTTCAAAGAGTACTTGTAGAGTCAAAGTAATAGAAAACCATCAAAGCATCTCTATCTAAAACATCATAAACAATGCAGAATCAGAAACACATTGACAATACAATTGCATTCATAAACAATAAGATTCACAAATACAAGATTATATGGGGGAAAACTCAAAGAACTTTATTAATAGTAGAAGAGAGGATTAAAACCCAGCTGTCTGATCCAGCATCATCCTCCCAGCATAGAAGCCCTCTTCACCTCATGAAAAACAAGATCACCCAACAATACAATGTCTCTTCTCACAGATAAACCAACAACACTTCCTTACAAATTACAAAATTCCAGCCTCTAGATCTCTTAGATGAGGGATCCATTTATAGATGTCTTGCAAGGGTGTGAGTCAGCTCTGGGTTTTTTATTAGTGTCATTCCACTGATAGTCCTTGGTTCCACTTGGAGATTTCATTGATCTCTTACTCATCCCTAGGCAAATTCAAAGAGGCAAGTGTCATAGGAGAAGTTTCTGGAAGATTCCATGAGCTTCCACTTAGCAAACTGTCTCTGCCATTTGTCTATTCTCACTCATCGCACCCTATAGAAGGCCATTTCAGTATGCATCGCACCTAGCTAGTGTGGTAGCCAGTATGCATCGCACCTTGACCATGGAGCAGTCATTATGGTCCAGTTTTGGCCAGTTCTGAGTAGTTTTTCAGGTGGAACTTCTGGGAAATGATGTAATCAGTTGACCATGATCCTTTAGGGTATGAAACAACACTTTTAGGGACTAAAGAGCCCTTGGTTTATGGACATATGAGTTTGGGGTTGCAGTGCCCAAATATGTGTATAACAGTTGCCCCCTAAAGCATGATGTCGTAAATCTTTTGATGTCGGATGAAATGCTTTATCATGAGGATCCGAGGTATTCGAACTGGAAGGTGACTTGTATAAGATACAATGCAATACATAATAATCATATTATTTTCATGATCTAGCTAAGGCGGGCATTCCATGCTCAGCTTCATAAATTCATTTTCATGTACATAGGACGGAGTGATTCTTCATATGAAGAGTCATCTTCTTTTGCTTAGATGACTATCTGTGTAGATTTTGTGCACATTCGATGTCTTTATGTTCCTGAATATATCGCAACCTGGATGGCTGAAACTAGATCCAAGATCTTCAAACTCATTCAATCTTCGCCTGATTGTACAAGTTGATCCATGTGAAAAGATGTTTTGAAGTCGAACATGGAAAGACATCGCCTGATTACCAGCCAATAACGTAAGTTGTTAACAGGCGCGAGAGGAATCACCAATAATGATAATGACCCTCAAGATACTACAGTATAATTCACGTGGTGTGAATATATGAGCTGATGTCGAACACCACGCAAAATCTTTCGGTCGAAGGTCATTGATGTAAACTTGTCGCCAGAAGTGAGAAACTTACCATTAAGGTATGCAAGCTTCAAAGTACTGAAAGGGTTGTTTCTAAGTCAAATTCTTGGATAATGAGTTGATGTCGACAAGAAGTGACCTGTCGTAGGAGGGCCTTGATGTATCCCACATCTACGATGCGAAACGAAGCAAATTATTTTTCTGGAGGTGAAAACGACCTGATGATATAAGGTTCAGGAATGGCAGTCATGAAAAATCAAGGGTGAAGGTATTGCAGTGGATGAGGCATTTGCTGGATGGTGAATTCTCTGAATGACTTCTCTTGAACATGTCAGAGACACTGATATGGACTGGTATCGTTAACCCCATGGATGGTACGGAAGACCAGTGGTGATATGGTGAACGGAAAAACCCAACCCGACTCAATCATGGTGAGGGAGTGAAAGTGTCATGTTCAAGAGCGACCTGCTACCAATAAAATTCTTCAATTTTTCTTCCCTTTTTCCCCGGTCACTGTTGACCAGTACCTCTTTATTTTTGTCAAGCTTGAGGAGGATAACATATGCTTGATCTATAATTTGCCCTTCGGGCAAACTTGTCACTATGTTTTTAGCGAGCCTGGCGCCAGTGAGACTCGTTCTTGCCTGGGTGGACAAGTTTGTCGCAATTGTTTTAACGAGTTTAACGACAAATATAACTCGATCCTTTTCTTGTTTAGAGATTCTAAAAAGGGATGAAAAGGAAACTCCAACAGTCCTTTTTCGTAGTATAATCCCTTAAGTCCGAAAAAGTATAAAATAATACGAAAGGGATGACTTTTCGATCGCTTTAGCGAGCTGAAAAAGACAAGCGCTCGATCTTTTTGTTTGATAATCCCTCAGGTCCAAAAATATTAAAATATATGGGAGGGATGGCGTTCCCTTTACTTTAACGAGCTAGAAAGGCCAATGGCTCGACAATCTTTTTATATTTAATGAGTCTAAAAAGAGTTTAAAAGGGACTTGTTTTTTAGGAACGAGTGGTATTTTCGGGTAGCAACTGGTTCCAGGTAAGTTTGGAACTTCTCAAAACATGGTAGTGTGAAGAGGGTGGCAATCAGAATCACTCGTCGCAGCTGTTCCTCAAAATGGTAAACAATCAAGTGGAAGCATATGATCGGCCAAATGAATGGAGGTGATGGTAGGAACACAACCAAGGTTCAAAAAGGCTAATAGCAAGGTGATCACAAAGGTTATTTACCAAAGGTGGTTTCATTTTTTAATGAGCTTGAACCAAGAGAAACTATGCTCAGTGGCAGGTTTATTTTTTAATGAGCTTGAACCTTGCGGGAACATTGCTCTTTGGCAGGTTTATTTTTTAACGAGCTTGAACCTTGTGGAAACATTGCTCTTACCAGTCGTTTGAAAATGTCTCTTGGTAGGTTTATTTTTTAATGAGCTTGAACTCTACTATAACATGTGCTCATTGCCTTTTTATGCAGGGTAGAAACGACCAAGCTACAAAGCTAGAAAACTAAAAAGCTAAAGGGTTGAGAATGCTAAAAAGCTAAAAAACCAAATTGGTCGTTTTTTAGTTGCATATAAAGATTTGCATGCCCCCAGATCTTTTAGAAAAGGAGAGTTTCCAGGTTACCATATGGAAGTTCCTACGGTTAGGCAGGTTTGTTTCTGTCAACAGACAAAAATCTCTTCCTTGGCTTTGTCCATCGAAATAGACGAAGGTGAATGGTGAGCTTCCAATCACATAACATACAAGGAAATACTTGTTTCAGATTGATCACATATCCAACAAGGAAATGATTTTTCAATCCAATCGTATAACCTTTCAAGGAAATATCTGTTTTATACTGATCACATAACCTACAAGGGAATGTTTTTTCAGTCCAATCATATGACCTTCAAGAAAATCTCTCTTTTCCTCTGGGTTCGCCTCTCGAAGCAGACCAAGGTGCATGCCCCCTAAAATCCATTACATTCACCGAACTACTCCTGGTAATTAAGTGGATGGAATGAAGATTGAAGATACCTTGTTGACGCAAAGAGACCATTTAGGGATGATGGTTGATTCGTAGCTTTGTTTGAACTGGGAAATGAAAGTTGGTCGACTAATTTCACCAGTTTGCATTCATGCGGAAAACACATCACTCGAAAGAGTGTGGAAACAATCGCTTCCATGCTATATATATAGTCACGTCCAAGGAGTAGATTGTAATCTAAATGCCCCTGAACTACCATCATGTTCAAATGAATGGTTTTATTTCTCAAAGTTATTGGTAACTTTGGAAGAATCCCTAACGGTCGACTGGTTCCTTTATTGAAGCCTGACAAATTTTGTTTTTCAGGCAAAAGCGATGGCAAACCAAGCGCTTTCCAAATAGTTGAGGAAAGGATACTCACTGAAGCCCCTTCATCTATGATAATGCCAGACACGATCATTTTGTAAACTTGTACTATGATCCGGAATGGTACACTAGATGGAAGGCGGGGTTTTGCTAGTTGATTCTGTTGAAAAGTGTGCAACAAGAAATGCTCGTTGAGAGTGCAACAAGATGATGGAGCTTAGTGAAAAGAGTCACCTTCACTAAGTGGGCCCGCAGGCTATTTTTGGCGCAAGTCTATTTTTAGACTATGTCTATTTTTAGACAAATGGATCATGTCTGTGGATTGCAGGTTACTGTTTATGGATGATTGGTCAAGTTGGGAAAAATAGATGGACTTATATTTTTGATCAAAGTGTGAGTGATCACAGTGTGAGTGATCAAAGTCTATTTTTAGACTGGTTGTCAAAAATAGAAAAGTCAAATATTATTGTCTCATAATAATATTTGGACTATAAACTTGATCTTATTCTCTTGGAGCATTTCAGTTTGAGCTACAGAGGTGGCACATGCAGTTGTCAGAAGGAAATACGCTTTTCTTATGAGTCAGTTGAGTTGTTGCATGCATGACTTCAGTTATAACTCAATCAGTTGAGTTTGGTGGAGTTGATTGTGGAGTTGATGGAGTTGTGTTCAGTTTGACTTAGTTAAACTAGTTGTAGTTAATCTAACTGCAGATAGACTAATGATGAGTTGTTAAACTAATTATTAACTCATAATACAACTATAGAATACATCAGCTAACTCAGTTGCATGTCATTGCATGTTCAGTTCAACAGGGACAAGTGGTAGAGAATCAGATTGCTATCAGTTGTGACTATAGTTGTGCACCAGATCTTGCACAATCAAGGGATTGAGTATGCCAATGAGTTTGCTCACGTATTTGCCCAGTATTGTAGCCTTTGCTCGCGTCCAACAAAGTGTGAGTGACTATTTTGAGGTGAAATACGAGTTTGGGAAGCCATTCTCATCAGTTCTTGAGCAAGTATTGAGCAGTGGAGGCAGGCAAGCAGTGGAATAGATTTGGAGATCAGATCTGAGCTGTATTGTGTGTAACAGGTGGAGCTAGTACTGGATTGCTTGTGATAAGCATTGTACTTTGTAATGTTACATGATTCAATCAATATAATATACAGATAGTTGGGGTTTTTAGCGAGATGCTTTCCCCGGGATACATACTGTGTTTATGAGTTTGATTGATGCTTCTATGTGTGCCTGTGAATGATTCTGCTTCTATAAATTGATGATCAACGTAGAGGAGATTATGTATTATACATGTTCCGCTTATAATTGTATGATCAGGATAATCTCTGTGAATATGTGATAAATTATTCAAAATTTCTACATGGTATCGGAGCTGCTTGATTTGTAGAAGAGATTTTTACAGGATATCAAGCGAGGATTGATCATCGGATCTATTATTCAGAAAGTGTTTACATTTTATTTCTTCAGGCAGAGTCTGTAATCGGGCCAGGTAGCCTCTGGATTCATCCTTCTTTTGGAAGGTGAAATATCTGGTGAATGCCCATACAGTCGATCTCTGTACAAGAAATATTGTGTTCTCACGAATTCTAGATCGAAAGTGGTTGAGTTTTGTGCTGGTGGAATTCGAATTTAATTCCAAAGCAAGAGATAAAACTCAGAAACATTCGGTGTAAGAATGGAGACAGTATGCCCCAGTATCTCACGAAGTTCACTCAGTGTCGAGATGAGCTGGGAAGTGTGGGGGTTACTGTCGATGATGAGGATGGTGAGTCTAGCACTCCTTGACCTTCCTAAGAGTTGGCATAGCTACCAGGACTCAGTGAATGGAAGGGAGAAACTGCCAAATTGGGAACGACCATGGTCGGATTTGATGTAGGAGGAGATTAGACGGTGCACCAGAGACGGTTCTTCATCCATGCAGGATGAGGAGAACTGTGCCTTAGCGAGTAAGGTGAAGAAGGGGAAGGAGAAGGGTTCTCTTTCTGAATCTGGTTCTTCCAGTGATGGGAAGAAGGTTGACAAGGCGAAGGTGAGATGCTTTCGTTGTCATGAGATTGGTTCATGGGTCAGGAACCTGTATGCTCTTGAGGTTCAAGATGCATGCAAAGCCTTGAGAAGCGAGGCAACTGATGGAGACTTGGTGGTTGAGAGGGAGCGTATATTACCTCTCAACATGCAGAGCCAGAAGAAGTCTCAGACGATTGTGGAGGAGCCACGATTGGTGCAGCAGCTTCAGGAGGTTGTGGAGGAGCCACAACAGGGGAAGCTGAGAGGAGATAGAGTAGAGACATCTACTCATCCAGAGACCTCCAGTAGGGGGAAACTTCGAGCCAGATGGGCTGAAGGATTGCATGCAGCCATACCTCCAGGTAGGAGGTGGGGTGATGTGGATTGATTGTCCCAAGGAGGAGGGGCAGGATCCTTGAGGTACCCAACCTCTTGGATGAGACCTTGATACGAGAGCCCTGATGTGTAGTAGCAGGAACTAACTGATTGGGTAGAGACAGATGCGGATGGAGCAGCAGAGAGAGCGACAGTGCAGGGAATCCCAGGACAGCGCATAGCTAGCAGGCTGTAGCAATGCGAGAGGCACAAGTGTTTTGCACAGTGCCAGGTGGCACAGAGAGGTGTGCAATGGTGCGAGATGCATGGAGATGTTGCAGTAGCGCAGATGTCAGAGAGGGAGCACTTGTCAGCAGCAAGTAGAGCTTCAGCATCAGAGGATGTTTCTATCCCAACAGGGAGGTCAGTTGGGAGGTGCAGTGCGGATGCAATGCTGGGAGATAGAACCAGCAGCAGCACGGATGCAGTCAGAGATCAAAGTGACAGAGGCTAGAGCAGTCAGATACTGAAGAGCACAGAGATGCAGAGTTTCAGTCGACAGAGGCAATAGTAGTCAGAGACTTTGATGACAGAGCAAGTGGACCGGCCAGATGTGTTACATGGAGAACATTCCAGAGTTACAGGATCGGGTTTGAGAGGAAGCCTTTCTTGTTGAGAGGGAGTGTTGAAAAGTATGCAACAAGAAATGCTTGTTGAGAGTGCAACAAGATGATGGAGCTTAGTGAAAAGAGTCGCCTTCACTAAGTGGGCCCGCAGGCTATTTTTGGCGCAAGTCTATTCTTAGACTATGTCTATTTTTAGACATATGGATCATGTCTATGGATTGCAGGTTGTTGTTTATGGATGATTGGTCAAGTTGGGAAAAATAGATGGACTTCTATTTTTTGATCAAAGTGTGAGTGATCACAGTGTGAGTGATCAAAGTCTATTTTTAGACTGGTTGTCAAAAATAGAAAAGTTAAATATTATTGTCTCATAATAATATTTGGACTATAAACTTGATCTTATTCTCTTGGAGCACTTCAGTTTGAGCTACAGAGGTGGCACATGCCGCTGTCAGAAGGAAATACGCTTTTCTTATGAGTCAGTTGAGTTGTTTCATGCATGAATTCAGTTATAACTCAATCAGTTGAGTTTGGTGGAGTTGATTGTGGAGTTGATGGAGTTGTTTTCAGTTTGACTTAGTTAAACTAGTTGTAGTTAATCTAACTGCAGATAGACTAATGATGAGTTGTTAAACTAATTATTAACTCATAATACAACTATAGAATACATCAGTTAACTCAGTTGCATGTCAGTGCATGTTCAGTTCAACAGGGACAAGTGGTAGAGAATCAGATTGCTATCAGTTGTGACTATAGTTGTGCACCAGATCTTGCACAATCAAGGGATTGAGTATTCCAATGAGTTTGCTCACGTATTTGCCCAGTATTGTAGCCTTTGATCACGTCCAACAAAGTGTGAGTGACTATTTTGAGGTGAAATACGAGTTTGGGAAGCCATTCTCATCAGTTCTTGAGCAGGTATTGAGCAGTGGAGGCAGGCAAGCAGTGGAATAGATTTGGAGA
This sequence comes from Pinus tabuliformis, assembly GCA_031772625.1. NCBI lineage: Eukaryota > Viridiplantae > Streptophyta > Pinopsida > Pinales > Pinaceae > Pinus > Pinus tabuliformis. The sequence goes on from CM062807.1 coordinate 561,301,516, forward strand.
TCAGATCTGAGCTGTATTGTGTGTAACAGGTGGAGCTGGTACTGGATTGCTTGTGATAAGCATTGTACTTTGTAATGTTACATGATTCAATCAATATAATATACAGATAGTTGGGGTTTTTAGCGAGATGCTTTCCCCGGGATACATACTGTGTTTTTGAGTTTGATTGATGCTTCTATGTGTGCCTGTGAATGTTTCTGCTTCTGTAAATTGATGATCAACGTAGAGGAGATTATGTATTATACATGTTCCGCTTATAATTGTATGATCAGGATAATCTCTGTGAATATGTGTTAAATTATTCAAAATTTCTACAGATTCCAATCAAAGAAAACAACTAGACTGCTTGGAGGAGGTACCGGATAAATGGCTAGTTAAATCTCATGAACTGGGGGGCTTTCTTCCTATTGTAAAGGAATGGGTGGATTGCCCCCAAGTTCATTAGACTCAGTATCGACAAAAAGAATTTGAACGGTGTCGGTCTCATTCTCTTTGGGAATAGTATCATCCGAAGGTGGTCCTTCTGAAGGTAAGAGTGGGTCGACTGCCATCTCGACCAGTTGACTTTGGTCCAGTATGGACTCAAAAGGTTTACTTTCAATGATAGGCGATTCGATCTACAATTGAGTTATGTCAATCGGGTTTTCAACTAGTGAAGGACTTGGCAAGAGTTTCCTGTATCTAGGTGTAAGTCGCTATGATGAAGCAAGACGGTTATCCAAAATGCTTTTGGCTTCGTCCAGAAAAGGACAACAGGGAAGAGTATGATTACCTTCACATAACCCAAAGGGAAATTTGACATGTCCATTAACTTTGTTTTCACTAGTTGATGGTATGTTGTCAACCTGACTGCTAGAGGTTGATGACACCGAATGGTGCAAACAGGGAGACCATTCTCTCAAGATCCGTGGAATGCAAGGGAAATCTCGATGGTAGTGGTCTCCCTTGCAAATTATGCATGGAGATTTTGGTTTGGAAAGTTTAGTGTGTAGATTTTCACCAGATGATGCATGGTTGCCTCATTGTTTAGCTGGATTCTTCTTCTTCTCCTTCCCTTTCTTTCTTTTCTCAGCTACTTGGTTTTTAGTGTCACTAGTTTCACCAAGCGAAGAGGAAGAAGGGGAAGGAGAAACAAACGAAGTACAAGGTGAAGGGGTAACTTCAGTATCATCTGGTTGCTAATTATATTGTTGAGGAATTATGGTGTTTTGAATGACAGGTCGAGAAAAGCCATACCGGCAGGCCAATTGTGATTCCTGGAAGGGACAATGTAGCCATATATGGAGAACCAATATCTCCCCAAGAGGAGAAAGGACTAGGATTCCCTCCAAGATGGATTCCTTGATTGGTGGACTCCATTATCTCAATCTCATATCAACGAAGGAACAGGGATGTTATTCCGATTTAAATAAATTTTAAAGACGCTTTGACACAACTTGCTTTTTCAATTTTTAAGAGTCGATAAAAAGCTAAAGGTGCCTCTAGTCACCTTCGATTTTTAATGAGCCTGAAGTGACAAGTGCTCAGATGGACCTTTTCTTTTAAGGAGTCGAAAAGGAACGAAAGTGACTACTCTGGAAATCTAGACAGAGGGATTACCAAACCAATCGCAAAACTGCAATCTACACCTTGGTGGTAAATTAAAGAGAAATTACCAAGGACTTTATGTACGGCAGTCAATCTTCCCGAATGTTGTGTTTAGTGCATTGCGATCGATAGGTCAGCAGACACGGCTTCCTAAGGATAAAGGATATCAACCTATTGTGGTCTCCCAATATATACTCGACGGTACGGGGAGCACAAGTCCTTACTGGCACTTGTCGTATCAAAGAGGAGGAATCACCCAACCTTCAATGAAAAGGATACTTACCAGGTTTTACGACGCCGGAACACGTCTCTAGCCTAGACTTCTAGATGTGTTGCGTTAGGTTCCAAAGCGTTTTTATGTTCATTGAGATTTATTTTATAGTTGATCTTGCTTAGAAGTTTGTCTTTCAAGGTTCACCGCGTGATGTAGATGTACAATTCCTAAATATGCAATCTAAAATGATAAACAATCATTTATTTTCTTTTAGCAATGAAAATCCAAGCTACAAAGGAAATAAGATTATGATTTTCTTTCAGCAGAGAGCATAGAGCACAAACTAAATGCACTTTCATAAATCATATTTCGCATGCAGTCAAAATGCAAATGCACATGCATGTATTTGTTTTTCGTTTCCTTAAATTGTGAATTCCAAAAAGGAAAGCTAAGTACAGATCTGAACTATTTTCTTTTAAAGCGACATTTTTAACAATTTCTTTTCAAAACAAAAGAAAGACTAAGACGACACTTTTCGATTTTGAATTGAAAACTGCTTTCGACACTTCAAATACTAATAACTCAAATCAAGTACAATGACAAAAGTACAACCAATTATCTAGAAGAGGAAGACTTTACGACACTCTTCTTTTGATTCAAAATGACAATTACGACACTTGCATCAAAAAACGACAGTTCGATTAAGCTACTCTTGACAAACGAAGATTGTAAATGATTTACAAATACACAAAAAACATTTACAATTCCTAACCAATGGAGGTTGAACAATGTAAAGGAAGGAGGCTTCAGCAATGAGATATTGATCATGAACAACAAAACTACTAAATAGAGCTGAAAATAAGGAGGAAAAACCAAATTTCAAAGAGAGAAACAGTATCACTCAATCATCGCACCTGCAACACAGGGAAACAGGGATGCATCTCACCTGCAACACATGGGAGGTGCGATGCATACAGGCTGCCAGTTATAGACAGTGCGATGGACCAAGGAGCGAAAATGAGTTTGGTTTTTGCTCAAAATTTGCAGCTAAGTTCAATGATTTAGGCTGAGTTATGAGGGACAGTAAAAAAAAAAGTATAGGGGTATGATCTTATGAGGTTATTGAGCTACCACAAGGGCACTTATAATGCTTGTAAGTCAGATGTTTAGTTCATAAACCAACCCAGATATTGACTAAAGCAGCATTCATCTACTTCGCAATTGCATAGCAAAGGCACTTCGAAGGCTAGTTGGCTAACTTCAGGCTCCGTCTGTAGTTTATAAAGCAAACAATAAACAAAAAAAATAAACTATTCGATCCCCAATGGAGTTGCCATTTTGTTTCAGGGAAAACTAGTGTCGATTCGAACTACTAGTCCCACTAAGATGGGTAGCTATCTTAGAAACAAACAATCAAATCAATTCAAGATTTCCTTTAGGTGTAACAGATAAGAGGGAAGAAAAGAGGACCAACCTGGATCTTCTGCTTTGATCATTGTTTGATTTCTCTTTCCCTTGATAGAATTTGCCACTCTTCTCCTACTTGTCTCGCTTCAACGAGTACTTGTAGAGTTAAAGTAACAGAAAACCATCAAAGCGTCTCTATCTAAAACATCATAAACAATGCAGAATCAGAAACACATTGAACATACAACTGCATTCATAAACAATAAGATTCACAAATACACGATTATATGGAGGAAAACTCAAAGAACTTCATTAATAGTAGAAGAGAGGATTACAACCCAGCTGTCTGATCCAGCATCATCCTCCCAGCATAGAAGCCCTCTTCACCTCATGAAAAACAAGATCACCCAACAATACAATGTCTCTTCTCACAGATAAACCAACAACACTTCCTTACAAATTACAAAATTCCAGCCTCTAGATCTCTCAAATGAGGGATCCATTTATAGATGTCTTGCAAGGGTGTGAGTCAGCTCTAGGTTTTTGATTAGTGTCATTCCACTAATAGTCCTTGGTTCCACTTGGAGATTTAATTGATCTCTTACTCATCCCTGTGCGAATTCAGAGAGGGAAGTGTCATAGGAGAAGTTTCTGGAAGATTCCATGGGCTTCCACTTAGCAAACTGCCTCTGCCATTTGTCTATTCTCACTCATCACACCCTACAGAAGGCCATTTCAGTATGCATCGCACCTGGCTAGTGTGGAAACCAGTATGCATCGTACCTTGACCATGGAGCAATCAGTATGGTCCAGTTTTCCAGTTTTGAGTAGTTTTTCAGGTGGAACTTCTGGAAAATTATGTAATTAGTTGGCCATGATCCTTTAGGGTATGAAACAACAATTTTAGGGACTAAAGATCCTTTGGTTTATGGACATATGAGTTTGGGGTTGCAGTGCCCAAATATGTCTATAACATGAAGGAACACTATCCAAGTTCCAATGTTTCCAGAAGTCATCCCCGTCCCAATTAGAGATATCAGCAAGTGTAATTTTTCCTTCTAAAGCCATCCACTCTTTTAATGGCCTAAGGTCCTCATGCTTATCCATTGGCTACTTTTGGAGAATTTTATGTGTCCAAATATTGATTTGTTGTCCATTCCCTGGGTACCTTGATAAGTGTTCCTTGATCAAATCCATGGATGAAAAAAAGAGTAAATTCTATATGGAAGAGTCACCCTTTGGAGCGGAAGAAGCTGAAAGATTATAGTCTCGCCACTAGGGGAAATACTTCTTTCTCAATACTCCTTTCCACCAGGCATTATTTCTTGAAATATATCGTCATACCAACTTTGTTGTTAGGTCCCTTTAATACTACTGTAGCTACTTATTGTTATTGATAGTGTAGCCCCTTATTGTTATTGTTGTGTCCATATAGTCTGCATATTATTATTATTGTGCCCCATTATAAGTCCAATATTATTCTTGTTGTGTCTTTACATTATTATTGTTATGTAGGCTATGATTACATTGTGACCCCTTAGACTATTATATATAGAAAGGATCTATTGTCATTTGTATCATCCAAGAATTTTTCATTTATTTGATGTAAAGGAGATTTTCCCCTCAAAGAGGCTAATTCTCAAGTCGTTGATCTATCTTTTCTTCTATTTTATGAGCTAGTTGCATAACATTTGGTATCAAATCTTTGGATGTTAGGGTTTCGCTGCTTCAAACAAGTCATCTTGGTATTTTTGCTATACCTACTTTTATATGAAGCTTCAGAATCTGAAATTTCGACCACATGGATTTGAAATCGTGGTTAACTTCGTGTAAAAATTTTAGAGCTTGGTTCACTATATTTTGGGAGATATGATCTAAGAAAGTTAGGGTTTTTGCAGGCTCCATAATTAAATCTCAAACAGGTTCCATAGTGAAAATCGTCATAAATTTCTCTCCGAGAATCAGAATTGAATTTCGTAAGAACTGATTAAAATTTCATAGACTCTAGTTTCTTATGTATCATTTTCAGAGTCGAAGGTTGAAACAGTAACATGTGGCACTCCGTACAAGTTTGCTCTATTGAACTAGTCTATAATCAGGACATCATGGGAGATCGAGAATAACTCTTTCTTGAAGAATAAAATCTCGGTCTCACTTGTGGGTTTGGAAAGAAGACTTAGAGGAATACCACAAGACAAAATTTCAGACCTTGGACATCCAAAATTTCAGACCTTGGACATCCAAAATTACAGAGATACAACAGCTTCAATATCGAGCTCCTAAAAAGTAAGAAAAAAATGTGTATTTTTTTTAATTTTACATAACTTTTGTTTGAAAAATCAATTTGAAGTGATTCTAAGGGAATATTGAAGCATAGATATCAGTATTGGGTTCTGGAATGTCTCCCAAACAAAAGAACTCTACACCCATTAAGCGCTCAGAAAACTCTACTATGACACATGACGAGGAAGAATTGCAACATGTTATATCAAAATTATGGCACTAAGCGCAACAAATTGCACTCTCACAAAGAGCAACCAAAGATGAACTAAAAGGATTAATGGATGGCTTAAAAGAGGACATGGAGCTTTTAAAATCAGACATGGAAGGTGTTAGGGTCCTATAATTTATAGGATCTCAAGGTGATTGAGTATTTCCTCTCAGGAATCGTATATTGTATATAATTGTCAATCTGGAAATGATTTCTAAATAATAATAAAAATAGAATAAAAATGAAAAGAGGGTATAAATAAATAAATAAAATAACACAAAAACATTGAAAAAAAGAATAAAAGATTGAACCCCACCAAAAGAAAGAAAAACAAAAAGAAATAATACTGAAAGTGTTGCAAATCTAAATGCCACTACTGATAGATAGTTTTCGTCATCCTTGATAAATATAAGGTTATATGCATCTTGTTTTAAAAAGCCACAACGACTAGTTATTTGTTTAATCATACAGTATAATCATAGTTAAACATGTATAAATTTCTATAAATTAGACTAGAGAATAAAGATTTTCCAAACAATTTAACCTTGGTAAATCAGTAGTTAAATAGAAAATGACATTGTTCAACTATTTAATCTGAATCAATAGGAGAAATAAGTGATAGGATTTAGTTTTTCATTTTTCATAAAAGAAAATAATTGTGGGTTTGCTAGTATAAATGCACCCACTTTAGAAAATAAAAATGTTAATTTAGTCAAAGGGTAGGTAGAAATAGTTGGTTTTATAAGTACATGTATATTCTTTTTCCCTAAGTCTTAAAGGCATTGTAAAAACGGGCATGATGGGGATAAAGTGTTTTTTATATATTTCATATTTTAAACTTTATCCTAAGTTCAAAAGTAAATATTAAAGCCGCATATGGACAAACTTGTTATGTCTTATATGGTTAAAGGACGTTGCTATCAGAGCATCGATATTTTTCACCCTCACGATCCACGGTCCTCATTTGCTTTCGGCCCCCCTCTCCATCCTAACTTTACCACCGGGGGGGTCCAAAAAGTAGTTTTTCTTGTCCGGCCCCATCCATACGTGGCACCCTCTCCTTATTTCGCACCCCCCATTTGTGATACCGCTTACCACCCTCTACCCCCTCTGAACCACCTTCCCCTCATCTGTGCGATCATGTCCCTACCCCAATACCTCTGCCTCTCATCCCCCCACCCCCGTTGCATAGTCATTGCCCAATTAAATATGTTCCCAGCAAAATTACCGTTGGGAATTTAATTTGTTTTCCCAGGTAACCGTTCATCCTTTAACAGTCTCACGCCACCTCCAATAAAAATTCCCATATATTCTTAAAAGCCCTGAACAGCCTTCAATTATTTCTTTCACTGCTCATTCTTCACGTTTCCCATCTTTTGCTAAGCGATCATTTTCAAAGCAATTGTTGAACCAAACCAAATCAGAATTGACAACCCTCTATCTCCTTCCCCTAACAACTCATAACCTCACATTCTTCCCAGTAAGCTTTCCCTTCTATCACAGTTATCGCTCACTGAACTAATAATGCCTCCAAAGAGAAAAACCCAAGAGAAACTTGTCAATCCATTGCTCCCTCCCTCCACAAATTTAGATCACATTCCTTTAGCTAATAGGGATTATAGGATCACTAAAACACAGTGCAACTGTCAATTTTTGGATCTCTACTGTTGACTGAAAGACAAACATTCCGACAAAACTGATGAAATTGGACTCCGGGAGTCCAATCTTCCTCATTATATTCTCCCTTTGACCTTCCATGCCCCTGAATTCACCAGAAAATGACAAGCCTGTTATGTTCCCAACCAAAGAGCTGTTATGACCCCATATGGTGACATCATGTTTACCATTACTACCCAATCTATAAACCAAATGATGCTATCCCCTCCTATGGAAAACAGTGCCCCATTTTCCTTAGAATCCCTCGCCCAGCTTTATCAGAAGCTTGATTTTTCTTCTAGAGCCAAAATCTTTAATATCTTCTTACTAGAAAATGCCCAATTACCAAAGAAGAACCCTCCATACCCTTCCTCAATCCTCCCTGATCAAGATAAATAGATTATAACCATAATTTCATATATTTTGGGTTATTATTCTGATCAATGGGTAGATGAACCCATTCTAGGCTTCCTTTCTATTTTTTCCACAAGCAACAAACCATCCATTTTGTTTAATTTCAGTGAATTCTTGGCTGATAACATTCATGAACCATTTCTGAAATTTCCAATAGAGTAGGTGTTTAATTACACTTCCATTTTAATCTACGTGTTTCTTTATTATCAAGCATAAAGGTTCAATTTTGCTATGCAGAAGTTGGATGATGAGGGAAACCAGCAACCTATGAGTTTTTGGAATTCATTGGTCATGAAAGAGCAGCAAGAATTCTCATACAAACAGTTCATTGAGGATTTTTTTCACCCAACCATGAACGTCCTAAAAAGTTCTACATAGCCCAAAATCAATGAAGACATAAAAAGAGTTTCGCATTTGACAGATCAGGCCAAGACTGGAGATTGGTATTTATACCAAAACTATACAGAAATCAGAGTTTATGGATGCGATTTGGCACCATACAAACTCCCAAAGTACCTCCCCATGAGGAATTTTTCCTTGGAATACATCAAACAAATGTTAAATTTAGATGATATTCACTTTGTGGTGGCAAAGAAGAAGTCATAGTTTCACATAAAGACACATGTGGGCCCATTCATATGCAATACTAGGATAGCAGGAGAAGAGGCAGACAAAATGCTTAAAGAGATTAAATTCAGCCTGAGTTTTACATGGTCTTATGACCCTTGGGGTATCATTTCCAAGTTGAGAGTAGAAAAAAAAATTACTCCCTCTATTCATACCTCAAGACCTGAGATAGAAAAGTATGCAAATCAGTTAGAGTGGGCACAGAATACTTTGCAGGAAGTTGAAGAACAATTGTTTTCTACGTCAAGTTTACATACTCCCACTCCTTATGAGAAAAAAATTAAAAGACACATAAAGGAGGGATCATCATCAACAAGTAGTGAGATCAAAGAGTTCAGGATCAGTTACAGGAAAAGGGAAAAAGTGACTCCTAGAACAGATGTTGAAAAGGAGACAGAAGATCAAGTTGCCATTATAATTACAGACTCACCATCTACAAGCAGCAAATTTGTTACATCTCCTATTAGAACTTCAGCATCACAAGGTCAAAAAGATACAAAGATATATTCACATAATGTCCAAGGAGAGAAGGAAAAGATGGTTTTTGACAGGTACCGAGAAATCAAACTTAAGAATGAGATTCTTAATAACAGTACCTATAATCAATTTTGGACGCAGACTTCCAGCTCACAAAGAAGATTACTCTCATTTTTTGATACAAAGCAGAGAAAGATGCAGATGGCCTTCCTTGAGGCCCAAATTCCGCATCCAAAAACATCAACAAATTACAAGAGTACTACATTTGAGTTCAGTACCAAAGATATCCATCCCATTGATTAAATGGAGATGTATAAGTAAACTAGTGAGATGATTTCTTCTACATTAACTAATGTTGCCATGTCATTGTCTAAGTTGCAGATTTCATACGCCAACATTTAGTCCCAGTTGAAAATGGAAAAGGTATCCTCCTTAGCAAAGAATAATGGGATCAAATCTTTGGAAGATTTGGTAGTCAAGATGGGGTATGATCCTAAAGATATAAATGCTGCAGAGGAGATCATCAAAAAGAAAAATATGAATATTGCAGCATTGAGAAAGCAACTGAGGTTGTCAGCCACAGAGGATCCCTTGACTAAAGAAATTGAACAAAATGAGATATAGAAGGCCGACATGAAGAAGCTAATTATAAAGCAAAATATATAGATCAAACAAATGGAGGAAAAAATGGAAAAAAATGATCAAGGAGAAGGAACAGAGTCAGAAGATGGCCATAGTCCCCCTGGATTCCATACCCATCACTCAGCTCCTAGCAATAGGAACAACAACTGCAGCTACTTCTTCCACTCAAACTACAAGTGTTGAACAAGTGACAAAAACACTGGAGAATATGTCAATCCAGTCAGAAGAGATCAAGACATTGCAGGGGCAACTCAAAGCTCTGCAAGAACAGAAAGCCAGAACTAAAGCCTCTCATATGGCTGAAGTGCAGAAATCACAAAGACTGTTGGAGAGATTGCAGAAGGTGGAAAAGGATACATCAATTGGTTAGACCTTGGCCCAAGCCAAGGAAACCATTTGGATGGGTATTCTGGACTCTATGAATGAGATTTGGCCATGTATCCAAATCATTTTCGAACATAAGAATTGATAGAAAAGGCCACAGAAACCATTGTTCAGGTAAGGGAAAAGCTGGGAGATATGCCCACAGAAGCCTCCAATATCATCAGATTCCTAAATTCGAAGACTAAATATGAACTTGAAGAATTAGGAATTAGTGATAGGACTGCTACCATCTTGGAAGTCAAGAAAGTTTTGACTAAAAGAAACCTCATTGATCAATTGGAGGAAAGGTGTGAGACACTAGAGCTGGGAGTGAACAGGTTTTGCAACAGAATTGAAGCATTAATCCAAAAAGGGTTGCCCAGCATATATGTGATTAATGATAAATTAATCACTCAAGAAGATTATGTTCTGAAGATGAAGGAAGTGGCCAGAAGTAGTGTCAAGTTCAGTGGCATAGAAGGCAGTATGGCAGCAAGAGCATTCTTAGAAACTATGGAAAATGACTTCTATATCCAGAATGAAGTAAAGCATGTTTTTACAGTAAACCCAACTTTTGCAAAGTATACTAAGGTTGACGATATTTACCGAAGGGTAATTAAATTAACCATTCCAGATGAGAAAACATGGGAGGCATTATGTGATTTACTGGATGAAAAGGAATTATGTGATTTACTGGATTAACAATGAATTAACAATTTTTCATGCACAAGCTCCCAAGGGTGCGGATTGTTGGCCAGCGAACGCATTGCTAAGGCATCCATGATGTTCTGCAGGTCACAAGTTTAAACCTCGACATACCCATGCATCATGCTTGAGGGCAGTGCAGTTGCACTTGGAGGTTATAGTGGAAACCGTCGGGGATCAACCTTGTGTCATGCGAGTACGAGAGTCAGTGCGTTACTGATTCCACCAGTCATAATTTAAAGAAACAGGAAGAAAAAAACAATTTTTCATGCACCTAAAGTTCCCTAACTTCAAGAAAAACTTAGAAAATTAATCTAATAAATGATCCATACTCCATATGGCACAATCATTATCCAAATATTAACAACTAAACCCAACATCATGGCATATTTCCCTTGGTAATTTGGACCTGAAGATCCCTGAATTTGAGTAGCTAGAAAAATATTTTACCAAATGTTCCATATGTCACAATCACTCTCCAAATATTAACACTTCAACCCAACTTTAACAATATAATTTACACTTTAAGTCATTTCATTAGAAGTAGGGACTAGCTTCTCCATGGCTTATTTCCCTTGATTTACATGACATACATATATATCCCGGATGGGGTGTTTTTAAACCAAAGAGAGGGTTTCCATTTCCCCACTAGCCAAGCAGCCAAGGGACATGGCAACACACCCCCATAATAAGTTTTATGAAGAGCACACTCCAACGATCTCCCCTGAGGCAAGTTGTACACAAGCTCCTCAAACCCATGACTGCGCATTATAGCAGCATTCATATGTTGTCATCTCGCCAAGATGGTCATGTCCCCGTTTGTGTGGTGATTGGTTTCAACACATTTATATCTATGGTCCTCCTCATGGTGTTAGTACTCTCATATAAAGCTATGAGACACCCATTTTCCTTATCTGCAATTCTTACTTCGGCTCTGGTTAGAAAGAACTAGGGGCTCTAGTTGGCCCACTTCTCTGAGCCTCGGCCAGGCCTTGTCTCTCCAATTCGAATTCTATTCGGTAGCTTCAAAAACAATTAGGTTCTCCTCCTCATCTGGAGTTCCAATGGCACTTCCATTTTGGCTCCCTAGACAATTGGCTCGCCCTTGTTGTTTCCCTTTCGTAATGCATCAAGAGTGCATGTAGGTGAGCACATTCTAACTCTTGATACAAGATTCTATTGCATGTTAGAAGCCAGCGCCTATGGGCATTGGACCCTTGCAGCGATTGTCAGCTTTACCGTCTCTAGTTTGCTCTCATCTCCTCCTTTAGTTGTTCATTCTGATATTAGATTTTCTATACTCACCTCTTTGCCCTGCATTTTACTTGTTACCCCTCGTATCCCTCCCAGACTACTCTTGAAGTTTTATACTCCTCGTCCGCTCCTTCAACCCTGTACTCTTTCGCCAATCCTTCTCTATGGGGTTGTTGTTCCCTATTGTTGGCCTCCTTGGTAGGCACAACATTTCCCCTCATCCAACCTCACACTCTCACTACTTCTCTACGATAGGCTGACTAACTTCCTTGTTGTTGACTTTTGGTTTCATTTTCCTTTTTGCCATCGCCCCCCTCACCCCCCCCCCCCCCTCCCACTCCCCTCCCCATTGAAAAGTGTAACTAGGTTCGGTTTTCATAATGACATATGTAATTGTGATTTTATGTAATTGATGAAAAGAAGAAAAATAAAATTATTATTGTAATGCTTGTCTCATGGGTTTCATGAGCAAGGAAATTTATTTTTAGTAATGGCTCCCATTGTGAGCCTTTAGGTTTTTTCATCTAGTCATAAAAGTAAAATTGAGTCAATGTCATGTATGAAGGACCCTTCTTGGGCATATTACATTTTGTATGAGTCAATAAATAAGTATGAAAGCCCTCCAAGACAAGCACAAGACCCCTACCTCAAGTCGACTTCAAGAAAAATAATAATATCTTCACCAAAGGACATGTCAGCTCATCTTCATGTCAAGTCGGCTTATTTTCATGTCAAACAACTATAAATAGGCCACTCAACCTCATTTCAGAACAGAAATTTTTGGTCAAGGTCTGAAGTGTAAGGAAGTGTGAAAATTTCATAGTAAATAGCCTCATAGCCAGCGTGAAGGAAGAGCGAAGTTTTTCTTAGATTTGTTTTGGGAAAAACTACACTCCATACGTGCAATGATCTGCTGTCACCTATTGCCAACAAGGCCAAAGTATTTCAGTTATCATAAGAAGGTAGATTTGGTAAAATATCAAGTGTATCCTCGAGCCAAATTAAGGAAGGACAGTCTCCAACTCAAGCAAAGAAGATTGAAGATCAAATCATGTGCTAGGGTCCATGAAATAGGGCTGAAATAAAGTGAAGGTATGAAGTAGAAGGAAGTTGAAGTTGAAGGGTAGCCGAGATGGAGGAAGGAGCAGAACTTTGACTAGTGTTGACATGGGTATGAAAGAAAATCAATGGAAGGGAAAATAGGTAAGGGGTCTTGGTCTTCGTATGTTGGAAAATGTAACTAGGTTCAGTCTTCATTAATGTATTTGAGTCATCATGAAATGTACTTGTCAAAAGAATAAAGAAAAGAATTTTTATTATTGTATCAATGACTTATTAAAGCATGGGTTTCATGCTTGGGTCATCATTATATTAGTCAAAGTCCCCATTGTGGACTCCTAGGATTAATATTGAGTCTATAGAGTCATTGTACATTTAAAGAGACCCTTCTTGGGCTTTTGAATCATGTAAAAAGGTTTAGTATTGAGTCAAATATAATTTATGTAACCTCCACACCAAGTCGGCCTAGAAGAGATCAAGTCGGCATAAGGACACCAATTCGACCTCACTTGGAGCCTATAAATAGAAGGAAGTTGAATTCATTTGGAGCATCTCGTCTAAAGCTAGTTGTATATCTCTAAGGAAATTGGAAAAGTGCGAAGTAGGAAGAAGAAGGTTAAAATAAGTGTGATTTGGGTCAAGGCTAAGGCGAAGAATAAAATCGATGTTTTGGAGCTACTCTCTCTCTGTTTTGTGCCCTAGTTTGGGAGATCTAAGTCTTCCAAGTATTGATGTTGTCAGTTGTTGTCGGATGTCGTAAGTTGCTACATAGTCGAAGTTGATGGGAAGGAAGTGTTGCTGCAAAGGGGTTGAATATTTGGAAGGCTAACTTGGTGTGGAGGGAAGGTTTGGTCTTTGTCTAGGTTGAAGAGTCTCAAAGAATACTATTGAAGTAAGAGAAGTTTTTATTGGGTTTTCCCCTCGAGGGGGATTTTTCCCTAGCATAGTGCCTACATATTGTCTCTCATTTTGTGGTATTCATACACACATAATATGGTAATTTCTTGATGAAATATAATATAATAAAGAAGTAAAAGAAGCGAACATAATTCAGAACTAATTATCAAGAAAGAGGAATCAAACCCTAATCTACTTGCATTGATTTCTCAACATGGTATCAGAGGTAAGGTCAGGAAAAGTTGAAGATCACTTTGTTGGCATAGATTCTCCCTCTTTGATAAACTACATAAGAATGGGTATCAACATTGCTAGAAGATGGATCAAGAAGGTCATCTACTACTTATTCAAAAAGGTCAAAAGTCAAGGATTCTTGGCTGCTCTTACAGGTTCTCTTAGTGATGACAATGCATGGATCATTGATAGTGGAGCATCAAGACACATGACGGGAGTAAACAACTTCATACAGTATCAAAGGAGCCATCTTGTCATGCAGTGGAATTGGGTGACAACAAAATCTATGTTGTTAGAGGCTTGGGATCAACATTGTTGACGCTGGAAAATGGATCGAAGTTGCACCTGAACAACATTCTATATGTTCCAGGTTTGAAAATAATTTTCTTTTTATTCCTATTTAGAATATAAAGGGGAAAGAGTTGCTTTTTTTGATAGAAAAGTATTGGTTTAGGGAAAAGACTCTAGCATTGATAAAGCTAGGGTTATTGGATTTCGTGAAGGAAGCCTTTATAGAGTTATTACACCACCTCCTCAAGCTTTGGTTCACATGGAAATCAATCCCATTGAGCTATGGCATAGGAGATATGGTCATCTACATTATAAGGTCATCCCTACTCTTAGTCAATTGGTTCATGGCATCCCCAATATGAAGTTAGATCATGAAGGTGTGTGCAAGGGATGCTCTTTTGGAAAGCATAGAAGAAATCCATCTCTGAATAGTGAAACTAGGTCTAAAGAGATACTAGACCTCATTCATTCTAATGTATGTGGGCCCATGTCTGAAAAATCACTTAGAGGTCATCTCTATTGTGTAACATTCATTGATGACCATTCTAGAAAGACATAGCTCTACCTTCTCAAATCAAAAGATGAAGTGTTTGAAAAGTTCAAGGAGTTTAGGTCTGAAGTGGAAACCCTAACCGAAAGAAAGATAAAAACTTTAAGGTCCGATAATGGTGGGGAATAAATTTCTACGAAATTGATTGCATATTGTAAGGAAGTAGGAATTAAGACGTAGCTCATTGTTCCCTATTATCCCGAACAAAATGGAGTGGCCAAAAGGAAGAATAGGTCAATTGAAGAAGGCATTCGAACAATGCTCCTTCATCAAGACCTACCAAAATTCTTATGGGGAGAAGCAGCAATGACAACCGTGTACATTCAAAATAGAATTCCTTATAGAAGTCTTAATAATACAACACCCGAAGAAGTATTCACAGGAAAGAAGTCGATTGTGGATCACCTCTGAATCTTTGGAAGTCCAACATACATCCATGTTCGAAAGGACAAGTGAAAGAAGTTAGATTCTACTAGTATCAAGGGAATATTCGTTAGATATATTCTCTCCTCAAAAGCATATAGAATCTACATTAAGGAAGGAAGACATATTGAAGTAAGCAAGGATGTTATATTTGATGAAAATCAAGCCAACAAGAAATCAAAGGATATTTGTATTGGTTCCAACGACAAAGAAGTTCCAATATTAGAAGAAGAAGAAGATCATCATGAAAATCCTACTACAAAACAAGAAGAAGACAAAGGAACAAGTGAGCCTATTCAATCTGTAGTCATCCCAACCACTAGGAAAAGGCCAAATTGGTTAAAAGCTACATTAGAAGATGTTGAAGGCCATGAATATGAAAAATGGATCCTTCATGGAAAGTAAGAAACCGAAAAGATACTCTAGTTATGCTGCATATATGACGAAGTTAATTGAAGTCGAACCATCTACATTCAAGGAAGTTGCTCATCAAGAAGTTTGGAAGAAGGAAATGCAGGAAGAATATCAATCCATCATGACGAATGGGTTTTGGGAAATCATTCCTAGACCTAGTGACAAATCAGTTGTCACATCCAAATGGATTTATAAGGTCAAACATGTTGTTGATGGAAATATAGGAAATTATAATGCTAGATTCGTTGCAAGGGGTTTATCTCGAAAGGAAGGAATTGATTATGAACAAACCTTTGCACCCACAACAAGATACACTACCATTAGATCTTTGGTTTCATTCGCTGCTACAATGGGTTCGAATATCCATCAAATGGATGTGAAGACCGCTTTTCTGAAGGGACCATTGATGAGGAACTGTATATCAAACAACCCAAAGGCTTTGAAGTTAATAGCAAGGACTCTCATGTTTGCAAACTTAAGAAGGCCCTCTATGCTTTGAAGCAAGCACCTAGGGTATGGTATGCAAGGATGGATGCATATCTACATAGAATTGGGTTCGTAAAGAGTTTTGTTGATTTGAATCTCTACATCAAGGTCGTGAATAATGAGCCTGTCATTATTCTACTATATGTGGATGATCTATTCATTATAGGTGTGGAATGAAGAATGAAAGAATGAAAGAAGATGTTGGCAGCTGAATTTGAAATGAAGGATCTAGGACTAATGCACTATTACCTAGGTCTAGAAGTATGGCAGAAACCTAGAGAGATATACTTGGGGCACGGAAAGTACATTATCAAGTTGTTGCACAAATTCGGGATGATGGATTCCAAGCCAATGACTACTCCAATTATCACCAATCTCAATAAGTTGAGGGGATTTGACTCCAGTCTCATGGATCCTACTCCTATCCTCAATTGGTGGGCTCCCTAATGTATCTAGTAAATACTAGGACAGATATATGTTTTGCAGTAAACAATCTTAGTCAATTTCAATTGGAGCCTCGCCATGATCACTGGACAGCTGCCAAACACATATTGAGGTATCTTCGTGGCACTATACCGCACTGCCTAAAGTATGATAGTAAGGAAGTTAATCTGATTGGTTATACAAATTCTGATTGGGGTGGCAATGAGACCGATGGAAGGAGCACTACCGGAGGATGTTTTAGTGTAGGAGATGCTATGATTTCATGGATGAGTAGGAAGCAAGATCTCGTTGCTTTAAGTAGTATTGAGGCAGAATATGTGGCTGCATGTGAAGTAGGAAAGGAGTTTGTTTGGTTAAGGAATCTTTTGGCAGATTTCTTTGAGAAGTCTCTGGGTCCTACTGTGATTAATTGTGACAATCAAACTTGTATCAAGATGTATGGAGATCATGTGTTTCATGCTAGAATGAATCATATCAAAAATAAGTTCCAATTTATTAGGAACATGGTGCAAGATGGGATCGCGAAGTTGGAGTATGTCTCGACAGATGAACATGTAGCAGACATACTAACAAAGGCTCTTCCTAATAAGAAGTTTGAGTATTTGAGAAGCATGCTTGGTTTAGAAAATATTGCTAATTGTATTGATGATAAGAGATAGGAAGAGATTTGTTGAGGATTTGTGAGTGAAGCATTGCCTAGGAGGACATCTGGTCGGCACTTTGTGTTGATGTCTAGGTCCCAAAGTAGGGAGGGTGGCGTGGGTCGTAGAGCTCTGACCATGGATACGCACCTAGGTCCCTGGGTTGGTGGTTAGCAAGTAACCCTGATGATACCTACAGAGGTTGAAAGCTTGAGTCCACCTTATTCCCACTTGGATAGATTGTCATGGTTAGGAATCTAGTCTATGGCATTGCATTGCCTAAACTATTGAGAGACCAATGGATAGATTTCCCTGGTCAGGAATCTAGTCCATGGCATTGCAGTGCTTAAACTCTTCATTGTTCATATAGTTTGAGATCTTCCATTGCATTTGTATATTAAGAATACCTCCCTAGTTAAAAGGGAGCGTTGGAAAATATAACTAGGTTCGGTCTTCATTAATGTATTTGAGTCATCATGAAATGTACTTGTCAAAAGAATAAAGAAAAGAATTTTTATTAGTGTATCAATGACTTATTAAACCATGGGTTTCATGCTTGGGTCATTGTTATATTAGTCAAAGTCTCCATTGTGAACTCCTAAGATTTATATTGAGTCTATAAAGTCATTATACACTTAAAGAGACCCTTCTTGGGCTTTTGAATCATGTAAAAAGGTTTAGTATTGGTTCAAATATAATTTATGTAACCACCACACCAAGTTAGCCTAGAAGAAATCAAGTTGGCCTAAGGACACCTATTCGACTTCACTTGGAGCCTATAAATAGAAGGAAGTCGAATTCATTTGGAGCATCTCATCTAAAGCTAGTTCGATATCTCTAAGGAAGCTGGAGAAGTGTGAAATAGGAAGAAGAATCCTAAAAGAAGTGTAATTTGGGTAAAGTCTAAGGAGAAGAAGAAAATCGAAGTTCTGGAGCTACTCTCTCTGTTTCATGCCCTAGTTTTGGAGATCGGAGTCTTCCAAGTATTGATGCTGCCACTTGTTGTCGGATGTCGTAAGTTGCTGCATAGTCGAAGTTTTTGGGAAGGAAGTGTTGTTGCAAAGGGGTCGAAGATATGGAAGGCTGACTTGCTGTGGAGGTAAGGTTTGTCTTCGTCTAGGTTGAAGAGTCTCAAATAATAAGATTTAAGGAAGAGAATTTTTTACTGGGTTTTCCCCTCAAGGGGAGTTTTTCCCCGGCATAGTGCTTGCATCTTGTGTCTCTTGTTCTGTGGTCTTCATATACACATAATATGGTAATTTCTGGATGAAAGATAAGATAATAAAGAAGTAAAAGAAGCCAACATAATTCACAAGTAATTATCAAGTGAGAGGTATTAAAACCTAATCTACTTGCATTGATTTCTTAACATGGTATTCGTCAATTAGAGTCTCTATAAGAAGAAGAATTTTTTTGGGTTTTCCTCTCAAGTGGGAGAGATTTTTGCCCTGGATGATAGCCTATATTTTGTGTCTCGTCTTTTTATGGTTTATGAATTGGTAGTTGTTTGATGAAGAATAATGATATAATAAGATAAGTAAAAAAAGATCCTACTCTAAAGTAAAAAGCATTCACAAGCAATTACTAATAGAAGAGAAATCACCTAATCTCGATGCCCTAGATTTCTCAACATGGTATCAGAGCTATGTTACTAATTCAAGGAAGGGCATCTTATCAAGGGACACTCAAGGATCAAATCTCAAGGAAGGGATCAAAGCGAAGATCATCTTAAAGTAAAAGGAAGCATCATAACCCTAGATCAAAGAAGTATTGGGATCATCATCAAGAAAAATAAGGCCAAAACCCTACATCTACTCAAATTGAAGATATCTACGAATCAAGTTAAAGTGATTTGAAGATTATTCATCCAAAGGAAGCTAGATCAAAAGGTGTTGTTATCAAGACTCTACGGCAATCTCTCTCTCGTTGAAATAAGATTCCTACCATTGAAGACATCATCAAGAATTCATCATTGATCTTCATCAACAAGACTTCACCATCAAAAGTGATCTCCCTCTCTATGAGATCAAGGATCATTATTGAAGAAAACTATCTTCATCAAGGAGAATTTTTCTATTTTATATATCATCATTAACATCAAGGAAGCAACAAGGAGAAGGAGAATCCTATCAAGTAAGTACATTTATGTCCACATCTGAATTTGTCAAAATGACTTTTTGCAAGGAAAGCAACAAATTGGTTGGGGCTTCAAACTATCTTGCATGGAAGAAATGGATAGATATGAATCTCATTGAAAATGAGGTTATGGAAAATGTCAAAGGATCTATCACTAAACCAGGAGAGGA
Source organism: Pinus tabuliformis (assembly GCA_031772625.1). Lineage (NCBI taxonomy): Eukaryota > Viridiplantae > Streptophyta > Pinopsida > Pinales > Pinaceae > Pinus > Pinus tabuliformis. The sequence continues at coordinate 561,321,098 of CM062807.1, forward strand.
AGATGTTCAAGCTCTTGCAAAGGACATGAAAGGGGAAGTTAGGGATCAAAATATTCTCATAGAATCCATCAAGGATCCCCTCATCCCATATGTAGCTAAACTCGAAACTTCAAAAGAAATCTATGACAAACTGATAGAGTTGTATTCCGTGAGCATTGTTGGAGAAGTCATCTCATTAAGACAAGAAATCTACAAGCTGAAGATTTCAAGGGAAGATGGAATAGCCTCATACTTTATGAGGATATCTGAAATCAGGGATCAACTACAAAATCTAGGAGAAGTCATGTATGATAGAGAAATGACTACAGTTGTATTAAATGCACTGCCAGTGGAGTGGGGTAACTTTACTTCAAGTATTTATGGGAAGAAAAAAGCTACTCCATTCGAGGATCTATGGTCACTATGCAAGATTGAAGAATCTATCCTAAAAGCCAAATCTGATGTGTGAACAAGGGAGCAAAATCAAGTTTATGCTACAATAACAAGAAGAAAAGAAAATTTTAGGAAGTCTAGTTCTCGGAAAAATAAGAAGGGCATGACTAAGATATTGATTTATGGTAGCATTGGATGTGCTCTAAGCCTCAAAATTTGCAACGAGGCTAGGACACATGTATTCCAAAATACTTAGAAATCGTTTTGGAAAATTCCACCCGAGGACAATTTTATTAAAATAATTAATAATTTTTAATGGGTGCCTAAGTCTAAACTTAGGAATAAAAATAATTAAAGGGTATTAATGAAACTAAGGGTGAAACTTCTAGAATAAGATGAGGATCAAGTCAATATGATCTGAGCCATTGGTTAGAATCTAATCTGAGTCGTTGATTACTCAACTGGACAATTATAATAAGGACTTCGTTCCATTTGGAACACACACCAGGTAGATACTCAGTAACCCAAGTAAGATCGATTTTCTCACGGTCGAAGTTCGACAAGAGAAAATCAAATCAGAGGGAGAGTTGCAGATGAGAAGGATAGAGGGAATCAGCATCAGTCGGGAGTGCATGCGCAGAAAGAGGATGCAGAGCATAGGAGGGTGTTACACAGTAATTTGTCACTGTCTTCACTCTAGTCTTCTTACTGTGTCATGTGTCCAAATCATACATGCTCAAGTTAGACAAATGCTCTCTGATGTTGCCAAATGACCCACTTTTCCAAAGGTTTCTGCATCATCGCGTCTGTTGGCTAAATAAACGCGTTGATGAGCGCTTCAAAATAGTCCAGAAGCGTTGCCATCGCGAAAGTACATGTGATTCCCACAATGGTCGAATTTCATGTGCCAGCGCAACTTTCGCTTGTATTTTCCCGCGATGACATGACTAGCTACGTTATTCAGATGTGATGTCAGTGCAGCAGACCAGTTATGTGCCCGCGATGATCCAGATTGGGCGAATTTGTTCCAATATTCGGCCTTCCAGATGACTCCAGACCTGGTTGTTGGCCTAGTTTATGTCGCCCTCCTTTCTCTGGCGTGGCTGTTCCGTCATTTGTGCTACCTTCCTTGGAGATAAGCTCATCCTCCCACCTTTCATGGAGACTCCTTCTCCTATTTAAACTCTCACCATTGCTATGTGCTGCTAGTTTGGAATTCTTAGTCTTTAGAGTGATTGTTGATAGTACTGTTAGTGCTTGTGAGTTTGCTAGATAGCTGGTGTGAGTGTGACAAGTGTGGGGTTGTTGATAGCTTGAGGAAGGTTGTGAAGTGCCTTTGATCTTGTGTAAAACTTGTGAGTGAGAGAGACTTGTATGTTGGGAGATCCATCTTCAAAGAGTGAATGCTTGAAGAACATGCTGGCTGGACCCCTCTGAGAAGGCTTGTGACGTCAAGACTTTGGTTGTAAGCTTACTCTTATTTTATAATTAATGCAATCAATGATGTTTTCCTATGTCTTGTATGTAATGTACTTGATAGCTCATGACTTTTTAACTTTAAGAGTAAATAGATCATTTATTGTTCCGGTTACGTGCTTTATTGTATTTCCTTTGCATTGTTTCAGGTTGATTACTCACTAGGAAAAGGAAGCGGAAGCTGGAGCAGTGCAACGGAACTCCATCGACCACCGGTTGAGGTAGGCCTCCAACTATGATTGTTTAAGGAAAGCTATTGTTGATCTGTCCTTGTTTGTGACTAGACCCACTCTAGGGCTAGAGGGGTTGCCTCTGTCCGCAGAGGGAACACTTTCCTGCATCACAAATTGGCGACTCCGCTGGGGAGGCTGGCCTTTGTTCTTTTCTTGTTTACTCTTGCCTTGATTTTTGTTTTGGTCTCTTTTAAAGTTTTGGGGATTAGTTACCAGTTTTCTGAGTTTCCTCGCCTGATCTGGGAAATGCCCTTATTTGATTAAAGATTAATTGTCTTTGATTTGGGAGTTTTTGGTTCGCCTGCTACTGTTTTGAACATCATCACGGCTTTTATTTTAACAGTCACGCTATCATCGCATCACACCTTTTGTAGTATCCTGTTCATCGCGTAATTACGCTTAACAATCGCGATGGTTCTGTAAATCGGACCATTGTGGAAAAGTCGTGTTCTTCTGCGCTGACATCGTTTTGTTGCTGTGTATTGTTCTTTATCGGTGCTTTATTACTAATGTATTGCCCGCACTGATTGCTGTACAATTGAATTTTTTTCAATTCTGCCTCCTGAATCCGTCAGTCTTGCTAGTCCCTTGTTGTTCTCACTTGTTTGATAGCTTGTTTTTCACTGTTTAGAGGTTGAGGCACTCTCTTGTGACCTTTGGTGAATGAATCTTGTTTTTCTTGCTTTATGACCTAGTTTCATTGTTTCAAGTCTTTTGGATCAGTTTGGCTTGGTTGCCTGTTTGCAAAGATTCGTTTACTGCTTGTTGTTGGTTTGATTGAGCCTTCCCCTTTGCTTACTTTTGGTTGATTGTTTAGTGATTGTTATTGGACCAATCTTGACATTGTTTCAATTTCTCTTCCCTACCCGGACATAGATTACAATTGTTTGGATCAATCATTTTTCCACATATGTTTGTTGCTTATTGGTTTCTTTAGATTAAAGGCATCAAAATCAAAAAGGTTGCATTTCATTTAGCATGCGAAAGTGAAATTGAATTTGCATTTCAAGTTGCATATTGAAAAGTGAATGATTAGATCTCTCATTAGTAGTATCCATGCACTTTAGGAATTGATGTCTGCTTGCATTGAGTGACTGTTTTTTTACCTTGGTTTTCTTGGTTTGGGAATGATCTCTCTACCCTCCCATAGGTAGGTGTTCATCGAAGGAAAAGGATATTTCATTCATTCTAGCGGCATCCTAGGTTCTGTTATATACATACGGTAAGGCCTGAAAACTAAAACATAATCCAAGATCAACTTTAAAATGAACTGAATAAATCTAACAACGCATTGGAACATAATGCACACATTTATAGGTCTAGGCTAGAGACGTGCTCTGGCGTCGTTAAACCTAGTCACTTTTGTTTCCACTCAAGGTTGGGTGATTCCTCCTTTTGTGACTCAATAGTGGTCTAGCATGGAATTGTGCTCCCACGTACCGTCGAGTATATGGGGAGACCCCACTAGGTTATCATCCTTTATCCATAGGAAGCCATGTTTGTCGCCTTACAAGCCGTAACGCACCGAACACAGCATTCGGGAAGATTGACTGCCGTACGGAAAGTCCTTGGTTTTCATATGACTGCCAAGGTGTATATGCAGTTTTACGGATTTGTCTGGTAAACCTTTTGCCTAGTTCTCCAAAGTAGTCACTTTCGTTCCTTTTCGGACTCCCTAAAAGAAAAGGTCCATCTGAGCACTTGTCACTTCAGGCTCATTAAATATTTGAAGGCGACTAGAGTCATCTTTTGTCCTTTTCTCGACTCTTTAAAAATGAAAAGGTCAAGTTTTGTTCCTGTGTCTTAAAATTTATTCGGCCACGATTCACATTTACCCGGTTAGATCTTGTTTGTGTTAGCTTGAGTAGGGTTCTTTCTCGTTCTCAATGGCAACATTCCCCGAGTCTACCGGCCAAGGTTTTCCCTCAGATGGAAATCCTGGTCCGTTTCCTTCATTTGGAAATGTCGGTGCTCCGTATATGGCAACATTGTCGTTGCCTGGGATAACCATCGGCTTGCCCGTATGGTTGTTTTCAACCTCGATGGTCCCGAGTGTTATGACTCCTGTTCCACCGTCTCCTTCGTCCGAACCAAGACATGTTGATTCCAAGGTTGAGCCTACGCCTTCTTCCCCTGTTTCCTCCTCCTCCTCTCCTCCTTCGCCTGGTGAAAGTTTCACATTAAGTAACCAGGAGCCTAAGAAGAAGAAGAAGAAGACGAAGAAGAAGAAGAAGTCTGATAAATCCAAGGCCACCTGTGCAGTTACTGCTCTGAGTCCATCCCAAGATGAACCACCTTCTGCTCCTCTGCAGAAGGTTAAGTTTCCTTGTAAGTTATGCAAGGGTGACCATCTTCTTCATGATTGTCCTGGAATTCCAAGGATCCTAGAAGTATGGTCTCACGATCTGGTTCGTCCCTCATTGTCCTCTGAAGCTCAAGGCGATGCTATCCTAGCAACTAGCAACGGTAAGAAGGAAGGGAAGATTCGATTCCCCTGTAGACTATGTGAAAGCATCCATCCCCTTCACCTTTTTCCGCTCATGGATAAAGCTTTCGCCGTTTTGAAAAGTCTTATAGCTTCTTCACCCCAACTTCTCATTGGTTATCAGAGGCTCTCTTTAGAACCTCCCTCCATTGACAAAGAGATTGACTTAGATTCTTCTCTTGTCCGTCCTCCTCCTTCCGAGCCTGGCTGTGCTAAGCCTATTCCAGACCAACCATTGGTTGGAAAGAGTGTCAACTTGGGTTTACCACCTATTGATCACTCTGTTTCGGAAGAGCATCATGCTCATGTTCTTCTCGTCTCATCAGATTCTCCAGCCTCCAAAAACGACTCTCCTATCCCAGCGATCCCAAGCGTCCTTCTTCGGTTCCTGGGGGGCAGGGGGGCAATCATACGATTCCCCCACCAAGTAGTTTGGCCGTTACTTTCGATTGGAGTCACTTGACTAATTTCCGCCTTCCATCCTATGTGCCTTTCGATATTACAGTACACGCCTACGATAAGGCTGTATCTGACATTGTCCTGGATGAGGGTGCTTCTGTCAGTCTTATGCCTTCCACTACTTGGCAAGATTTGGGTTCCCCACAGCTTGTGCCGGTCACTCAGAACCTGTTGGCATTCGACGGAGAACCCTGTCAACCCGTAGGGATCCTCCCAAAGTTGCTTGTTACTTTGGGGGGCAAAACCATCTATATAGACGTCATGGTTCTCCAAGGTGCAAATTTCAGTCTTCTCCTTGGCCGTGATTATATTTATTCCATGGGGGCCCTCGTTTCTTCCATTTTCCGCGTGGTTTGTTTTCCACACTAGGGAAGAATGGTGACTATAGATCAATTATCGTTTTTTCGTCCCCCGGTGCCTCCTGCACAGCAGTCATCCTCTATTGGTTCTTGCTCGCCAGCAGTACCTTCCTTGCCACAAGTTAATCATGTGGCTACCCATTCCATCTCCGCCTTTACTGATGACCATGCAGCTGGTCATCAGTAAAGGCGACCATCTTCTTCATGATTGTCCTGGAATTCCAAGGATCCTAGAAGTATGGTCTCACGATCTGGTTCGTCCCTCATTGTCCTCTGAAGCTCAAGGCGATGCTATCCTAGCAACTAGCAACGGTAAGAAGGAAGGGAAGATTCGATTCCCCTGCAGACTATGTGAAAGCATCCATCCCCTTCACCTTTTTCCGCTCATGGATAAAGCTTTCGCCGTTTTGAAAAGTCTTATAGCTTCTTCACCCCAACTTCTCGTTGGTTATCAGAGGCTCTCTTTAGAACCTCCCTCCATTGACAAAGAGATTGACTTAGATTCTTCTCTTGTCCGTCCTCCTCCTTCCGAGCCTGGCTGTGCTAAGCCTATTCCAGACCAACCATTGGTTGGAAAGAGTGTCAACTTGGGTTTACCACCTATTGATCACTCTGTTTCGGAAGAGCGTCATGCTCATGTTCTTCTCGTCTCATCAGATTCTCCAGCCTCCAAAAACGACTCTCCTATCCCAGCGATCCCAAGCGTCCTTCTTCGGTTCCTGGGGGGCAGGGGGGCAATCATACGATTCCCCCACCAAGTAGTTTGGCCGTTACTTTCGATTGGAGTCACTTGACTAATTTCCGCCTTCCATCCTATGTGCCTTTCGATATTACAGTACACGCCTACGATAAGGCTGTATCTGGCATTGTCCTGGATGAGGGTGCTTCTGTCAGTCTTATGCCTTCCACTACTTGGCAAGATTTGGGTTCCCCACAGCTTGTGCCGGTCACTCAGAACCTGTTGGCATTCGACGGAGAACCCTGTCAACCCGTAGGGATCCTCCCAAAGTTGCTTGTTACTTTGGGGGGCAAAACCATCTATATAGACGTCATGGTTCTCCAAGGTGCAAATTTCAGTCTTCTCCTTGGCCGTGATTATATTTATTCCATGGGGGCCCTCGTTTCTTCCATTTTCCGCGTGGTTTGTTTTCCACACTAGGGAAGAATGGTGACTATAGATCAATTATCGTTTTTTCGTCCCCCGGTGCCTCCTGCACAGCAGTCATCCTCTATTGGTTCTTGCTCGCCAGCAGTACCTTCCTTGCCACAAGTTAATCATGTGGCTACCCGTTCCATCTCCGCCTTTACTGATGACCATGCAGCTGGTCATCAGTAAAGGCGACCATCTTCTTCATGATTGTCCTGGAATTCCAAGGATCCTAGAAGTATGGTCTCACGATCTGGTTCGTCCCTCATTGTCCTCTGAAGCTCAAGGCGATGCTATCCTAGCAACTAGCAATGGTAAGAAGGAAGGGAAGATTCGATTCCCCTGCAGACTATGTGAAAGCATCCATCCCCTTCACCTTTTTCCGCTCATGGATAAAGCTTTCGCCGTTTTGAAAAGTCTTATAGCTTCTTCACCCCAACTTCTCGTTGGTTATCAGAGGCTCTCTTTAGAACCTCCCTCCATTGACAAAGAGATTGACTTAGATTCTTCTCTTGTCCGTCCTCCTCCTTCCGAGCCTGGCTGTGCTAAGCCTATTCCAGACCAACCATTGGTTGGAAAGAGTGTCAACTTGGGTTTACCACCTATTGATCACTCTGTTTCGGAAGAGCGTCATGCTCATGTTCTTCTCGTCTCATCAGATTCTCCAGCCTCCAAAAACGACTCTCCTATCCCAGCGATCCCAAGCGTCCTTCTTCGGTTCCTGGGGGGCAGGGGGGCAATCATACGATTCCCCCACCAAGTAGTTTGGCCGTTACTTTCGATTGGAGTCACTTGACTAATTTCCGCCTTCCATCCTATGTGCCTTTCGATATTACAGTACACGCCTACGATAAGGCTGTATCTGGCATTGTCCTGGATGAGGGTGCTTCTGTCAGTCTTATGCCTTCCACTACTTGGCAAGATTTGGGTTCCCCACAGCTTGTGCCGGTCACTCAGAACCTGTTGGCATTCGACGGAGAACCCTGTCAACCCGTAGGGATCCTCCCAAAGTTGCTTGTTACTTTGGGGGGCAAAACCATCTATATAGACGTCATGGTTCTCCAAGGTGCAAATTTCAGTCTTCTCCTTGGCCGTGATTATATTTATTCCATGGGGGCCCTCGTTTCTTCCATTTTCCGCGTGGTTTGTTTTCCACACTAGGGAAGAATGGTGACTATAGATCAATTATCGTTTTTTCGTCCCCCGGTGCCTCCTGCACAGCAGTCATCCTCTATTGGTTCTTGCTCGCCAGCAGTACCTTCCTTGCCACAAGTTAATCATGTGGCTACCCGTTCCATCTCCGCCTTTACTGATGACCATGCAGCTGGTCATCAGTAAAGGCGACCATCTTCTTCATGATTGTCCTGGAATTCCAAGGATCCTAGAAGTATGGTCTCACGATCTGGTTCGTCCCTCATTGTCCTCTGAAGCTCAAGGCGATGCTATCCTAGCAACTAGCAACGGTAAGAAGGAAGGGAAGATTCGATTCCCCTGCAGACTATGTGAAAGCATCCATCCCCTTCACCTTTTTCCGCTCATGGATAAAGCTTTCGCCGTTTTGAAAAGTCTTATAGCTTCTTCACCCCAACTTCTCGTTGGTTATCAGAGGCTCTCTTTAGAACCTCCCTCCATTGACAAAGAGATTGACTTAGATTCTTCTCTTGTCCGTCCTCCTCCTTCCGAGCCTGGCTGTGCTAAGCCTATTCCAGACCAACCATTGGTTGGAAAGAGTGTCAACTTGGGTTTACCACCTATTGATCACTCTGTTTCGGAAGAGCGTCATGCTCATGTTCTTCTCATCTCATCAGATTCTCCAGCCTCCAAAAACGACTCTCCTATCCCAGCGATCCCAAGCGTCCTTCTTCGGTTCCTGGGGGGCAGGGGGGCAATCATACGATTCCCCCACCAAGTAGTTTGGCCGTTACTTTCGATTGGAGTCACTTGACTAATTTCCGCCTTCCATCCTATGTGCCTTTCGATATTACAGTACACGCCTACGATAAGGCTGTATCTGGCATTGTCCTGGATGAGGGTGCTTCTGTCAGTCTTATGCCTTCCACTACTTGGCAAGATTTGGGTTCCCCACAGCTTGTGCCGGTCACTCAGAACCTGTTGGCATTCGACGGAGAACCCTGTCAACCCGTAGGGATCCTCCCAAAGTTGCTTGTTACTTTGGGGGGCAAAACCATCTATATAGACGTCATGGTTCTCCAAGGTGCAAATTTCAGTCTTCTCCTTGGCCGTGATTATATTTATTCCATGGGGGGCCTCGTTTCTTCCATTTTCCGCGTGGTTTGTTTTCCACACTAGGGAAGAATGGTGACTATAGATCAATTATCGTTTTTTCGTCCCCCGGTGCCTCCTGCACAGCAGTCATCCTCTATTGGTTCTTGCTCGCCAGCAGTACCTTCCTTGCCACAAGTTAATCATGTGGCTACCGGTCCATCTCCGCCTTTACTGATGACCATGCAGCTGGTCTAGGACAAGATGTACAGGGGGCCTTGGAACCTGATCTGTCATTGGTGCATCTTGACATGGGTTCCTCCCAGAGTGTGTTTCTTCCATCCCGTGAAGACCTATTGGGAGCCACGTTCTTGGATGGCCCACGAACAACATTACGAGCATAGTTCCTGATCTTGTGTCAAGCTCATTCAACAATGAAACAAGGTGTACAAGCACCGTTCCTGATCTTGTGTCAAGCTCGTTTAAAAAATGAAACAAGGGTTACGAGCATAGTTCCTGATCTTGTGTCAAGCTCGCTTAAAAATGAAACAAGGGTTATGAGGATGGTTCTGTTACTGTATCGATCTCATTAAAAAATGAAACCATCTCCCTCTCCAAATCGAGTCTTTGCTTACGATCTCGTAAAATCCAAGTCAAGTCTTTCCAAAATCTTGCAAGTGAACCTTCATTCCATCCACTTCGTTGAATGCAATGAAGCTTGGGGGGCATGCACCTCGATTTGCGTCATTATGCTAGGGGCATGCGAACTTATAACAAGCATAGTTTTTCGTTTCAAGCTTGTGAAAACATGAAACCGAATCCAAGCAGAGTTCTCCATGGTTCAAGCTTGTGTAAAAATGAACCCACACCTCATCTACACCTCGTAATTGCCGTGTGTGTGTGTTTTCATGTTTTTGGCTTGGTGTGAAGGCGTGATTGCCGTTTATTGTGTCTCTTGCTTCTTGTGCAGATGCCTGTTGCACCTTACGTTGGTTTCCGTCAGAGGCCATCAGATTTTAAGGTTGTATTTACGTGTTAAATTGTTAGAGAGGAATTTTGATTTCATTACATATCAGCATATTCCATGACGATTAAACACGTTAACTGATGCATTGGCTAATCATGTATTATACATACATTTGCTTACATCATACAAGAAAGCATGTAAAGCACAATAATAGAATATAGGAATATGTATATATATATATATATATATATATATATATATATATATATATATATATCGTGTGGCGCACCGAGGCGCTTAAAAATAGGTGTACATGTTCAAATCGAGTCTGTTTTCCCGTACATCTGAGGCACATGTCTCTCAAAAATCACCAGCAGGAAATAGAAACCTAGGTGTCTACTGCGGTGGGTTGTGTTCCCTATAGTACACCGCCACTCGTGTCACCCGCCTCAATAGGCAGTACATCATGGGTTCCACTCCTACTGTGTGGATCTGGGACGCTCTGGGGACCTCCTCGATCCCCATGTAATCTGGAATCCCTGCTAGCAGGCCCTCAAGGTTCTGGATCACTGTCTCCATCGTATCATCTTCCGGAGGAGCCAGGGCTAGTGCTGCAATGCCCTGCGCGTCCCTCCGCGCCTCTAGAGCCAGCTCGAGGGGTCTCACTGGTCCTACATCTGCATACCCATAGTGTCCGTCATTAGGACATGTACATGAAAAAATCAAAAAACATCATAAAAATCAAAATCAAAAAATGTGATCAAGTGTCTTACCACCGTCATCCCACTGCTCTCCAGCAGGCAGCTGCATGTCAGGATCTCCGCGGAAGTCCATGCCGGCATATGGCCAATCCTCCATGAAGATCGTCTGTCACTCTAGCCACTCTCAGAAAAATGTCCCCCACGCCACTGGTCGTCCGCCACCTCCTCGTGGCATGACGTGAGCCCATCGTGTGGCCCTCATCTCACGTGGCCTAGGTAAGTCCAAATCCATGTCTTGCAACTGCAGTGTCGGCACCCGCTCCAGCATGAGCGGGACTAAGATGGATCCATAACCAAACTACTTCGTCTCTCCCCGACGGCAGTTGGTGAGTTTCTCTTCCTGTTTGCCGCTAGTGCTACCACCTCTACCCAGTTAAACATGGTGGGATTGAGACACTCAAGAGCCAGCCTGAGTTGGGTCTTTGAGGCCTCATGTTGGGCTTGGGAGCCCGCTGCCCGTGTCACCATGAAAGTCATAGCACGAAGGATTATCTCCTCCACTCTTGGGATTGCCACCTTCCCACTCCTTGACTTGGGTGCCTGTGGGCACACTTGAGCCATCAGCATATATAAGGAATCACCCTCGGTTCTCTGCCCCTCTAGAATGGGCCTTTCACCTCGACGAGACAGCCCAATCAAAAAATAGATGTTGTAGAGTCGAACTCGATATCCTAGCCTCGGATGATAAATTTCCCATCTGTGGGATTCCAGGCCCTGATCAGTAGCTCCAGCAAGTCCAGTTGTGACCGCAGGTGTGGAGTTAGGAAGAATTTGAGCAATCTGCATGCCCGTATGCGTTTCGGCACCCCACATCGGCGAAAGCTTCTATATTGTTGTTATCATGCGTGCGTTCTTGCCAGACGAATTCCATTATACCCTGCAGGATGAGGAAAATTGGATTAGTACTTCGTTTGAAAATTTTAACATGTAATTTGCAAAAAACATGAGTTTGTGTCGTCATCGCGTCTGTTTTAAAAAAGACGTGATGACATGAGGTCTCTAGTTCATTTTATCTACAGTCATCGCGGAAGTACATCACTCTTCCGCGATGATCGGGGCGCGCCTTGTGTAAAAAATTTCGGCCATCGCGGACCCGATAGGGTAAACCCGCGATGACCGAGCGGCGGAACCCGGTTTGAAAACCCGCCTAAACTAACACTTGGAACGTTCAAAATGCATGAAAAAAGCATTAAATTGAAGCGCAGGGCAACGTGTGTCTACCTGGAACCAGTTTCAGGACAAATGATGCACGGACGGGGCCGAATTTCGCTCGCCAACTTCAGTGCTCCAAGTTGCTCCACGGTGAATTGAACAGTGCTATGGTAAAAATGAATGGGTTAATTCCTTTTTATAGTGATTTTTGCAAATTGGAAAATTACATTTTATAAATGTGGGTTTTTTCTCATTATTTTGCCATGTGGATAGTCAAAATATGATTTTTTAACTATGTTTTTATGAATATTGTTCATTTTATATCGAATGGAGTTACGTGTGACGTGTTTTTGTGCAGAGCTTCAGGTGGTGGAATTATGACAGTTTCATATACACTTGATCCCAAAAAGTCGTCTTTAAGCTCTTTTCCGACTTGAAAAATGAAAATATGGCCGAGTTTTCCTCTTGACTCGTTAAAAGAAACGAGAGGCGGTCGCCTTTAAGCTCTTTTTTCGACCGTTTAAACACAAAAAGATCGTCGGGATTTTGTCGTTTCAGGCTCGTTATTGGTTACGAAACGACGTGCTTCTGACCACTTTTTCTACTTTTTCGGGTCGAAGTTACTACTTACGAAAAGTACTCCTCGATCGTAATGGTCGGGCGGTTCTTTCGAGTATCATTTTATACTTTTTCGGGCTCGAGAGACACAACTCTACGAAAAAGGACCCCCCTGGAGTTTTCTTTTCCATGTCTTTTTCAAACTCTCTAAACATGAAAAAGACTCCGATTTTTACCTATGTCGGACTCGTTAAACCTTGACGACATTGGACTCGTCACCATGACGAGACTCGAGCTTCTCCTTCCTAGGGCTCATTAAACTATTACTAGGTTGGATTCAACAACAGGTTTATCATTGATTGTTTATGGTAGCTAGTCACTCTTGAACATCGACACTTTTGCTTCTTGTCGGGTTGGGACATCCATACATCATCATTTGGCCTTCCGCAGGTTTGGGTTATCATTCTAGCCTCATTCCATTCGATTCATGCCGTCTCCTTTGAGCCTCTGATCCCTTGGTGCCTGAATGCTGCCACCCCCCCCCCCCCCCCCGAGTCGTGTCGCCGACATGTTCAAGAGTATAATCCTTCTGCAGTTTACACCCTTGCCTTCTCCTCTGATACTCTGTTTCGCCATCTGCCACTTGTTCCTTATCTCGTGTCGTTGATGGGGGAAACATTATGGCCCTCCTACGACGGGTCGTCTCCTGTCGACATCAGCTCATTATCCAGGAGATTGACCTAGAGATCCCCTTTGGTACCTTAGAGCTTGCATGCCTCAATGGAAAGTTCTTCGCACCTGACAGTCGACTTTCATCATTGGTCGTCGATTGGGTGATTCCACGGGTGTTCGACTTCAGCTCCTTTTTCACACTTCGTGGATTGTGCTGGACAGTACCTTGAGAGCCATTGGCATTATTGGTGGTTTCTCTTGCGCTTGTTAACGGTTTTCCTCATTGACCGATAATCAAGCGATGTTCTATCATGCTCGACCTCAGCACATCTATTTGCATGTTAGAATTTGTACTATGATCAGATGGGTTCAAGACCCCGAACTCAGATTACACATGTTCGGGCTGCGTGGATTGGTTTTATGATTACATGACTCATTGATGGATGGTTGTGCCCATACCTGAGTCTTCATGGATGGTTGCGACCATAACTTTATCATCATCATGGTCTCATTAGCTGGATGGCTGCGTCCATACCACAGACCTATTTCGTATGTCTTTTGGATGGCTGCGCCATGCCTAGACTACATGTAATTCATTATCAGAGATATCAGTTGTACTTGCGTGTAGGTTCTTCCGGATGGTGTTCCAGCTCAGTCAGTTTCGTAATATTTCACCCCTCCCACTCTCTCGGGCTTCATACTTTAGGGGGCATCTGTTACACAGTAATTTGTCACTGTCTTTACTCCAGTCTTCTTACGGTGTCATGTGTCCAAATCATACATGCTTAAGTTAGACAAATGCTCTCTGATGTTGCCAAATGACCCACTTTTCCAAAGGTTTCTGCATCATCGCATCTATTGGCTAAATAAACGTGCTGATGAGTGCTCCAAAACAGTCCAGAAGCGTTGTCGTCGCGGAAGTACACGTGATTCCCGTGATGGTCGAATTTCATGTGCCAGTGCAACTGTCACTTGTAGTTTCCCGTGATGACATGACTAGCTAAGTTATTCAAATGCAATGTCAGTGCGGCAGAACAGTTATGTGCCCGCGATGATCCAGATTGGGCGAATTTGTTCCAACAGTCGGCCTTCCAAATGACTCCAAACCTGGTTGTTGGCCTAGTTTATGTCGCCCTCCTTTCTCTGATGTGGTTGTTCCGTCATTTTTGCTACCTTCCTTGGAGATAAGCTCATCCTCCCACCTTTCATGGAGACTCCTTCTCCTATTTAAAATCTCACCATTGCTATGTGCTGCTAGTTTGAAATTCTTAGTCTTTAGAGTGTTGCTGATAGTACTGTTAGTGCTTGTGAGTTTGCTAGATAGAGTGTGACAAGTGTGGGATTGTTGATAGCTTGAGGAAGATTGTGAAGTGCCTTTGATCTTGTGTAAAACTTGTGAGTGAGAGAGACTTGTATGTTGGGAGATCCATCTTCAAAGAGTGAATGCTTGAAGAACATGCTGGCTGGACCCCTCTGAGAAGGTTTGTGACGTCAAGACTTTGGTTGTAAGCTTACTCTTATTTTATAATTAATGCAATCAATGATGTTTTCATATGTCTTGTATGTAATGTACTTGATAGCTCATGATTTCTTGACTTTATGAGTAAATAGATCATTTGTTGTTCCGGTTACGTGCTTTGTTGTATTTCTTTTGCATTGTTTCAGGTTGATTACTCACTAGGAGAAGGAAGTGGAAGCTGGAGCAGCGCAATGGAACTCCATCGACCACTGGTTGAGGTAGGCCTCCAACTATGACTGTTTAAGGAAAGCTATCGTTGATCTGTCCTTGTTTTTTACTAGACCCACTCTAGGGCTAGAGGGGTTTCCTCTGTCCACAGAGGGAACACTTTCCTGCATCACAGAGGGACAGCACAGAGGCAGTGGCGTTGGGACTGCGCAGTCCCTATGCAGAAGCTGATGCAGTGAGACGCAGAAGGGGTAGCAGGGCCTCTCCAGAGTCAGAATATTGCTGAGAAGAGTGAGATAATTGTCTGTAAAACTTTTCACAAAAAGTCCTCTTCTATTCTACTGGTTGTATCTTGTACATGATATTTTTGTTGAAGATCAATAAATAAACCCTTATCGGTTGCACCGGTTTTCCGCATTGGGTTTTTCCGGGACAGTTATCCAAAAATAATTGTCATTGTGATTATTCTTGTGCTAGTATTTTTCCTTGCATTAACTTTCCGCAGTATTTTATTGTGAAGGTTGTAGTATAATTTATTTCAATATTTGTTGTAGAAACACTGTGAATAATTTATTTCTGAATTAATAGGTAGAAGAAATAATACCATTCACTGCAATTGGATTTATATTTAGAAATTTTCACTTGGTATCAAAGCTGAGTTAAGCAAGAGTGCAGACTGGAAGAACCAACATTGAAGAGAAGGAGGCAGTTTGAAATTGCTGCATAGGTAGAAAATTGAATCCCTAGAGGGATTGCGCAGTCTAGTCTGGGAGGGAAAAATTTCCATACGAAAATCTCTGAGAAGAGTCGACAAAGAGAAAGGTTTCCAGATTGAAGTAACAAAGGGAGCAGCGCAGAAGCTTTAGCGCAAAGTAGTCTTCAGGTGAAGACGTAATTTTTCTACAGCAGTTGTGGCAGAAAAATGTCAGAAATCGATAGGAAAATAGAACAAAGAAGGATGGAAAATCAACATGTCTCTGAATTATCTTCAAGATTGGAAGAAGAATTTGCATGCTTGTCAAGTTCAGCATCAGAAGATGTTTGGTATATTGATAGCAAAGCTTCAGCCCATATGAATGGAGTACAAGAATATTTCTCGAGCTATCAAGAAAGGAAAATGGACTTCTAGATTACTATGGGAGACAGAACGAAGTGTACTCCAGTAGGGAGAGGCACCATAACATTTCAGACGAAAGCAGAACCAGCATTCAATCCACTAATGTTATCCATGTGCCCGGGTTAGGAATGAATTTGATTTCAGTGTCCCAGTTATAGGACAAGGGATACGATGTATACTTCATTGGAAGGAAAGTATACGTCAAACATCCAAGCTGGAAGAAGAAGAGACAAATTGGAGCTTGAAGCAACAGACTATATAGATTGCAGCTCGAGTCTCCAATGGCATTGATAGCAGCAATCATAATGGTGAAAAGGAATTGAATGAACTATGGCACAAGCGAATGGGACACTTACACCATGGAGCACTGAGGATGCTTAGAGAGACTGTTACAAGAGTTCCAGTCCTTAGTACTGAGCATGATGATGTATGCAGAGGATGCGTACTAGGGAAGTACGCTAAAGAAGCTTTTTCCATAAGTAACAACAGAGCGGAAGGCGTATTGGGATTGATACACTCAAATATTTGTGGCCCAATGTCCACAAGAGCTCTTAGTGGTGGCGAATACTTCGTCACCTTTATTGATGATCACTCTAGAAAAACCTGGATCTATTTCTTAAAGACCAAGGATGAGGTTTTTGATCGGTTCAGAGAGTTTAAGGCTCTCGTAGAGAACATGACAATGAAAAAGATAAAGATATTGCATTTAGATAACGGTGGAGAGTATACGAACAAAGACTTCACAGGTTTTTTTGCAAAGGAGGGAATCAAAAGGGAATGGACAGATCCATATAATCCAGAGGAGAATGGAGTAGCAGAGAAAAAGAATAGAACTATTGTTGGGGCGGAAAAGGCTATTTTGTACGACCAGGATTGCCTAGATTCTTATGGGCAAAGGCATGCAACATAGCTGTGTATATCCAGAATAGAACTCCTCACTAAGCATTGGGGAAGGAAACGCAAACGCCTGAAGGTGTCTTCATAGGGAGGAAGTTGGAGGTGAGTCATCTCAGGATATTCAAAAGTGTGGCATATTGTCACATTCCAGACAAGAAGCATAGTAAACTGAATCAACCTGTAGAAAAGGGGTACCTCGTAGGATATAGCTAGACCTCGAAGGCATACAGAATCTACATTCCTAGCAGCATGAAGATTGTAGTAAGACGACGATATGCAAAGTTCATGGAGGATAGAGATTTCAGGGAATCTCAAGAGATGTCAACATGATATCAGTCAGTAAATGTTCCATTAGCCCAAAAGCAGCAGGGGCAGCAAGGAGGACAAGTAGGAGGACAGACACCAGGATCGAGCACAGTGACCAGCACCAGTATTTCCTCAGAAGTAGGAAATCCATGCAATTCTCAGTAATTGGAACAACAGGAAGAAGAGGGGGATTTGATTGAGCCTCCCACTACGAGTGGTAGAACCAGCAGGGAAGCATGACATATGCTGAGGGACACAGAGGAGTTTGTTGAAGCTCCTAGAACTGAGAAGAGGCAACGTAGATAGCGTGACAGGTACCAAGCCTTGGTAACACAGGTTGAAGAACCCTCCAACTTTCAGGAAGCCATACAACACCAAGTTTGGGTGGATTCCATGGTAGAAGAGTGTAGTTCTATCATGATGAATGATGTTTGGGAAGTGGTACCTACACAAGAGGATGGATCAGTTGTAGGATCAAGGCGGATCTACAAGATCAAGTACGATGTAGATGGTAGTATAGAGAAGTACAAGGCTAGGTTTGTGGCAAAGGGGTACGTGTACAAGGAAAGTATAGACTATCAGGAGACCTTTGCCCCAGTGATTAGATATACCTCTCTCATATATGTTATATCCCTAGCAGTACAAAAGGGATGGGAGATTCACCAAATGGATGTTAAGACTGCATTCCTGAACAGGTTGATAGAAGAAGAGGTGTATATAGAACAACCCCAAGGCTTCGAAACTCATGAAAAGATAATGCATGTATGCAGGTTAAAGGAAGCCTTGTATGGTCTCAAGCAAGCACCCAGAGCACGGCATGGTCGAATTGATAGTTACTTGTAGCAGTTGGTATTCGTCAAGAGTGATGATTTAATGGTGGAGAATGAGCCACTTATTCTGGTATTATATGTGGATGACTTGTTTCTAACAAGGTCATCTAGGTTCATAAAGGACTGCGAGAAGAATCTTCAAGCAAAATTCGACATGAAGGATATGGTGTTGATGCATTATTTTTTAGGGTGGAAGTTTGGCAAAAGAATGGGGAGATCTTCCTTGGGCGAGGAAGATATGCTACAGAGATTCTGAAGAGTTTCAGAATGCAGGATTGTCGACCCATGACTACACCCATAATCACCAACTGGAATAAAATAGATGCATCGGGAGACAAGGAAGTGGACCCCACATTGTACATACAACTCATTGGGTCGCTCATGTATCTGGTCAACACTAGGCCAGACATTTGCTTTGTTGTCAACACCCTTAGTCAATTCAAGGTGGAACTGAAAAGGGTGCATTGGGCAACAGCTAGGCATATTCTCAGATATGTGCATGGAACAGTAGCATATGGGTTAAAATACACCCAAGGAGATGACGTCAGATTGAATGGATTCACAGATGCAGATTGGTCAGGTAGTTTAGTAGACCGGAAAAGTACCTTTGTTTATTGCTTCAACGTTGGATCAGGAATGATCTCTTGGTGCAGAAAGAAGAAGTCAGTAGCTCTAAGCTCATCAAAAGCATAATATATGGTGACCAGCACAGCTACATGTGAAGTTATATGGCTTAGAAAACTGCTTGTGAGTTTGTTCAAGAAGAGGGTGGAAGCGACCAGTATTTTCTGTGATAATCAGAGTTATAATAAACTCTTTGAGAATCCAATATTTCATGATCAGTCGAAACACATTGATATCAGATGTCACTTTATTAGAGATTGTGTTTAGCGTGGGGCAGTACAGTTGCAGTATGTCTCCACAAGAAATCAAGTAGCAGATGTACTCACAAAAGCTCTAGGAAGAGCTAAGCTCATTCATTTTAGGGAGTAGATGGGTATGGTAGAGAATCTATTTCAGTCACTGATGGTTTCTCAGTTGCATTGGAAGGATATAAGAGGGAGTTGCAGTACAGATGCAGTGTTGGCGGTGGCAGGGCCAGCAGCAGTACAGATGCAATATTTGTGCAGTAGTTGATGGACAGTGGTGTCAAAGATCAACAGCACAAAGGGAGATGTCATAGATTCAGAGTGATGCTTCAGCAAGTTGCATTACTAGAGCACATCCCTCGTTAAGAGGGATTTTTTATTTATGGTAGCATCGGATGCGCTCTAAGCCTCAAAATTTGCAAGGAAGTTAGAACACATGTATTCCATAATACCCATAAATCATTTTGGGAAATTCCCCCAAAGACAATTTTATTAAAATAATTAATTATTTTTAATGGGTGCATAAGTCTAAACTTAGGAAATTAAAATAATTAAAGGGTATTAATTAAACTGATGGTGAAGCTTCTAAAAGAAGACAAAAATCAAGTCAATATGATATGTGCCATTGGTTCGAATCTAATTTGGGTCGTTGATTACTCAACTAGAAGATTATAAGAAGGAATTCGATGGGCATTTGGAACACACACCAAGTAGATACTCAATTACCCAAGTAGGATCGATTTT